>WNWU01000095.1:1311883-1400233 GCA_012654045.1 Ptyas mucosa
GGCGGGAAAGTTAAACCGCTGTCATTGGACGACTGGTCTGCCGGAGCGCTATAAAAAGGGCTCCGGCAGCACAGCCGTTTGTCTGTTCTGACTTAGTCAAGAGCTGAATAAAACTTGTTGAACAGACCCCGCTGGTCTTGTCTTCTTTCCTGCGCCTGATCTAACAATAACCTAGCCTAAACATCTGGCTGACTGTAGCAACTAACCATAATAATGGTGATTTAATAAAAAAATTGCACCAGAACAATTGAACAACTTCACAAAACCATCACACGTGTACGCTTTTCTCTGTGTTTTCTCTAATACATAGGTGTTACATTAAATGTATCATGTTAACTTTTATACATAATGTAAAAGGCTGCATCTGGTTATGGCCTTTTACAAGCCTTAGTTTGTTATTGCCCACTTCTTCTAGCATTTTGTACCTGGAAAGACATCTCTGATCAGCTTAGTTAGCTTTTCTATTATTTCCAACACGATTTTATCTCCCAGCTTTTCATCTGGCACATGAGGAGTATCATCTCTAGAAAACAGCAAAAAACACATTCCAGTGAAGCCCACAGATACTAAGCATAAACCTAGATAAGCTACATATAAGAAAGAATAAAATAAGTGTACAAACCAGGTCTCAACTCTGATAGAAATTAGCCTAACAGGTGATTAGGTTAAGAAGCAGGGAGATAAAAGGGATTGAAATCTACAAAGACAGATATGTAGATATTCCCGTCCATTATCTCTGTTTTATTCTCAACCTCATTAAAGCTTTTTATTTCCATCACAGGTAACCTGCAATTATGAGTAAGTAGCATACAGATTTAATAAATAAATAAGCAAACGAACAAACAAACTATCTCTCTTGAATTAACATATTCACATATTTGCATAGGAATCCTGAATCGTCGTGATAGTTGACTAAGAGAATGAATGAACAGTTATTCTTGAATGGTTAGCCAGCTAAGCAGTTAAATAAAAGTTTGTTCTGTTGTTTACTACAAGGCATAGGACTCATGCTTTTTTTTTTTTTTACCCAGTCCAAAGAATGAAGTCTGGATCAGGAAGAATCTTCTTCATGGCATAAATAGAAGAATTGATAAGAATCCAGGGTGCGTCACACAAGTAATCACCCCAAGTTCCTGGACTGATCACTGGCTGCGTGCCAGCCGATGGACACACCTTCAAGGGATCTGTGGACTTTTGATACTCTGGGTCAAGATGAAGGTCTGAGATATGCCAGAAGGAACCTGCATCAGCAGACAGAAAAGCCACAATAAAATTGCTAAATACTTGTATTGACCAGAACCAACGTTCCTTATTTCAAACAGCAAAATGTCTAGGATTGTTTCTAGGAGTGTAATTGCAAATTTTTCCCACATTTGCCAAGCCCACTCTGCAAAATGATTCTTTTTTTTTTTGGTCTTAAACCAAAGGCAAGCAACTTTTTTCTCTTGGATTTTGAGTAGTGTGCCGGAGCTGCCCTCCAAAAATTAAGTAGCACCATAGTCAAGAAATGGGTGGGGCAACGGCAACCCTAAACTTGGCTTGATTTATGTGTGGTTCAAATGAGTCCAATGGACTGAGTTAATTATAAACACAGATCAGCCCCTTAAAAGGAAGACACATGTCCAAAGGGAGTCTCTGCATACCAAATATAAAACATAAAACGAGTAGAAAATATTAATGTTTGGAAATAAATCTTTAAAAGGTTCAGTTTTGCCAACTGAATGGCAGTTGCCAACAGCACATAACTTAGCCGGTTTCTCGGCATCTGATCTGCCAGAAGAAAGGATATAGCTAAAAGCAGCTAGATTAAACAGTGAATATGATTATTTCTGTGTAATGTTCCTCTTCTGTCATATTAAAACAACAACTTAGTGGCAACTCTTGAAGAAGCTCCTAGGGTGGTGCCCATATCCTGTTCTAGAGACTTAAGTGTTGCCTCATGAAATTTGTCATTGAATGCCGTTCTTTTAAACAGACAACCTCCCAAATAAAAAAAACCCTGGAAAATACCTGTAGCTCCAATTACATTCCTGCAATGCATCAGTAGCAATAGAATCTTCCAAAAGTCCATTTTGGTTTCGTGGCTAACAAGCACCGGAGATCTGCTTTGTCTTCTTTAGGTGCAGCTGTGCCAATCCGTCAGCCTTTTTATTCTCCTCCCCTATAACTTTGACTCACGGCTTACTGGAGGAACTGACTTGGCATCAGAACTTGGCATTTCTTCCAGCTTAGCAGAATCCCTGTAAAATATTTCAAACAGTGTGTTTAACTGAAGGAAATATGTAGCTGAGATTGTTGGGAGGAAGATCAACCTTTATATTACATCTGCGTGCCTTCAATCTGTTACCAAGGACTTTTGTCATTTGGCAAGCTCTTTGTTGACGTAGCAGAATGGAACAAGTTTGTTTTCTGGCAGAGAAGCTTTGGTGGGTGGGGAGGGACAGGTAAATGTTCAGGTTCTCTGCCAAAAACTGCATCAAGCAGTCCAGAGTGATCTAACTTGTTTGAAAAAAAAAAAAACTCTCTTGTGGTTGCTGAATGAAAGCAAGATTTCTAGAGTGTTACAATTCTGCTATTCCACCCCAAGCCATTTTAAAATAGAAGTGCTACAAATACGAATAACAAATATTGACTTTGCTTACTATTTGTTTATTTCCCACATTTACTATATTTCTAAAGAACACAAGGCATACACACCTTGAACATACCCAATACTCCTTCTTCCTCCTATTTTCCCTACAAGAGTTATGTAGATTTGGGACAGAAGCTATATACATGTTGCTGCTCGAATTAATTCCATGAAATTTTGTTTATTTATTTATATATGTAGTTCCTTCAAAATTGAGTTGGGCAATGAACAGATCAATTCAGGAGTTCACAACATGGCCCGCAGTCTATCACATCTGGAGGGAACCAGGTTGGGAGGCAATTTCTAAATCTTGTTTAGCAGTTTACTCATTTATCCAAAATCTTCCCTAAAGTGCCATTTGCAACTGACTTTCTGAAATGTAAAACTTGGTTGCATCTTGTTCTGGTTTTCCCGGATGCTGGCTTGCAGCTGTTCACTTATCCTGTATCTTTATTTCAACAAAGAGATCAGTGCAGGAATGTTTCAGAGGCTTTGCTCACAGGGAAGGATGCAGTTCTAATCCTCACATCTGAAAGAATACCTATGGGGTATATATATTAAAAAAAAGCAGGTGCTAAAAATAGGTGTTTTGCGCTGAAACCTTTTCAAACCTTTGCAACACTGAGATAAAAAGAACAGTCTAGAAAGTTGGGAAGGAGCAGGAGAAATTTCTACAAATTGGTGTAGGTGGATGGCAGCTCCTCTTTCTTTACAGACAACTAGCTGGACGCCCGTGCTTTGCTCTGAAACTATATGATTCGGGCATGATAAATTGACACTTAGAGCCTGAAACTTAGTGTAGAATGTGTAACTCCTTAGCATCAGAGCGTGTGAATATAATACTATATATGAAATACTAATGATCTGATGGTCATTTCGAAAAATCCTTTCTTAGTGAGCACCTAGAAGCCAAGAGGAACATACGTGCCAAATTTTAAGTTTTTAGGCTTTACCGTTCTGGAGATTTCGTGATAATGTGTGAGTGGTTTTTGCTTTTATATATAATTGGGGAAAGTTGAGACATTCCCCAATTTTATATTTAAAAAGCAAATTTCATTAATCATGGGTTTCATCCAGTGAGACTTACAACAGACAACAGAGTTTTACCAGGCTTATCTGAATCTAAAAAGTGATAACCCTTCAATTAATGAAGGTTCGTCCATAAAACTAAAAGTGCTTCAGTTCTGCAGATACTTTCGCTTTTCAAAAATGGTATGGCCAAACGCCATGGAAATTGGTAGCCATGGCAGAAGGGTATGTTTCCCATTAATAAACAACATTTCCCAAATAAAATCTGAATGGCCAATACAATTTTACAGGCACTTCAGCTTCTTTCCTATTTTAAGGAAATAGCCCATCTGACCTGGCTGGGGGGGATACAAAGAGCTGAAGAAACTACCCATCTATAAAGAGATCGGTTAGCTAAAGCTAAAACCGTTCACTTAATAAATTCCCTAATTTCCCCCAGAAATACAATTCTCAGAATATCAATTTCATCTGTGTGCCTCCTGAGAATTCTGGGAGTTGTAGTTCCGGAACTACAGTATTTTTGCATGCGCCACTCTAGCTTCTCTTTCTCTCTCTCTCTCTCTGCCGGCTTTCCATTCCAAGCCCGCTTCTCAGAGGCCCCGCCCCTTTCGGTTTCCCTATCCATGGATTGGTTGGGAGAAAAGGAGGAGGTGGGAAAAGCCGGGGGGATGACCTATCCCGAGCGCCTATATTTGCGCGCGTGGGGAAAAAACGCGGGAGGGCGAAAGCGAGCTGTTCGTGGAGGGGGGCGGGGCGAAGAAAGCCGGAGTTGAGCTGGAAGTCTTTCCACGCGTGGGTCTTCCTATTTCTGCAGCATGTGGTCTGGTCACGGTGAGGGCGGATGGCGCGTTCTTGTATGCGGGAGTTCCGAAGGCCTTTCCCTTTTTGGGGGGGGGCAATGGGGGAGAGTAGCTCCCATCAGCCACAGCCTGCACGGTTGTGCCTCATGGGAGCTGTACTCTTAAAACTATTTTTCTTCTTTCGTTTGTCGCCATGATTACATTAAAAACGATGCCACTTGTTTATTCGTGGTAGATTGCCGCCCATTTCGCTTATGTGATCCTAGGTAGCTTACAGGAAAATAAATTTTTAAAAGATACATAAAATAAAATATAGGATCCGGGCATTATTAATTTCATTGTGTAAATGAGTAACTGGGTCAAATCTGGCAGACGTATTCAAGATGCCTTATTTTCTTCCCCTTTCCCCCCGCAGACGCTCATGAATCTCATATTTTTACTTTTGGTTTTATTTTAATCTCTAATGAAGAAAAAAAAGTAACACAGGACATATTTCTATGCACTTTTGCAGCTTTGGAAAAAAATCAGTGACTGAAAAATGCAAAGAAAAATGTTTCCCCCCCCCCCCAATGCTTTTTTTCTATTATCTTTCCAGGAGGTTATGACAGCAATTATGGCAATATTAGCTATACACAGTCGCCTGGAGGATTTACATCGCCTTCTGCAACCCAAAGCGAAAAGAAATCAGTATGTACTTCTTTATATCCGGTCTATTTTCTGAAAAAGTGACAGGAAAAGGATTATAGTGTAAAATGTTCCATCTTTGCAGAGGTCAAGAGCTCAGAATATCGTTCCCTGTACAGTATCACAACTATTTTCAGCTGAACAAGTGGATGATGTTTTCAGGGTCCGTGAAGTTGAACTTTCACAGGTAATTTTCAAAGTTGCCTTTACCAGGTATATGTTTTATTATTGATTTATTGTATTTATTCCGTTTGTATGACTGCACATCCCAAAAAATGACTCTGGGTGGCACACAGTATTAAAATGAATTCAAAAATAATTCCATTCATGAATACAAAAATTACAATATGTAGCAGCTGAGAAGATAGCCCAGCAGAGCCGGGAGTCAGGACCCTTCATGCCAGTAGTGGGTTGCTACCGGTTCTCCCTGGTTCTTGCGAACCGGTAGTGGAAATTTTGAGTAGTTTGGAGAATTGGTAAATACTACCTCTGTCTCGCCCCACTCCCAATCTATTCCCTGCCTCCCGAGTCCCAGCTGATTGGCTAGAAGGAAAAAATCAGGGCTCACTTGACAAAGAAAAGGGAAAAAAAAACCCGACACCTTAGCTTTAAATTGAAAAGCCAAGAAGCCTCCCAACTGATCGGCTAGAACCGATCCAATCCTTGTAAACCGCTCGGTGGTGGTAGATTGGCAATTGAGGCCAAGCTGCCTGAAAGCGGTTTTCGATGCTCTCGGTGGTGGCAGAGCGGCAAAAAAACTCTTGCCGCGGCGCTTCAAAGGGCCGCCCTGCAGCTGATCAGTGGTAAAAGGCAGTGTGGTGGTAGACCAGTGCGCTCCAAAAACAAATAGGTAGATCGGTATGTTCCAAAAACAAATGGGTAGACCAGTATAGTTCTGCAAGCAGTTAAAAGCCTGGTAGACCAGTACCTCTGCTAAATCCTAAAGAATTGGTTGTCACATGACCATCAAACCATGCCCACAAAATAAGCTACGCCCACAGAACCGGTAGTAAAAATTTTTAGAACCCACCCCTGCTTCATGCACTTGGGATCCCAGGCCTGGGCAGACAATCAGGTCTTTAGGCCCTTATGAAAGGCCAGCAGGGTCTAATCTCTAGAAGAAGAATGTTGTATAGGGTGAGTGCTGTGGCAGAAAAGGCATACTTCCTGGGCTCCGCCAATCGGGGAAAGATGGTTTGCAGGGTTAAGTTAACACAAGGATTAATAGGAGATGCCACTTTACAATCTATTTATTGAGATTTGCATCTGTTTCCTCATGCAGGTTATTATTGTGGGCATAATCAGGCATGCTGAAAAAGCTCCAACGAATATTCTCTACAAAGTGGATGACATGACTGCAGCCCCGATGGATGTGAGACAGTGGGTCGACACGGATGTAAGTATCACATAGGCTATGATAAAGAGATAGTATGATGTGGCAGCTTATGGAAATGAGGAGGTCCATGTTCAAATCCATACTCATTTTAGGACTAATAAGAAAATAAAAAGGGCCATAAATGCTGCCTTGGGTTATTTAGAAGGAACATGGATTCTAAACGTAATACATTTGTTAGAGAGTTTGCAATTTGCTCTCCCTTAGTTTGGTTCTCCATTGGGATAAAGTAAGATAATGGAATCCTGCCATTCTTAGGCTGATTTGTATTACTTTGTGAAACATTGCTGGCAAATGCCAAGAAATCATTGTCTCTTCTTTTTATTCAAGGAGGAAGGTAGTGAAAATGTGGTCGTTCCACCAGGAACCTATGTGAAAGTAGCTGGTCATTTGCGATCTTTCCAGGTAAGAGCCGTGCAACAGAAACATTAGAAAATGAGAACTGCCACATGAGCTCCCCCAACAGAAAACATTTAAGTGCTGTCTTCTTGTTTAATCTGTCAGATGAGAAGAGGGCAAGTAAATTTGTGCGTGTGACATATGTGTGTTCCTTGACTTGAGAATCTGTTTCATTTAGACATTTTTCTGTGATTTCAAGGAAGTAAAACTGTTTACAGTCCAATAGATACGTTACTTTCGTTTTTCTCCCAGTCAAATAAATTAGCTACATCTTAAGCAAAATTATTTACTACTGGTACTTAGTTACTAAACAAGTTTTTTCCCTCTGTCATATTGCTATTGTTTGCCTGAGAAGGAAACCAGTTTGGTTTAAAGTATTCAGCCAGTCTCAGTTAATCCAAACCAAAGTGTGGTATGTTGTATAAGCCAAAGCACAATATAGCTATAGAAAAGTACAATATATTTTAAAAATAATTACAAGCAAGAGTGAATTGGACTCATGATGGTAAATTCCTAAGCATGAGAATAGAGAAGAATTTCAGTAAGTGTGAGTAAAAGTAACAAAACTGTTTTTAGAAGTAAATAATGTCTTACAGAAAAGACGTTGGTCTCCTCTGAAAAACCCAGTTAGCATTCTAAGATAAGTATTAGGCAGGAATTTATTGTTTTACATTATGGAAAGTAAAATGCTTTTACTTTCTTAGATTATAATGTTACTCAATAATCAGGTTTCTTATCCTAAACTAAAAACCCAGTAAAACAATCCTGTTGGAGATTTAGGAAATTATTGGACAAAAAGCCACATTTTGCTCCCAGGTAAATTAGTCAAAATTGTTAGCATTGGCTGCTAGAAAAACTAACATTCCTTTTCCTGTGGAGAACAGAGTTTTTAAAGGTAGATACAGCATGTGAAATTCATTAGAAATATTACTGAAGATGACAAAGATTTATATAATAAAGTATTCTTGCAATACTTTATTACTTGGAATCCTTAAAAAACAGAAACTTAAAAGACAAATCTAAATTTTTAGAAGAGTCTAAAAGGAGTAAATATTTAATAAGATGATGTACACTATTAAAAAAAATATTCTTAGCACTGTTTTAAAAAAAACATTGAATTTGCTGCTATGTTTACATGTAAAAGGCTTGTTTTTCCCTGTAATGTGAATATTTGGAATTTATTTTGAAAAGTATATCTCAAGAGTATATCTGGTTATTGGCCAGAACATATTTAGTGTTCCTTTAAAATTCCAGAACAAGAAGAGCCTGGTTGCATTCAAGATTATGCCCCTGGAAGATATGAATGAATTTACTGCACATCTGCTTGAAGTTGTCAACGCACACATGATCCTCAGAAAAAGCAACATGGTATGTGGGCAAGCAAAACACACACTAATTCAGCCTTTCCTGGCCTAGTCACGTAGGCAAATTGGCTTGCCATCCTAGAAGACGCAATCTTAATATATTGAGATGATTCCAGGTTGTGGAAGGGAGCAAACTGATTGAAAATTGTAGAGAGCTTTAACAAATGGCTTTGTTACAGGTAGTTAGAGCTCAGTTTTTTATTTTACACATGCAGAAATATACATAATTATCCTAATTGGCCATTGTTTTTTTTTTCCTTGACTTTTAGCCCCAATCTTCAAAAATGCCTCAGCCCTTTGGTGTGTTTGAGACGAGCAGTATGTCAAATGTAGGAGGAAATGATACTTTAACAATGCATGGTCTCACACTGCACCAGAGTCAGGTATGTATAGTTACCAGGTCATGAATGAAGGCAAATATACATGTCCCAGGATAATGTTGCAAGATCCAATTTGGGTCGGTTTTCTGAGCTTTCGGGCTCATGCTGGAGCCAGTGGTAGGTTTCACTTACCTTTGCTACCGGTTCGCTTGTGAAGAAGCTTCTGCGCATGCGCAGAGCGTATTTGGTGACGTCTGGGCGGGACCTCCCGCCGCTGCTGCTGCTACCGGTTGCCTGAACCGGGGCAAACCAGTAGCAACCCACCACTGTCTGGAGCCCATCTGCAGGGAATTTCTGTCTTCTGGAATATGAGCTTTGGGCTATTCTGTGAGTTGTATTTATATGGTGTCTTCCTATTGGTTAATTGGTATATTGATGGCCGGTGATTGGCTGTTGTTTCCTTATGCTGCCAAGCTCTCAGCTCCTAAGTACCTGATAAGCTGGTGGTAAATGAGCACTCCTATTAACTGACAAGGGGCCCGTTTCCCAGGCTTCAATCATTTCCCTGGCTATCTTTGTCCCTGCTCAGCCAACAATCTTAGCTGAGAAATTGAATGTACCGTATTTTTCGGAGTATAAGATGCACCCCCCCCAAAAAAAGAGGCTGAAAATCTTATACTCTGAATGTAGCCACTCCCAGCCTCACAAAGGGAGATTTCAGAGGCTGAAAGAAGCCTCTGAAAGAAGCTTCAGGGAAAAAACCCTCAGAAACGAAGCTTCAGAAAAAGAGCCTCTGAAAGGCTTCTATCTAAAATAATATAGCAAGCAACAAAAGAAGAATCAGTAAACTATGTTAACAAATCTGGAGAATGACAATAACCAACAGATCAGAAGAGGTTAATCTATATACCAATGCCAAAGAAAGGAGATTGAACAGAGTGCAGATAGTCCTTCAGAATAAAAGCTTCTGAAAGAAGCTTCAGAAAAAAAGCCTTTTTTTTCTGAAGCTCTGTTTCGGAGGCTTTCAGAGGCAGAAAAAAAAGCAAGGCACAGAGCTCACAATCAATGAACCTGTTGTTAAAATTCACCTCTGGAAACAGCTAGATTGGGGGTATTCCGGGAGGTGGATCCACCCACCAATCAGCTTTTTTCTTATTTTTCTCCCCAAAAACCAAGGCCTTATACTCCGAAAAATACGATATGTCCTTGTTCATTGCAATGTGAGGCTACCAATGAGTTTAGGTTTTCTCATCTGACCGCTCATTTATGTTCTTGCATTCTGGTGGTTAGCTTTCTCCATTTACGAGATCAATTCTGGGCACGGCAGCAGATTTATTTTATGACGTTCCTAAACATCTCTCCATAGGCACTTACAAGAGTGATCAGATACTGTTAACTGCTTCTAACTAGTTTCACTTTTGCACACAAACCTCTCCATTCCTGGTATTTCTCACATGTAACTTCATTGCAATGCTGGGCACCTAGGTCACAATTAAGCACAACTAACTTTCCCGACACTTTTTAAAACACAACAATAAAATCCTGAAGTGAAAGGTATTAAATAAAAATGGCCTGCTGGCACACGTACTTTCATTATAAAACTAAAACTCTGTACATCTGAAGAAAGACTGCTGTGACTGTTCATTTTTATATCACCGCATGTTTCCGCTGTAGGTTGAAAACAGAAACTTGGGTATTGACGTATAACATGGCTGTTGTATGACTAATAGGGCTCTTTATTTTTTGTTTAAAAACTTAATTAGGTCTTTTCTGCATTTGCCTTTGAATAACTGTGAACTCTTGCTTTTTGAAGGTTTTGAATTTGATTAAAAGCTGCATGACAACCGAAGGGATAAGTCTTCATGATCTGAAATCTCAGTTGCATAATATTAATCTACAAACGCTCAAGTACGTAACAGACTGGGAAGTTAGGTTTTTGACATAATGGGCTGTTGGTATTCCTATACCAAAAGGAAGTCATACTGATTCCTTTCAAACCTGAAATCTACACCTGTGGTAGAGTATCCAAAGCAAAATTAGGATCAGGTTTATTTTTCCTACTGAGAGTTTTTCAGAATTGTATTGCTATATAGCCAGGATAATGCACATTAAGCATCTTTTTACATTCCTCACTCTTTTGCATTTTATGTTTGGTTCTTTCAAACAACTTTGCAGCATCATATGCTCTCTCTTTTGGTAATCTATGTTTTGTTAATACTGTACACAAAAGAAAATGCCAGGTCACGCAAGGCATTTCTGCATGTTTTTCTTATTGTCTGACAGGAGTTAAATTTGGTATGGGGATATGTAAGATCAAAACATTCCTCCAAAATGTTACCAATAACTCTTTTCCCCCTCAGACTTCCCCCCTTTTTTTTCTGAGCTTCTTTGTAATAACTTTTTTGGAATAGTTAATCTCTTGTTACATGCATGCCTTTTGTTTTTGTCAAGAATGTTTAGATTGGCTTCTTAATGAAAATATTTTCTTCTTTTTATGTATTGCCTATTAATTTTATATAGAATAGAACAGAATAGAGCAGAGTAGAATAAAATTCTTTATTGGTCAAGTGTGCTTAGACACACACAAGGAATTTTTTTATAATGATTCTACTTTTATCTTGATTTTATCCATTTTATCACAATTCAGGATTAGTTTGCATGCTATATGTTATAGCTTTGACTTTATTTTAGTTGGTAGCACCAACTGTGCCAATTTTAATTATACTCTGATTGGTTTTGTATGTTTCCCCTCTTCATGTGATTTTTTCCTTGTTATGTTGTATATAAAAAGTATATTGTTCTATGCTGCTCTTTAATTATAATAAAATTTAAATTTCAAATTTTACTGAAGAAATTATTTTTTCCTTTCCTTCCATTCAGGAAAGCTGTTGAGTTTCTTAGCAGCGAGGGACATATATACTCCACTATTGATGATGAACATTTCAAGTCTACAGATGCTGACTAAGGTCTGATTGATTTATAATAATCTGGGTCCAAAGTTTTAACAGATCCAAGACTGTTTTGCCTGATTTAAGTCTCAAAGTACTCTTGATGGTGACACATAAGACTGAATGGGACATGAGGACATGTCTAGAATATATTCCTCCATCCAGCTGTTTTGTGTGAAGGGTGGCCATGGTTTCTTAGCTTTTGTGCCTATTTCTGTAAATGGAATCATCCTTTAAAAAAGTATTTTTTTACTGATATAGCAATAGTTTATTCGCAGTAGATATTCAATCTAGGATGCTTTGCATTTCACAAAAAGTTTCGAATGTGAAAATGTTTTAACTTTGCTCCAACTAAATATTATACTATACAATTTTGTACACCTGAAGCCCTCATAACTTTGTATAATCATATTATGCATCCTTGTACAATATTGGAGTTTGCCTAATTCAGAAATCCTACTTAACATACATAATTATGTAATTTAATTTGGGGATGGATTATTTCACTGCAAGCAGTAGGTTAAGATTTATTCTTAGTTTAACAATTTTAAATTCAGGAGCAGAATTAACACATATCCTGGAATCTGACTTGATTATTCGTACAGTAATTATAGATAACAAGCATGTACAGAGACGTTAATGTAGTTTACATACTAAAATTCTGGCTGAGAATGTAAACATTTGTGAAAGTTAAGATGACAATGTTGACATTTAATGCATGTAAAAAATATAATAAAAGCTTGCTGTTCTGAAAATAACCTTGTTTAATTAGTCTCAAAGTATGTTAAAAGAATAATGTAAAAGCTTGGTTAGAATTGCAAGACCAAAATGCCATCTTTTTAACTCTTGGGCAGGATATATCCCAGGGATTAAATGATAGTGTTTTTGATTTTGTATGGTTATGCCTTTCAAAACACATGTTCTGTTTTAAGTCTTCCTAATTCTCATAAATGGGAAGGATAGTTTTTTTAAAAAAAATCAAATTCAATGGTTTTCTAGACCACTATTTGTTTCTTAAATTTAAAACCTACCTCACCTACAAAGAACATATTTACCTCTCATTTCTCTTATGTCCTCAATAACCACCCTGTGAGGAAAATTGAACTGAATGATTCATCCCAAGTCACTCTGAGTTTCCATGAATGACAGTGGATCATCCTAACTCAACATTTGAGCCTTTATTGTGATGGAATGTAGCAAGGAGATGGATGCAGAGAATGGAGGGGTTGCATTCCAGAGTAGAAAGAGGCAACAGTTTAGATGTTCTGGCAGAAGATACAGAACAATTAAAACTCAGACCACACGTTTTCTGAATAGTTTTTATCCCAGCTATAATTGCACTCAACAATGAACTAAAGGGACGTCAGTGAACTGCTGGACAGAATTACTTGGTCTGTTGTGTGGATGCTTGGGTGGTTTAGGGGTGGGGAATTGTGGTTGGTGGGAGTGTATTTGGGGATTGTTATGTGTGTTGGACCTGGTCTTTGGGTGTTAAATGAATTTCGTTGTAGGGGTATACTGTGTATATACATACAATGATAATAAAATTATTATGTGAGGTGTGAGAGAAAGAGGCTGAAGACAGCCCCTCCCTAATAGTTCACGGAATATATGGTAGATGCAGATAAGACTGCTTGGTCTGGCAAGATTCTGTCTACAGGTGTGAAAACAATAAAAGAATTTAGTTGGGAATGTGCCCATGTGCTATTTTTGGTTTCAGAACTGGCAATTACTGATATATGCACCTCAAGTTGTTTGGATCAAGAGCATTTGCAGCTGTGTGAAGTATCTTGGGTTGGCTCAGATTTTAAATAATTTCTCTACTGATACTTTTGCATTCTACCTCTCTTCTGGTTTGCCCTTGTCTGGTTTAGAAGGGAAGTTCCTCCCCACCTCCCCAAATAAAATAAAATAAATTCCTCTGGTATTGAATTACCTTTACCAGCCGCTTTATCAACTAAAATTGGTATCCCACTTGGAAAAAGTAGAATGTTTCCTGCCCTTTATGAACTAACATTTTCATTTTGAAGCAAAATTTGACTTCTTTCACATCTGACATTCAAGTACTTCTCCATACATTACATTTGTTCCAATTTCAGATCACCGAAACACTTCGACGCAGACTACCAAAATACATGTCTCTCTCTTGGTTTATTCTGGCTGATGGGGATCCTTCATGAATTCTAGTGGTGTATATCCCAAGAGAAGAGATGCAGATGTACGGCCAGAAAAGAATAATCCAAAAAGGGATTTAATCCAAAATAATCCTTTCTGGACTTCTTGGAAAAATATTGCTATGAAGATCCACGTAGCGTTTACATTCTGACACAATAATTCATCAATATTATGGCCCATTTCTTTAATGTGAATTTTCAGTACAACCACACTTTGAATACTGCATATAATTCATGTCTCTAAACATGAACTATAATGGTATTGTAGACCTGAAAAAAACTGGCAAACGATTAAAGGAATGTAACAGCTTTTTTTCCCCAAGGAACAACAGAATTAGTACTCTACTTGGGAAAAAAGATAAGTGGACAGGAGAGAGAAGTATAAATTCATCATGTTACTAAAAATGTGGGTACTGTACTTTTATAATCCTGAAGCTAAACGCAGAAGAAGATACCATTTTTACACAACATAGATTAAACAAATTCACTGCCATCCAGAATAGGGAGTGCGGTCAATGTAATCTAAAGGCAAACTTGAACAATCCATGGAGTTACCACAGTCTTGTCTTAATGGCTTTAAGCAATCCTCAGAATTAAGGTAGTCCTCATTTAGTGACCACAATTGCAACTGGTAACTTAATCGCTAGGTGAAGCAGTCACTAAGTGAAACCATGACTGCTTATGATCCTACTTCAGCTTTTCTTTGTTCTACACATCGGTAAACAAGGATTGGTTGTAAAGTTCCTGATTCATCACGTAGTAACTGAATGGTTGTTAAACGAGGTCTACCTGTATGCATTCAATATCAGTGACGAAGGACAGCATGGGAATATCACCATTACATTCCACTTCCTAGAAAGCTTCCTGGAAGCATTAGCACAACGTACTGTCATTCCACAAAACTTTCGTATTCATTTTATGATTTTAAAAACATTGTATAACACTTTCAATATTCTCGTTAAAAAAGACAGCAAGGTTAAAAAAATATTAAATAGGGCGGAATGGAAATTAGGGTAATTTTTACCGTGAAATCTGGGAATACACGTTAAACTCTCCATTTGGCAAAACAATCATTTAATTTACAGTGTAATAAAGGTTACAGATAAAAAGCTCAACAGTGTGAAAAGGCCTATTACACAAATGTACAAATGTCTGTACAGAGCCCCACACACTTAATCCCTCCCCTCCCTCCCCCAATTTCAGCTAAGCTTGGCTTCAAAGAACTGAAAAGACAAGTTTATACTATCCCAGAGAGGTCAGGGCCAATGCTACCACATAGTAAATTCCCAGGAGATGTATTTTGCAAGAACCAACTACTTTTTCTTAAATCTTACTTTAAAATCAAGCAAGGAAAAGTTCAAGTGTTTTAAATTCATCGCATCTTGAACAGGTACCCTCACAAATTAAGGAATCATTCCACAGCCTTGGGAAAATGAATAATCCAGAGAGATAAAGTTGCAAATGAAATGAGAGAGGATTTGGAGTACAGGACAGAAAGTTAATTCGTCATTAGCAATTTCTTCCAAGAATTATGCTACCTAACATAATTTTTTAAAATTGCATTTTTAAAGAGGCCCTACCATATAAAATGAAACACAAAACCAGACAGTTCAGAAGTATCCATCTACTATAGACTCCAATATGATATAATCTAATATACCACAGGGGGAACAGTTGTTGAGATTGGGCAGAGGCAACTAATACAAGGAACTATTTGGCCCCCATAGTTACCGGTAAGTTATCTGATATACTTTTGTGGGGAGGTGCAGTTTTGGATAACTGCAAAGTTTCCAAAATGACAACCATCTTCTATCTTGGCTCATTCAATTTTAATAAACATCACCAATTTTAATTGGAGAAAGTAAGTCATGGATGAAATCTACTGGACCAAGTGCTTGAACATATGACACCTGTCCACTGTTGTGCTACAAAGGATTGTGAAGTGCCCCGAAATACCCAGAAATCAAGAACAGTGAGGATCACTAGCTTGCAGTCTTGAGAGTCTCTAGATCATCATATGGGACAATATACCTCCAATTGAATAGCTATTTGGGGATACACAGTTCATACATTGAAATCAATGGCAAAGTCTTGCTCCAAATATTTGGAATGAATGAATATCTTTAAATCTTATTGTTTGTTTAGTTAAAAAGAAACTAACTGCAGAATGATGGAGCTGAGTTTAAGCAATGATTTTAAAATGTGCAGTTTGATGTGAGAACTGGCTAACCATTCTTGGGCTCAACTTCAGGGTTACCCCATTAAGGAACTGCTTGGGGAAATAGCATTAATCTTAATTAACATGCTACTTTAAAATCATACAAGATTATTGCTGAATGTGTTACTCCCTGGTCCATCAACATAGTTAAATGTGGCTATTCTTGTTCTGTTAAGGACTGGTCATAAATTTTTTTTTTTTACTAAATCTAGTTTTACTAAATCTGCAATGGTCATAATCTTCTCAGTGGTTCCAATCAAGAATGTCAAAAAGCAATTAATTCTATGACCATTTCATTTGGTTTGCAGTCATAAAAGTGATGATGGTAGTTTACCTCGCAAATGCAAAGGATTCTACCTAGACTAAAAGCACTTCATAATCCTGAGATACAAAAGCAACACATGGTATTTGACTTGAATTAAAACGGTTACTGATGTGCTTGTCAAAATACTATGGAAGTGTCAAGAAATTCTGCTGGGACCTGGGTTTCCTTTGAGACCAGCTGACCCAAAAAAGAAAAGAAAAAGAACCGGGACACTTATCAGCAGCAAACCACCTGCCATTTCTACAGCTGCAACATATACACAAGGACAGTGCCCCTTAAATGCATGAATAATGCCAGAATCAAAGTAACAACTGGGCCACTGTAATGTCTGGGTAAATGAAAAAGAACCTGCCAGGCAATGTGGTTCCACAGGCAGTGAGAGATATATTTTTGCATTTCATTTCTTAGACACCTTTTGAACTCTTCTGAAGGTTGGTTGTATAAGGGAGTCACAAGCCCCTCCAAAATCTGGCTATGACCCCAAGTCTGAGAGTTGTGGCTGCACTTGTACAGTTCCCCCTTCCTTGCCTGGCTTCTGGCTCCTGCCTCCCGGAACAGATTCAGATTGGCTCTTCAGATCAAGAGAGAAGGGGTCGGTTTCTTGCCCGGCCAAGCTTCTTTTGCGTATTTCTTTTTCTTGGGCTCATTCACAACTTCAGGATTAAAGACAGCAGGGTTGGGAGCTGGGTTCATGGCAACAGTGGAGGGGGCAACCGGAGTCAAGTCCACATCTGGGGCAAGATTAGGATAGGGCATTGGTAACCCCCCAATGAGCGCTGTGCCGTGAATGGTGTGGGTTTGGGCGCCTGCCTCATTGTGGGTGGGAGGCAGTCCTCCGTACAGTCCTCCACTGTAGGGAAAGTTCTGCATGCGACGTGTTGCAGCCTCATCCACAGCCAGGGAGCCAGAATTGTCCATCCGCTTCTTCTGTCGAGAAACAAAACACACGGAATTAAAATATGCCCCAAATGCAACGACATTTAGCAGAATCTGAGCTTTTGTGAGGAGGTGGATCTCCAGAAGGGAGAAGGGTGCATGCCAATGGAGTAAGAGGCTACTCAGCCCAGATATCTTGTATGAGAGGGTGAAGCCAACACCCACTCCCTCCCCCCAAGTTCACAGAGGATACTGTAGACCAGGGATGTCCAAATTTAGCAACTTTAAGACTTGTGGACTCCCATGGCTGGCTGAGGAATTCTAGGATTTGAAGCCCAACTAATCTTAAATATTGCCAGGGTTGGAAACCCCTGCTGTAGATGCAAATAGGAGAGTCTTCAGTCTGGCAAGATTTTTTTCTATAGGTGTGAGCAATAAGGAAGAATTAACACGTTATTCTTGGTTTGGGGCCTGACAATTTTTCCACTTCAAAATACCAACGTCTCATTGTTAGCAGGGTTAAAAACAGAATAAAGTCATGAATTTCAGTTCCCTGCACTTTCCATTTTTATCAAGTCCGACCTACAGTAAGCTTATTCTGTCACAGTTGTATCCTAGCAGCTAAGACCTCACAAGGAACTATTTTAATTCACAGCTGAGAATTTGGTTCTGCATGAATCTATTTCTTTTTTTTTTAAAGTTAGCTAACCCTGTGTTCAGTGCTGCATGGGTAGAGTTGAATTTCTGACCATTACCGAAGAAATACTTCTTAATTTTCATGTCAAAGCAAGCTATGAACTATGAAAATGAATCTTGATTAAAACTTCTTCCTGGCTATGCAGAAAAGGAAGGGAGAATGAGGGCAATCATCTGTGTTTCTGCAGTCTAGTAACCAGGGGAAATGGTTGTTATATAAAATGGAATTCAGAAGCTTTTCATCTGGATGACTTTTCTATTATATTTGTTATTTTTCACTTTGTGGAACAAAAGATGATTGTTGATGAATTCAATTCTTCTTTTGTTCTATTAATCCTATTTCTTTACATATTTCTGCCCTTGGCAAAAATTAAATATAATCTAATTGGCAACATAGTTCCACTGGGAAAAATGTAATTAGGGTCCGAATGCAAGTTCTGATACTGACAGCTTATTTGTTCTGATTTAGTGGTAATAAGAATCGGAGCGTTTAGATATGCCCATATTATTTAGATAAACTAAATAGCCATATCAGCTATATTTTTCAATTTAGTTACATACCTTCACTGGAACTACTGCAGTCTGTACCATGTTTCTGAAACGCCCAACGGAAGGGTCCACATCCTCTGTAGCAGGGAGAGAGATTGAAGTACAGCAGTTAATCATAAATGGAATCTCAGGAATATATTTAGCACTGAAAGAATTTAATCCAAGTCTTTCCAAAAGTAAAGGCATTACAGTTAATTATCTTCTTTAGGAAAGTATTTATATATTGATACTTGCTTGCATGTAAGTAACAAGGCAGGCAGCGTTCTTTAGGAACAATCTATGACTCTACAGGGAACAGTGACAGAGTACCCTTCAGATGTTTTGCACTATAACTGCAACTCTTGACCATGGTAGTCAGAAGGGATGAGTTGTAATTCCAACCATCAGAAGGGGGCTGGGTTGCTTATTCCTGGCCCACATTACTCACCTGGATTAATGATTTCATCATCATCGCTGAATGTTACTCTTGAGTTCTTTCGTTTTCTTTTTGGTCTCTGGATATCCAAATTCCCTTCTTCTATTGTCAATGTGGAAATCCTCTTGTTATGGGCCGTATTGAACTCTGTCAGGTTCTAAGATGTCAAAGAGAAAGAGATTTCCACTGTAGCACAGATTAAAGGATTAATGATTTGGGGCGATGAAAACTGTGCTATAATTTCCTACTCTGTTGTGTCAGAGTATGGTATCTCTGGAACAGACAGAACTTTATCCTTCTGTGGGGTTTACTAAGGGGGAAAAAGAGGCATTGTAAACCTTTGGGGGAAAAAAATCCTGGCCAATTTTTTGGAAGAATATTGGGGTTTATGATATGGCAAAGCTTCAGGCGTCCATTCTGTCTCTTAAAACCTGTCACCAAAATGTAATTTTGAAAATGTCAGCCCCACTTTTTGATACGGACTGCACAGCATTTAGACCCTAATCAAGGGGAAACTTCAATAGGGGATGAAAGCAAACTTGAGCAGCTCTTGGTTTAGCCCACTAAAGAAAATATCTCCAGCTAAAACAAACAATGAGAATCTGGTTGGAAGAATTTGGTCAGTACTACTTTTCTCTTGCGTGGGGCCACAACAGCAAATTTGTCACACAGAACCCTCCCTCCCCACTTTTCAGGATAGCACAGCTCTACTCAGGTACTATGCCAAGCCACAGTTCAAGTCCCCTTCATAAACTAAATAGGCAACATGGGTACCACAATGCAGGCGAAACAACTGTGCTCACATCTAACTCTGTCTCTTCCTCTGGCAGGCCAAGCAAGCCTTTGAGTTCGTCGTCTTCGCTGGTCATCTTCTCATCTCCTTTCACTGACGAGGGCAATGTCTGAGGCTTTTCTCTCAAGGTGTAGGCCCGCGTGGAGGCACCAAAGGAAACCGTGGAATCAATGGGAATCTGTTGCGGCTTATGAGGCTCCAAACGAATATGGCCCAAAAACGTGCCATGTGCTATGCATTTTAGAATAAGGAGCAGAGGAAAAGCAACAAATACTAATCATGTTACTAAAATATTACTTAAAGCAAAGTCTCTTTCCTTAATTTTAGCGTGTGCCTCCCTCTTAACCAGTGCCCCATACTATCTAGTTACTTTAAAAACACTTCTACACCCCATCAGGATGTCCTAGACATTGTTTGTCAACTTACTGCTGTTCAGGTCTATAAGAAAAACTCTCTTCAGATGTTTATGGTAGACCAAAGCAGCATGGACCCGAGAGCATGACTGGTGATCTATGGTGAAGTCGCACAGGTCAGGATTTCTCCCAAAGAGATAGTATTTCTTCTCATCGATGATCAGTTTCTGTGACAAGGTATGCAAAGACAAATGGGTGGATATTTTTGGGGAGGCCTATACTTTCTTAAAATCATGGGCCTGGGTATAAAAAGGGGGAGATCCTCATTGTGCCATGAGAATAAAGAAAAAAGGCAACCAAAAGACTAGCAATTGAAAAATGTGTCACACGTGGATAAAATTTTCATGTTTTAATTTTCACATTGGCTTAACCACAGGTGGCCATTTTTCATTGTATTTTAGTTAAAAATTTAAGGGTTGGGTTATCCACAAATATATACAGGTTCTTGAAAATAATTGCACATAGTCCTCAGATTACAATGGCAGTTGGGACTAGAATTTTCATTGCTAAGCAAGGTGGTTATAAAACGTGACATCATATGACCTCACTGCTTAATCAAGAAAAGAAGCAACCTAGAACGAAGGAGATATTTCCTGACAGTTAGAACAATTAATCAGTGGAACAACTTGCCTCCAGAAGATGTGAGTGCTCCAACACTGGAAGTTGTGAAGAAGAGATTGGACAACCATTTGCCTGAAATGATATAGGGTTTCCTGCCTGAGCAGGGAATTGGACTAGAAGACCTTCAAGGTCCCTTCCAACTCTGTTGTTCTGTTAAGTACACTAAGGTGGTTTGTTCATATAAAATAATGGAATCAAATTGTAAAATAAACTATGAGGGAAGGGTGAATGGATCAAAAGTAAAGGAAAATCTGAGAAAGGTCGTAATAGGATGGGATCCTCAAAACTGGTATGTCTCAAGAACAAAAGAATACTATGCTGGGTATGGACATAGCGGAAGTCAGCTTGCTTTGTAAATATATAGAGAGGAGCAATTTGCAACATCTGCTGGCTTCTCCAGTGACTTCCCCTGTGTCTGTCTGTGAGGGAGTTTCACAAATGGTGATCACATCATCATAATTTTAAGCTGGTTGTCAAGTACCTGAATTGTGATTGCATGACTAATGAGGATGCTGTGACAGACTGGTCATAAGGTCCTCTCATTCAGCACTCTTGCAGCAAAAATGAACAGCTGCTGAACGAGTGGTTATAACCCAAGGGCCATGCACGCGTGCATGAATGTGTGTAGATAGTTCTTGCTTAGTGATCACAATTGGGACTGGCAACTCCATTGCTATGCAATGTGGTTGTTAAGTGAAATATCATGTGACCATGATAGACTTATGACACTTCTCATTTGGTTGTTAAGCAAATTACTATGAGTTGTCAAATGAGACATCATGTGACTGTGACTTGAGATTTTATGTACAACCTCTCCATTGACCCTGCTTGCTGGAAGCCAGCTGTAAAGCATGTATCGATCACATGACTGTGGGGATGTGCTAAACAGTCATAAATGCAAGGACTGGTTGTAAAGTTACTTTTTCAACACTGCTGTAATGTTGAACAGTTGCTAAACAGGGCAGCCATTAAGCAACGTCTATCCGTATTTGCAGATAAGACAGTCCATCAATAAGTCAAACCCACTTTTGGGGATATATTTTGAACTTAAAATTCTTGGTTTATCTGCAAGTAGATAGGGTAATTAATCAACACACAAATTTATTAATACCATGTGACACTGCTTTTCAGTATGGGACAATTTCTAAATTAGGGGTTCCCACCCCTTGGGCCATGGCCCATTACAGTGGCCTATTCGCAATTGGGCCGCAGGCCAGCACACAGGCATGCATGCAGCTCAACTTGCGCAAATGGTGGGCCAGTACAGTCGAGTTGTGTGTGCATGCGCATGTGCACCAACTGGCCGCTCACACGAGTCAAGCAGCGTGTGGCCTAGCCTGCCATTTGTGGAGCCCTGTTCCCCTCCCCCGCCAAGCCTCAACGGTTGGGGACCATTGATCTAAATTACTATGGTACCTGCATAAAAAATAAATTAACTAACAATTCAGCAACTTTACAAATAAGTATAAGAAGTCGGCAAACTGATGTTCCAGAGTTACTTAAGTTATATAAAAAGAAATGGGAAAGCAGAAAAGCTAATAATTATTTTGCCATTCTTAAAGGCATCAACCAATGAAAACTCATTTGTGCCTCTGAGTTATAACCCGGTGTGATTCTCCACACATGGAGCTTAATCACTTCATGGCTTAACTTTGATGTTGCACTTTTTAGACCCAGCCAATCACTAGTTTCACCTTAGAACTCTAAATGAGAACTAAGGCACAGATGGCTTGGTTAGTATCAAGTGCTTAAGATGTCTGTAGAAGCGAAATAGCACCATAATTTGCAGTTACTTTGCAGTTACTTTGATAATACATTCTTCTTAAGAAGTGTTGCATCCCACTTTTGGGGTATTTGGACAACCAGAGAGAGTTATCAGAAAGTGCATGAGTCACTTGCTTAGTCCTTATACTGCTCCCTTCTTTTTTTGTCACACTGCAATTAAACCAGGAATGATTCAATTAATTGTAGCTTTCAATTACATCCAAATATAGAATCTTAAAGTAGCAGCAACCAAGATTCTTTGGTTTGGAAGAGAGACAGTATTGTAATTGAGAACAAACAATATAAGAATGAATGCTGAAAATCTGAAATCTTGCAAAAACAGACTTCTGCACAAAAATAATCATTCTGGATCCAAATAGTAATCCAAATTATTAAAAACAATAAAAGATATGGGTGCACATTCATACTTAATAGTGTAAAAGCACCATTATCTTTGAATATTTGGATGCACATACAAGTCCAGCAGAAAAAAATTCAGATGGCTTGCTAGAAATAGCCAAGACAATCTAAAACTAAAAAAAGAAGGTTTTAGATATTCAGTCTTTCTTCTTGCCTGTGATAAGCTCTACAGCTATCCAGTACTGTATGTCACCTGGCTTGTATTTAAATTTTCTGCATCTATTTTCATACCTCAATAAGTTTGTCTCCTTTGACTACATCCAAGTGCAACCCTGGTGGAGGCTTTCCTGCCCTAGGAAACAAACACAAAAAAAATATTTTGTTTAAGTACTTAAAAGTAGTCATTGGAATATCTGACGTTATCAACAGATGTAAAATGACCACCAATTGCTCTGATAGGGAGAACCTGAACTTGGGCGCAGAAAGTCAATTATGCTCAATGCTGACCCTAATGTTTAGTTTAACTGAGCATTCATGAGTACAGTTTACATATATAACAAATGATGAATCAATTGCCTTAAGATGGTTGCGTGAAAAGGGGACTGAAAATTTGTTAATTTTGGCCTACAGATCATGAAACCCCCCCCTCCAGTTCATTAGGAATATGATTCCAATTGTTTGGAAACAAAAGTGGCATGTCCTATGTATGGATTTCCTGGAAGCATCTATAAAACCAGTGAGAAACAGCATGAATCAGAATTATTACTGTGCCCTTTGGCGACAGCATCTACTTGGAGAAGTTATTTATTTATTGAATTCAGCATATAAGGAAACAAATGTGTCTACAAATATACTCTTACATATTTCTGTGATGTATAGGTTTATATGCCTGATTTAGAGTGGATGGCATGTGGCTGAGAGACAAAACTACATAACATGACAACATAACTACCTAACATCTCCTGTTCAGATCTTGCCTCTGCTACAAAGTATTTTAACTTTTATGCTCTCCCAAATCTGCTACACATAAACAGTTGTGTAGCAGCTAAAATTGTTAATATATGTTAAGCTTTTGGAGCACTCAATATTTCAAATGCTTATTGCAGTTATTTTTGGATCCACATAGTTACCACTACATAAAAAGAGACAATCTCCAAGGCTGGTGTCAGAGTCCCTGTTGTGTCCTGTCATTAGTTAAGGTCAAAACAATGGATATGATACAAATGATTGTTTTGGTACAATATAGACAACTTTCTATCTTTGAAATGCCAATCTCTTTCTCTCTCTAAAAAAACCTTGGTGGATCTTGTATTACAAAATCCTTGAGCATATTTGCATTTTTAAGGCACATTTTGACAGCTCTTCAATGGCAGCTTTAATCTCTCTCTTTCACATTTTTTCTGCGAAGTCTAGCAAATACACAGTGCAGTCTACAATAGATCTTTCCCAACATCTTCCCAAGCTAAGCTATTTGAAAAGAATAAGCCTCCAAGTCCCACAATTTCATAATAATTATTTAAATCACACAAGTGACACAGTTGATAGCCAGGCTGAAACTCAAATAAACTTTCTACTTGGCAACTACTTTGATCTAAGGAATATATATTTGTATACTGTACACTTCAGTTACCACACTGCCCATTATTCAGATTCTTACAACTGAGGCAAGATTTATGTCCAGATATCCCAAATGAAAGTCCCTGCTGCCTAAATCAACTTCCCCACCACAATCTCATTTTGTAGGTTTATATGTAGGACTTCAATAACATACCTAGGATGAAAGCATATTTTGATTTCTCCCAGGCTCAGAGATTTTAAAGTAAAACTTATGTCATTTGTCCATACTCAGTAGTCTACTCTCTCTCATTTCACAAAGACCGTTCAGTAGCCACACAGCCTGCCCTTTATCCATCATATCGCCTCCTATATTGAACTTCTTCGCCATCCCTATTCTGAGGCACATCAATAAGTAGCAAGGACCAGAGGCATCCTTTGAGGTCGAAAACATGAGTTCTGCCTAAGCTAAAAACACTTTCCCCCCCCCCATCCCAATTATTTCACATACGAAGCGCGACACTGCAACGCTCAAAAGGACCAATCTTGAGGGGATTCCCTTCAATCGATCCTCCCTTCCAGGGGTTGCTGCTACCCCCCCCCCCCCCCCCCCCCCCCCCCCCCCGCTTCCCCTCTTTTAGGATGCTGCTCCGCCTCCCAAGGAAAAACGCAAGTCCCCCTTGCAACGGCCAAGTCGTTTCCCCGCTCTCCAACGGCACACGCCCCCACCCTCACCAGGTCGGGCAGTCAAAGAGTGGGAGGCTACCGCCGCCGCCACCGGCAGAGTTTGCGTTCGCCGCCATCTTGTGACTGCCCCCATTCAGCTGGGCGCGGGGCACGCCGGGAAGCTGGAAGACCTGGCGGGAGGGTTTGCGATCCCAGCATGCATCGCGCCCAGGCGGGCAAGCGAGGGTGAGTGGAAGGGGGTGGGGGGAAAGGGGTGGGGAGAGATAAGCCGCAGAGAGGATGGAACGTGTTCTATCTTAAGCGCGAGCGCGGCGTTCGGGGGCGACGTCACAACGACGCTCCTTCCAAGAGCGGGAACAGAGGAGCCGTCGGGGAGGGAGGCCATTTTATACTCGCGGAATTCAACCCCGGAGTGGGTTGAGGGATGGGGGTGTGTGTGTGTGCGCGCTTGCCTCTTGTGTGGGCCGGAGTCCGAGCTCTTTCTCCTGCAATCTGTGGCGGTGTTGTTGTTTTTTGTTTGTTTTGTTTCCTCCGGGCATTTTTTTTTAAAAAAAACGTGCAACTGTTCCATTATTACATGATAACTGACGCGAGAAACGTGTACGTCATAAAGCAGCCACGTGCGCGCGCGCTTTGCCTTTTTAAAATCGCCAGCTCCTGTTTTGAGGGGCGACGAGCCTGGCTCTGAGGTGTCAGCAGAGCAGAGCAGAGCAGAGCAGAGCAGAGCAAAGCGATGGGCACCTGCAAACCTCCCTCGTCCGTCCTTTCAGGAGATTGAGCCGGACGCTGCAGGGTTAAATTTTAGAGATGTTGGTCCGTTAGTCCTATATGGCCTGTCTGTCTTCTTAAGGACTGAGTTCGCGCAACGTCCTTGAAGTAGTGGTAGCTGCATTTTGACAGCAGCACAAAAACCGCGTTTCAAACGTATAACAAGAGAATTGCAATATTTAATTGTGAACGTTTTAACAGCGACTACAATCGTATTTGCTAAAAATTGGAAAGGAGAGAAGTTACCTCCTGATGATGAGATTATTAAGAAAATTATGGAATGTGCTGAAATGAGTAAATTGACATTTGAAATTAGAGAACAGGAAGATAAACAATATTATTTGATAGGGGATTTGTTTTATCAATGGATAGATAATAAACCATGAAGTATGAAATATGGGGTTGATGTAAAGATAAAATGATGGTTTTTTTTCTATAAAAGATGTAAGTTTCTGTTATAAATTGGTATTTTAGAAATGGATTTATGCACAAGATAATACGAACCGTTCGACTCACTGTAATTGTTTGGAATGATGATGGTTTTATGTTTTGTTTTTATTTTAAAATAATTTTTTTTAAAAAAAACACCGCATTTCAAGTATTACAAAGTCCATCCTGTGTGTGGCCCTCAGATTGGTTTTAATACTTGGGTTTGTATGTTGTGCCCTAACATGACGCCTGGAAGCGAATTCTGTACACTAGTAGTCAGGTTAAATCAGGGGTGAAATTCAGCAGGTTCTGGAGAACTGGTAGCGGAAATTTTGAGTAGTTCGGAGAACCGGCAAACATCACCTCTGGCCGTCCCAGAGTGGGGTGGGAATGGAGATTTTGCAGTAGTATCCTTCCCCTGCCACGCCCACCAAGCCACACCGACTAAGCCATACCATGTCCACCAAGCCACGCCTATGGAACCGGTAGTTAAAAAAATTGAATTTCACCACTGGGTTAAATGTGAGTGTAGCAGCTGTTATCGGATACTTGGATGAATTCTCAAGGTTGCCTTAATTCATGATATTCGCCAGATAGCTACGCTTTTTATTTGTCTGAAGGGTTATTACAAACAATCCAATTTAAACTCCTCCCCCCCAACTGTACCATATTGAATTCTACGTATAGTGCAATATCGGGCTTTAAATTTCAACTATATAGAATGTAAAGGATTTATGTTTGTGTTTTTATAGTTATAATGTACACTGAAGACGGCATTTAATTTCATTGTACTATGTGCAATGGCAATAAAGTAAACTAAACTAAACTTTGAGAAGGTATAACTACCATGCACTCACGGGTTGATTTGTGTTGTATGTGCATAGGTATAATATGCACATATTTCCACAGTGTGTGTGTGTGTGTGTGTGTGTGCCTTGGAATTGTTCTTGGTTTCTGGCAATTGCTGAACATAGGTTTTTCACGTCGTTTTTCAGAAGTGGTTAATCATTGCCTTCCTAGGGCTTCGAGTGAATGGCTGGCACCAAGTCATCCAGCTGCTTTCTTGCCTAACCAAGGCCTAAAACCACCATTTATTTAACCATTATGCTAACTCTCATTTCCACACTTGGCAAAAACAAATCCTTTGGTGAATGTACTGTCTTTGATCAGTCTCATTGCCTTGACACAGGGTCTCCAACCTTGGCAACTTTAAGCCTGGAGCTGGCTGGGGAATTCTGGGAGTTGAAGTCCTCCAGGCTTAAAGTTGCCAAGATTGGAGACCCCTGTTCTGACATAGTTATATTTACCAACAACAGCATTCTGTAGTTTTCAATTACCAATTATTTTCTTGTAATTCAGGCTGTCTTGAAAGGAAAGTGGACCACCAAGGTTATCAGAGTTGCACTGATATTTAATTCGAAGATTTAAGTTGAACTAGAAGTTCAATTTTACCAGGAAAAAACACAATATTTCCACAAATAGATTTTTCATCTTTTTATAAATGCAACCATTTTAGCATTCAATACTGTTCTTTTTAAAAGGGACGCTCAGTGGCTAAGACACTGAGCTTGTCGATCGAAAGGTCGGCAGTTCAGCGGTTCGAATCCCTAGTGCTGCGTAACAGGGTGAGCTCCTGTCACTTGTCCCAGCTTCCGCCAACCTAGCAGTTTGAAAGCATGTAAAAAATGCAAGTAGAAAAATAGGGATCACCTTTGGTGGGAAGGTAACAGTGTTCCCTGCGCCTTTGGCATTGAATCATGCTGGTCATATGACCACGGAGACATCTTCGGACACTGCTGGCTCTTCGGCTTTGAAACAGAGATGAGCACTGCCCCCTAGAGTCGGGAACGATTAGCACATATGTGCGAGGGGAACCTTTATCTTTACCTAGTGTTCTTTTTATTAACCTGCTTTTTGCTCCCACCAGTAAAAATTTATATATAGGTATTCCTTGATCTATGTCCACATTGAGCCCAAAATTTATGTTGCTAAGCAAGACAGTTAAGTGAATTTTGTCACATTTTACAACCTTTCTTGCCACAGTTGTTAAGTTAATAACACTGTTGTTAAGTGAATCTGGCTTCACCATTGATTTTGCTTGTCGGAAGGTCGCAAAGGTGATCACATGACCCTGGGCATTGCAACAGCCATCATAAATATGAACCAGTTGCCAAGCATCTGAATTTTGATCATGTGACCATGGAGATGCAACAGTCATTAGTGTGAAAAATGGTTGTAAGTCATCAGTGCTGCTGTAACTTTGAACCATCACTAAACGAATGGTTGTAAGTTGAGGACTACCTGTATTTTAGTTATCACTCTCATAGAGAGCTATCTCAGCAGGTAAAATCATAATCTGAAATAAAAATTGAGTTGAATTTAGTAACAATTAGGGTAGGACGCCTCACTATTACTCCAGACATCTTCATTGGCAGTGACTCCTACAGGGAGAGTCTTGGCAGCAAACCCACAAAACTTGTGCATTATAAAATCTTATTAGGGCATAAGCTTTCATGAATTTAAGATGCTGTTCAGAGGCGTGAAACATACATCTTCAACAGATAACACATGAAGCACCACTTGGAATGGACTATAAGGAACAAAAGCCATACTCTTAATAATTTTTCCTAACAATGCAGTCTTGGCCTTCAATTTGAAGTCAAATATTTTCTCAACAATTTAAAGCCAATTTAAACTGTTCAGGTGATTTCTGCTAAAAAAAGAGACATGTCAAATATCTAAAAATGTTTATTGATACTTAAATGGATGGAATGATAGTGCAAAGAAAGATGTGCAACTGAGGGCATCGTTCTTCACGCAACTTTCACAGTTTAGTCATTTAAACATGTAAAATGTGTGAAGTAATAAATAGATGTCAGGAGAAAAACATTCACTACTTGTATACAGAATGTTACCAAGTCAACATTTTAGGCTTTCCATGCCCATTTCCTTTTAAGAGTATCATTGACCCAAATAAGCTACCCAGACATGTCACTAAAATACAAGTTCTGAGCAGATTAAAATACCAAATCAGACATAAAATGGAATTCATGGGTCATAAAGACAAAGAATAGTGAATCTTAGACTGGCATGTTTCTAATCCTCCATTGATGCAAAAGGTTTAAAGCTTCCTTTTACTTATTCAGAACACTTTTCCTAAACTCCCAATATGGAAAATGTTTTTTTTTTTACCCAAGTAGGGTACCAGTACATCAGGATTAAACTACTTTACACATTTAAATATAAGAGGAAAACATCGAACATTCTCACTATATGCAAAGGACAGAAGTCATTATCAGCCTCAAGTATGCTGCAAACTTTCATTAAATTTTGTTTTCCTAGTACATTTGACTGCAATATCCACAGATAGTCTAGGAAGGAAGTTGGTACTCCAAACTAGAAATCTTTTGGACAGACTTATCTACCAAAATCCCAAAAGAAAAGCGACATAACCTATCATTCCATTTCAGACTCTCGGTGCCAACTTTTTACTGCTGTAATATTTAATGTATGTGCTCGTGGTTCAAAGTTGGGAAGAGACAGTAGGATGGGCCATCTCCAATGACACCTTCATTAAAAAGACATCTGGACATATTACTAAGCAATTGATAGTCACCACAAAAATGGAGCAGAGAGAAACAGGACTTTAAATACAAATACCTTCTGACTAATTACCAAATGAGTTTCTGAAGAGAACTGGCTTGAATATGCCTCATATTAGCTATGCTATGTTTGGGGAAATGGAGATTTTCTCTCTTCACAAGTTGAAAAACTATTCTTCGTCTGCTCCTATTTTTTTCCCAGCCCACTGGGTTATACCCAAAGCAGCTTCTACTAAGTACGCAATTGAAGTTGGGAATTGCTGTTTCAAACAAGTGTGGTAGTTTCCTGTAGGGAGATGCACATCTGGAACAGCTGTGGATCACACTGAAAATTGCTTGGGATTTTGTACTTAGAAGTTATTCATATATGAGTCACTTATAAAAGCAGTACACATTAAAAAAAGAGTTAGATCTGTAGTGTTTATGGCAATTAACAAACTAATCTAGATGACTGATCACATCCTTCAATACTTGGGACAGGAACATTCGGGAAAACAAAACGAAGCCCTCCACAAGTTTAGTTACATAAAATAAATTAACACGGACTGTCTTCATGGTTCACTAAATCCAAGAACTAGTTAGCTTCATGTTAGTTTTTATATTATAATTACTAATGGAAAATCGGTCGGTGTTCCATCTCACCTCAATCCCCTCATTCTTTAGGCTTGTCTCATGGCAGAAATATTAATTGCTTATCTAATTCCACAGAAAGGCTTCATTTTTGTACTTGCCAAATGATTATTACCAAGATTAAACAAGCTAAAGCCAGGCCAAAAATTAGGATGCAGATCTTCTTGCGTGATTTCTTCTGTTTAAAACAAAAACAACAAAATTAAATTAAAAAAGGAAGCCCTGGTAGTGCAGCAGACTAAAGCACTGTTATTAACAGCTGCCTGCAATTACTGTAAGTTCGAATCTCACCAGGCTCAAGGTTGACTCAGCCTTCCATCCTTTCTAAGGTAGGTAAAATGAGGACCCAGATTGTGGGGGCAATAAGATGACTTTGTATAAATATACAAAAGTATGAAGGCTATTGCTTAACGCATTGTAAGCCGCCCTGAGTCTTCGGAGAAGGGCAGCATATAAATCAAATTAAAACAAAAAACAATAGGGTATACTGCAGGGAAAGAGAGATAACACTTTATACCAAGAAAAGTGGCAAGAGATGCAACATTCAGCTCCCATTTCAGAATTAAGAGTTACAGTGAAAACCAACATGATTTAAAAACTTGAGTAACTGGACAGTGGAAGGGATCAGATAAATCACGTTTTAAAAACGTCCAAACAAGTTTTTAACAATGGTTGATTTAAAACTACTATTCAGAAAAGAGTATTTTTGTTGGTAAGCATTTTATTCTGTGCAGTGTTTGGGTATCTTAATCAGCACTAGCACTGATGATATTACCTAGTTCGGGTAGTGAAACGTCTGCAAGAAAACATCCAAGCTCAGAGAGCAACAAGGACCCCTCATTTCAACCTTGAGCTACAAATATTCTTCTCTATTAGTACTTTAAAAAGCATGCTATCTCTTGGAGGGTGGGAAGCAAGAGTTAGCTCTCCCAAGACTGATGCGTATGGTTAAGGCTAAACATACAGTTGGAAAAGGTTCAGAGTTGAGGAAGGGTGGAATATAGAAGATTAGCTGCTTGTATGCCTTTCATGCCTCTCAATCTGTCCTAAATCACTAACATTTTAAGGGACTGCATGGAAAGCTATATATTTCTCATCATTTGGGAACAAAAAACATTCAAAATAGGAGATAGAGCATCTCTGAAAGACAGACGGAAATCCCAACTATGCTGCCCCCATTTCTAATTCTGAAAGACTTTGGGGCTGTACAAAGATTACCTGATAATAAGCAGACCTCTGCAACTGTTCATTGGCATTTTCCACATGGACTTCTGCGTTCTCTACATTTGCTTCTATGCTATCTATAGAGAGAAAGAACATCCACTTAGAAAAACAACAACCCACAACCATCACCACTATATGATGCATTCTTCCTACAGTTAAACCCTTTTATATAGCCTGTATAAAGTTATTTCAGCACGAGATTAGCAGTGTGGCATACCCTTTAGCTGTACTAAGGGGTAACCTGCTAATTAATAATGGTTAGCTTAGTTTCAGATAGGGGACTGTCTGTCAGGCCCAAACCTAGAGATGAGACTTGGAGATCCAAATGAGTCTAATCCTTTATATGTTTATACCAAATAGGCAGAATCTTGCCAAATTAAAGCTATATCTTTCTAAGCTACTAGATGCATCTAGTATATAGTTGGCAGCCAAGCAAAAACCACAATTTACTTACCAATCATGTCTCCCTGATCATGGATCATCATAGCCAAATCTTTAAAAATCTGATTCACATCCAAGATATCTGCCTGAAAGGGAAGTTTGCAAAAAAATTTACTGCTTTTTCTGTTTCTATTGAAATAATTTCAATTATTAAGACAAATAATTATTCCTGTTGCATTTATTTTTTTCTAAATAGCAATCTACTACGGCTTAACTGTATAAAGTCTAAATTGTCCATACTACAATTACAGAAAAAGTCTTTTTGGAACAGGTATTTGTTGCCCTGTATTGCCACTGTTGCTGAATCTTTGGATTCGCCCTCCCCATTTATTTTTTTAAAGTGAAATTTTATTTAGGATCGTGTATCACAAGCACTATGTCATATTCCAGTCTTAGAAGAATACTTGGGTTTATATGTCTGGTTCACCCACTCCAACCTCTTCCCTTTCTACTACATCCTCCTCCTGTTTAATAACTGATTGTAAAAGTGCAACCCACATTTTGCAAAATCCTACACTTCACCTGCTTATCTTTTAAGAATATACAGGAAAATATCAATGTGCTGCACTTTATAGCATTCTTCTAATTTCCCAAATACCGATTAGAAACACTATGAATTTATCAAATACTATCAATGTTGCACATTTTGCTCTTATTTTGAACTGTTACTAATTCGAGATTGCCTTGAAAGAAAGAAAAGTCATGTTCATATCCCAGGTCCCCAGTGACATATCTATGTATTCACAGATTCTGTGCCTGGTGCCTATCAGATTCCTTGAACCACCTGATTTTAAGTTTTTAAAAAATATGAAAAACTGGCATGCTGCCATGTAAAGGGCCAGCCTCAGGCAACTTCTTAATTTCCATGAATGGCTTTAACCCTCTACGTTTTCTAATAAAAACCATAGTGGTGGGTAGTTTTAGTCTAGATCCGTAGCTTCAGTTGGGTTCATTTGCCTAGAAAATAACTTCGGTATATAGACATAGCAAGAAACATCCTACAGAAGGCAGAAGTGAAAGAGATGGCAGTTTGCATTAAGGTAAATGGAGGCTTTCTACGTAGACATGATTCTCATGGCAACCGTTTTACAAATGGACAAGGCTGGCCCTGCCAATCATTCTCCAAGATGTTCTCAAAATTCCAACAGTGGTCATCAGACCAAAAAGGCATTCTGTACAGCATTAGATAAATATCACAGAGTGCAAATGAAGAGCACAGAGTGGCTTTTGACAAAAAGAAGGCCTTTGACCTCTTTAATGTATATTTTTTTAAAAAAAATTGCATCTAGCTAAATCTATCAGCTACTTACCTCCAATTGCCTAATGGCAGTTTCCCGCTCCTTGATTAACTCAAGATCTTGCTCCGTTATAGCTACGTCTTCTTCCTGAGCCTGCATCTGATCCCATTCTTCATTGCTGAAGGGAAAAAAATGGATAATTCACTCTTCTTGCTGACCCCAGGAAATCAGGAAAAGGCTACTCAAATACTTTTTGGATTCACTTATATACATTCCCTAGCTGTGGAAAATATTTAGTGGTATTTAGAGCTATATTGTCTATTAATCAGGATGTCAATAAGAAAATCAGGAGTGCATAAGCCTGAGGAATATCCTGTTAAATAATGATTTGGCTCCAGTATCTGAATTGAGCCACTATTTCTGAATAAAAGTTGTTGTGCGTCATATGAGCAACCTGTGATGAAGACACATCAGATTAATTTTCAAATTGACTGTGGATTAGGAATGTTTTTGCCGACTGAAGAAACAAGGTAATCGATATCAGAAAGCAGTATTACCTGTCAAATGAGACCAGCTGCTCTTCCCTGCGTTTCTCATCTCCCTGGAAGGAAACAATTCAAGATCAGCCAAAAATTTACACTGTGAGGATATGATGCAGCAATTAGATCCTTTCTGGCCTAATTAACAACAGGGGTTTTTTTTTTTTTTTTTTAAACAAGTCTTGGATCTGGCAGACATACTCAAGGCAAAATTAGTTTTTTTCATTTAAAAGAGTACCAATTAACCAAGAGAGGTTATTAATAAAATTTGAACAACTGAAATGGAATTGAACTAAACAGGAAGGGACAAATATCTTATCAAGTCACTATGTCTGCAATAATATGATAATTATTCCTGTTCCCCTTTGAATCACTCAGTCCGTCTAATTTAATCTGCTGGGAGCAGGACATATGTCTGTCTGTGTGTGTAAGGAATTATGCCATTCAAGGTCACTGCTCTGAAGACTTGTATTTTTTTCTATTCATCAATATGGTCATCAGTCAGGCATCATTGGTCCCTCGCCTCAAGTAACAAGTGAACTTTTATTTCTCCCATCCAAATTACATAAGGTTGGCATAGTGTTGTATAACAGCTTTGCTGTGAGAAGACTGAAAGATAGCTACCGTCCTATGTATGGTTCTTGGACTTGTTTGGAGCTTCTAACAGGAGAGTGCAGCTATTGTACATCCTTAACCAAAGACTGGAACTCTCCTCCTATCTGGGACGGTCGTCTACTTCCAACAAGTGTCCAGCTTCAGGAGGGATGCCCATGGATAGTGGAGGAGGAAGATGACCAGCTACTTAGCCAGCAACTGTGGCTATCAATAGGATGGCAAATGTTGCATCCAGATTGCCCTCACATCCTAGCTACTGTCCTGACAGAGACAAGGACAAGAAGATAATGCTGCAGAAAGGAATTCACTTAAAAGTGCAAAGCAACCGCCTTCACTTATTTTTTTCCAAGTGGGTATAGGAACATAGATAAAGCCAGATTTTTCCTCCAGAACTTTCCTTGTTAAGAACCACCTATAGTACGACTTTAGAATGAACAAGGTAGATGTGAAGCTAGAAAACAGGGACATAAGAACCATCAGGTTAATAAGACACTTTGCCATCTATTTTTCCTTTAAGACAACTAAATTATTCTTTTGTGGAATAACAACTTACAGAGAAACGAGAGCCAGCTCTTGCCCTGGCAACAGTTTCTTTTTCTTTCTCCGAGACTCTTCTCTGCACTGCTTGAAAATTATTTAAGGCTGCAGAAAAGTCATTCATTAAACGCTCCTTCTGAAGTTTCTGCTGGCGCTGGAAAAGAAGAATGTTATCTGTGATTGTAAAAGCAAACTCACCAGCTTCAAAGAAATATTCATACTTTATTTCTTAGCTCTTACTGGATATTTCCGCAGCTTTCAACATACAAGACTTTTAAGAAGAGATTGGACAACCATTTGTCCAGAATGGTATAAGGTCTACTGCTCGAGGAAGGGGTTGGACTAGAAGACCTCCAAGCCCCTTCTGACTCTGTTATTCTGACTGATTCAGACCACATTTATCCATTTTTATTAAAAAGATTTTAAGGAGATTTCATGTTTACCCATGACTGGGAATTTGGAGACCAGAGAATCAGTGTGAAAGGTTAGGGTGTGGGCTCAGATTAACATCCATTCACAACAATGAAAACTTGGGGAATGACTGGTTCAGTCCCTCTCAGCCCAACCTCTTACTCCCAAGAGGGTTGCTGGGAATAGAAATATTCATATTCTGACGATAAAATGGAAGAGGTTTGCATATGCTGCTTTGAGCAACATAACAATTGCAACAATAGGAAAAGCAGAGGTCCAACGCTTCCAGCAAACCAGAGTGTGAAAGGGTGAGTGACACCTATTTCATACACCGGCAGGCACTGAAAATTAATTTGTCAACTATATGCGCATACTATTAATCTCCATTATTACAGCAGATGGAATGACAAATTATTCCTCATCTCCAAAACGCTACTTATATCTTATTCACACTGAGAACTAGCATATGCAAAATATGTAAGTCAGTCTATGCATGCCCTCTGCCCCCAGATCCATACCACCATGTAAAGGAAGTATTGCCATTCCTGATGATTGAGTCTATAACCTTAAGGCATGGTTCACACATCGCCACGCTAAGTTATCATGTGTTATGCTTGATTTTGGCTTATTATGTTTTGCAAACCCAACCAATGTTGTTTTAAGCCATGATTAAAAAGCAACGGTTTAATGTGATCAGCAAACCTGTTCAGTTTTCTCCCAATACATGAAAACCACAGATAAACCCACAAACCTGTTCTGAAGTAGATAAGGGCAGTGGGAGGGAGCCTAGTTCCTTCAGGTATTCATTAGTCTCTTTGGCAAGCCGGTTTGCTGTATGTTGCAACTGTTGTCTAGGAATAAAAACACATTTCAGTTTCATTCTAACGAGGTTGTGTCCTAGTTCCATTTCTTTTTAACTTTATATTGCCATCTCTCTGACTGGTGATTTGAACTGGATTATTTAATTATTGACTCAAACTGCTCCCCTTGCCCAATCCAAGATCAGTCAAACACCAGTTTTCATATTAAAACAACTATGGTAATTTAGATATCCATCCTGCTTTCAAAACCAAGTCCATAGGATTCAACAGTTCGGTTTTTGTTCAGAGTTGTTTTTTCCTTGAGCATCTCCCCCTTACTTGACAATTTTTTAAAGATTGGATTCACTTTGTCTCCATTCAGTCTGACTTAAACAGCACTCCATAACAAAACAAACAAAAAAACCCAGATCTCCTTGTTATTTAGTGGTGAAAAAAAATGCTTTGAATGTGAAAGTTATTTAAAGCTTATGTCCAAGCCTATTCTTAGAATTGCTGTAACTCCCTTATGAACAGATGGAACAGAAGTTTTGCAGATTCTGCTCATAAAGCATTCGCTTGAGAAGCTATCCCATGTCACTTTCTTTATTCTCTAGTTTCTTGCTTTCTGGCATTTAATTCTTTTTTTAAAAAAATTCAGCTCTTGGGGAAAAACTGGGGTCTGATTTCCTTCTGGCTTCTTGTAACAAGGGGTTTTTGTCCATAGGAATTTCTTTTTTAATTAGCTTCTAGAACTCGGGCATTTTTAAATCCACACAGTATTGTGAAAAAATAAGTCAGAACTTTCAATACCATGTAATGCTATCATACAAAATTATCCAGTTCCTGTTCTTATCTTTTTTCTACCTCCTTCATGTTCATAAAAATGAAGCTAAGCTTTACAAATCACCTTTTTTCTTAACCCATTACGTTAGAAATTATTTACAATATTATTCTATTCTATGAATTTGTTAGACCTCAAAGTTAAGATATCCAAAATTAACCTGAGTATCTGATTAGCCCTCAAGCCCTGCGTATCATAGAATGCTACTCAGGTGATACTTACAAGTTTTCCTGCAGTTTGGTTGAATCCTGCTTGGTTCCCAACTGATTCATCAAATTCTTTATTTGAGAAGCTGTAAAAAAAAAAATAACGTCATTTGTCACGTACAGATAGTCCTCAATTTATAACCACAAGTGAGCCCCAAATTTCTGCTGCTAAGCAACACATTTGTTAAGTGAATGTTGACCCATTTTATAACCTTTCTTGCCACAGTTGTTAAGTGAATCACTGCAGTTGTTAAAGTTAGTAACACGGTTGTTAAGTGAATCTGGCTTCCCCATTGACTTTGACAAAAGGGGATCAAATGACTCAGAGACATTGCAACCGTCATAAATACCAATCAGTTGCCAAGCGTCTGAATTTTGATCACATGACCATGGGGATGCTGTAACAGTCGTAAGTGTGAAAATGGTCATAAGTCCTCTTTTTCAGTGCCATTGTAACTTTGAATGGTCACTAAACAAACTGTTGCAAGTCGAGAACTACTTGTATGTTCCCCACTGAGTTATGAGAAAATGAGAGAGTGTAGATTATTTGGTGCAACACGAAGACTGTGAGTAATTCAAGTGGGTTATTAAACTCAGAGACTACAGTCATAACCCACAACAATGAAGAAAGTTATTACACTTGACTGCCTTAAACAACAGACCATCACTTCAAATTCTAGATTCTTATAATCTCCCCCTGCAAACATTATAAAGTCATCAGAAATCAAGCTTGACTCAAAAAAATTGATTTGTTTTTTACTTGCAGGACACAAAGAATAAACCAATCAGACACAGTGATCTTAAAGACATCTGGGAAGGATACAGGGATTGAACAAATAAGTGGAATTGTTGGTTCCAAAGTAATAGCTACATATCCCTCATCTGCAGACTCTATTTATCTATCTTTGCAGCTGTTCTAGTCCCAAAACACGTATGCAGTTGTTTTATTCAGTCCCTATTGAATAAAGGACTCATTCACAACCAATGTGAGCATATAAACCTGGCTTAAAGTCAGAAATCAACAGTCATCTTCTAAGAGTGATAAGTAATGTATAAATAATTCCAGTGCTCATAACTTGTCTCAACAAAGTTACAACAATGAACAGATGGATTTAGCCCACAAAAAGATAAATAAAATCAGACTATCAAGATGCTAATCTAGCACCATTGAATCACATGCTCAGAGGCGGCTATAATTTTCCAATTATAAATTGAGAAACCAAAACAAAAAACAATCCACTAAAACTCCTGACAGTCAACAGAACATGGATTGTTTAGAGTTCGTGCTATTCTGGGCACTTTTTAGGAACAGCAATTATAGTAACATCAACATATTTCTCCCTAAGTCATGGGGAATCTGCTGCTATCAAAATTATTTCATCTATTTATGAATTCTTGTTTAAATATGTTGATGTGAGAAGAGGCTAAATAAAAAAAAATGGCATCAAGGGAGTGCCAGTGAGATTGCTAATCAGTAACCCCATGCACTAATATATTTTATTACTACCCCCCCCCCCCTTTTACTTATTGAAAAATTAAGTTCTGGGATTTTTTGGCAGATATCAACAGGCATTCTGTAAATATGTTTTAAAAGTATTGATTCCAATCCTAGTCAATAATGTGGATTTCAGAAGATCTGTTGGAGATTAGATCCCCACAAAAATGAAGACACTCTTTGATGAAGAAGCCAACTATCCAATTTATAAACTTAAAATAAAAGCCCAATCCAGCTGCAGGCTCATTGTAGCCTGGTATGTTGCATACAAAGCTTCAGTCCATTGATCTCTAAAGCCTGCAGAAATAGGACAATTCAAGCCTATGTTGATTCCTCAGCAGGCTGCAGGCTGTGCCAGCAGGAGATCATCTCTCATATTAAATGTGGGCGTGAACTGGTCTCATGGGGAAAGTTGTGGGCCTATTCCCTGAACATTTTTGTGGTCTCAGTTGCCAGCTACAAGCCCAAAATGAAATCAATAGGAGCTATGACTTAACTTAGATTTGCCCATATTGCTGACCATTCCTTGTAATGCTATGCAAAGAGTCTGAATATCTTTGCACAGAAAAAGTTTGGTGTAGTATTGAGTTTGTTGGCAAGAAAATGGCGAATCCTGAGTTCCAGCAGTCCCTTGGGCATGAAAGCCAGCTGGATGACTTTATGCCAATCACTCTCGGGGGTTGTTGTGGGGAAAATAGGAGTTGGGGGCAGACTTTCCATTACCCAAACGAGATCACATCATCAATGCTGGAAGGGAATGGGGTCTAGTGACTTGCCCTGTCAGTGTTGATGGGAGTGGTCTTGGTGTAGATGTAGATTTAGTGTGTTATTTTTTTCCTGTTAAAAAATATTTGACTTGCTTAAATATTTACATCACCACCTTCTCTATCACACCAAAACTATAGACAACTTTCTCAAATACCCTGATCTAGAGAACAATCAGTAGGCAAAAATGGGGGTAGATATCATTATTACTATATTATTATTACTACATTACATCATCATCATTATCTCTTTTATTCATTAAACATGAAACTCAGTCAACCAAACATTCAAAAATGCATTGAACTGGTGCTACCATTGACCACCAGATACCATTGACTGGTGCTAATGGTTGATACGGGTTGCTGCCAGAGTCCTAGGTATCAACCAAGTACCTTCTTAAGATCTACAAGTAGTGCAGTTTTTTGCAGTTCCGCTGGTGTTATTGCAGGAAGCTCCAATTTTTGTAGTTGTAGTAGTAGTAGTAGTAGTAGTAGTAGTAGTAGTAGTAGTTATTATTATTATTATTATTATTATTATTATTATTATTATTATTATTATTATTATTCTAAAACGTTGCATGCAAATAGGGATCATGCCTAGACTCTTAGACTTTGGAACTGCCTGCTACTATATTTCTCATCCCAATTCGTATGTTGTAGTATTTAACACTTTAAACAGATAACATTTTCTTTAAACGTTAGGAGAAGGCGTGGATTTTACAAATGAAAACGCCCTACAAATGATTTAAAATAAAGAGGTTAGCGAGATGGGAAGGAGGGGGTGGGGGTGTTAAGAAACGGGAACATCATTTCTAAAGGAAATATATATATATATATATTTTGCTTTGGAGGGAGGGAGGGAGGGATAATCCAGGAGATGGTGGGAGTTATGTGGGTCAAAGGGATCAAAAGCATCACTCACTGCATTGTGCCAGGCGCTGTATGTTGGCGCTGCAGGTCTGGATAATGGTGCTGAAATCTCGAACCGGAAGCCCCCCAGGCCGGTACGTCTCTAACTGTCCGTACGACATAGTTATCTCTAAAGCCTCAGGAAAGGGGAGAGAAAAAAAAAACCCAACCAGAAAACCCAACCAGAAAACAACCCCAACCGGGAAGGACAAAACCTCCTATTTATCTGTCAAACCGAGACTCTGCCGACGCCTCCGCAACTGCGCACGCGCATCAGGCAGGCCCGACCTTTCCTCTCCCCCCACCCATTTTTCTCACGCAGGCGCACAAGTAGAAGCCTAAACAGGACGGCCCACCTCCGCTTTCTCCCCGGCCTCACTCGAGGAAGCGGTAGCTGGTTGGGCGAGCCGAGGGAAAGCGAAGGGGCTGTACGCATGCGCCCTAGCCGCGAATGCTTAAAAACACTTGGTTCAACCGCCGTTATCTCCAATGGAGTGCTCGGTGCCATGGCAACCGGGGGTAGCTTGGTTGGTGGTGTTGCCGTTTAAAGGAGGCCGCGGTGGTCGTTGTGATGATGATGATGATGATGATGATGATGATTCCCAAGAGATAACGGCGTGGCGTCGGCTCCCTCTGTCCCTGAACCGCTTTCGGTCGTCAGGTTGCAGGTGGGAAATGCTGGCGACTATGTACACCGGTCGCCAGTTCCGTTGAAGTAAATGGGGATTGACTCTCTTCGGTAAAGGGGATTCGGGGGAAAGCGAAATAATAGCCGATGGATCAATAACAACAACGGTACCGAATTCAGTCGGCCTGGCTTGCAAGGTATGTGAGCCGAGGATTATTATTACACCGTGGATGTTATTCTGCGAAGGGCTTCCTAGAGGTTGACGCCTTGAGGTCGGTGGCCTTTTTTCCAGGTAGGTGGGGATTAGAGACCAAATTGGAAAAATTGGGGCAACCATCAGATGGCTGCAGCGGCAGCAGGAGGATCGTGGGTCTCTTCTTGGCTGCCGGTCCCTTGCAGCCTTGTAAAAATTATCCTTGGAAATGGGTCAAAAAGGGGACAGCCCACTAATATTGAATACCACTACCCTGTTTCCCCCAAAATAAGACATCCCCTGATAATAAGCCCAATCGGGCTTTTGAGCGCATGGCAATAAGGCAAACAAGCGCTTATTTCAGGGTTCAAAAAAATATAAGACGGGGTCTTATTTTGGGGGAAACACGGTACCAATAGTCTAGTGCTGTGACGGCAAACCTATGGCACGCATGCTGAAAGTGGCATGCAGAGCCATCTCTCTGGGCACGCCAGCCGTCACCTGTTGCTCTCTTGGGTTCTGGCGTGTACATGTACGCCAGTTAGGTGGTTTCGTGCACGCGGGAGCGCCGGAAACCAGAAGAGCAGCTCCCTGGCACACATGCACGTGCCGGGAAACTGAGCCGCTGGGCTTTGTGTGCGCATGTGTGCCAGAAACCGGAAGACCGGGTGACCAGCGTGCATGCGCATGCCAGAAACCAGAAGCTCAGCTTCCCGGTGCATGCATGTGCGCTGGGGAACTGCTCTTCCAGTTTCTGGCAGCCCCCCCCCCCCCCAACGCGCATGTGCACTCCTGTTTCAGCACTTGGTGCCGGAAAGGTATACCAACACAGGTCTAGTGGTTAAGGCACCAGGCTGGAAACCAGGAGAGTGTGAGTTCTAGTCCTATCTTAGGCATGATAGTCAGCTGGGTGGCTTTGGGCCAGTCACTCTCTCAACCAACCCAACCCACCTCACAGGCTCGTTGTGGGAAAAATAGGAGGCAGGAAGATATAAAGCATGTTCACCATCTTGAGTTATTTATAAAAATAATAAAGGCAGAATAGAAACAAAAATTCTAGTCCCACTTTAGGCATAACACCATCTGGGTGACTTTGGGCCAGTCACTCTTTTTCAGCTCTAGGAAGGTTGCAAGAGCAAAAACCGCCTCTTAAATCTTGCCAAGAAAACTGTCCAGGCAGTCACCAGGAGTCAACACTGATTTGAAGGCACACACAAATACTTATATACCAAGAACAAAGGTGGATGGATGGACTCAATGACAGTAAAGCTGGGTGCACTGTAGGAAGACTTGAAGGACTAGATTGGGGACTTATGGAGAGTATTTGTGTGGACGGTCCATTTTGAATAATGTTGAATATAAAAACAATGTTAATGTTTTCAGAAAGGGCTATACTCTGTTCAAAATGCTTGTCTTCCTTACATCCTCTAGGATCTAGGCTCTGTTAGATCATTTTCTCCTACATCACTTGGGTCAGTTATCTGAATTGTGGTGGGTGGCAAATTGAATAGAGACTGTTGATGGGGAGACCATGCCAAAATACGATCTCATGTATTTTCTGTGTCTAACAACAAACGAGGAAAGCTAGAGTGCTGTGCTGGCAGATGGTCAGTATTTAATACAGATTCACACATCAAACAAAGCCATAATACAGTGGCTTGTTTAGATTAATATAGCATAATGTGACATGGTCACATGTCATTTTAAAGTAGTATTTGCAGATAGGTTTGCTAAACCACAAAACACGGATTGCAACAACTCACTAAGCTAAACTCAAAGAAACTACAGTATATAGTAAGACTAAGTATATTGAGTGAACAGGTCACATGGTTGTAAACAAGATTTATAGCTTAATGTTATATGTGATGGGCTCCCTCTGCCTTTTAACTTTGCAATTGTTCCTTTTAACTTTGTTTTTAATGATAGCTTTTTTATTATTTTAAAGTTTTATCTAGAAATTGCCCAGAGGTATGCAAATGTATTAGGTGGTATAGAAATTTGATAGACAAAAAAATGATTAAAATGAACCAGCTTATAATGACTTGTTCATTAAACCTCTGAAGCAAATTCTGACAGAATGATCAATTTAAAATCAATAACATTATTGATATATTGATTTAAATCTGGAGTTTTCTACATTTGAGCCCATCCCAGCTAATCAATTAACCATAAAGAAATAAAACTGTCAACCGGTAAAGGTTAGAAGTTACACTTTGAATATCAAAACTCCAATTGGAGGGTATAGAATAGATCTCATAAATCCCTAAGGTTCAGGGAAGTGTCTGGCAAATATCAGACACCAGGGGGCATCAGTGCCCAGTAAATGGTTTGAATTGTGTAAGGTTTATATAAATATTCTTAGCCAAGTATTCTTAAGGCTATGTTGAAACTTCAGGCTTCCTTTGTTTATCTTCTGTTCAAGTTGCAGAACAGCAGGAGCTGGTCGAGCGCATGTGCCAATAACATGTTTCCTTGCAAGCCTCTACCCACAAGCCACAAATGAACAAACTCAACTTTCAGTTTTCTTCTAAGAAGTTTATAATACCATCGTAGATCCAGCTACTGCTACCTCCATTACAGTCCTTTGTAATTCAAAAGCTCAGCCTAAAATCTTTCTTGGTGCTCTATCCGTGTGCTGAGTACATACTATATGAGAAAAGTGACTTTTTAAAATATATTTGAAGGTTTGGCCAAAACATCATATATCAACAGCAACTTTCTTTGTGAGTTTTTTTCCTATTGTAAAATGCAGAGACAAGGAAATAGTCTTTGTGTTATCTTATACCTGTTCTTTAAAGGAGCAGATGACCTTTGTCCATAAAACAAAACCTTTATAGATGTTCCTGAAAGCTGACAATTCAGAAAAGCTGTTAAGACTCCGGGCTTTGAATGAATGAGGTTAAGCAAACATTGCTGTATGAAGTCAAAGTTTGCTTTAACCAGAATTTGTTGAATAACCACGGGGGTTTGTTTTGCACATTATTCAAAAGCCATCAGCTGTGGATTATAAATTGCAGTAGCTGGATTCACACATCGCCCCAAGCCAAAATCAAATAAACGGTATCTTTGTTGAGCAGGATATGTAAATCTATTGTTCTTTTCATTTATTAGGATACCTTAGTATTTGAGTAATAACTTCTCAGTTTTATGAGGTTGTTTTAGATTATAATTAGCCCAGATCTCTCAAGATGAGGTGAGCTATAAATGAGGGTAAACAAGTGCTGTCATCTGATTTGAAGGCATATGAGTCAATTCATTAATTGTTAAATCTTCAGTTACGTGGTTTGATGTAGAAAGGATACATTGCTCGTCTATTGATGCAGCAACAATGATCTCTTATTTGCTCTCATCAAGGGAGTAAATGGCATCATTCTGAAAGAATTGTTTTTAGGTGAGGCACACTTGGACTGCAGCAGTTTTATCTCTACTTCTTTTGTAGCATTGTTTACTATCTGCAATTTAAATGTATTAGTGATCAAAACTGCGTGCACTATCAAAAATGTTGCTTCCCAACTAATCTGGCCTGGTAATAGTGCAATCCCTGGTATGTTTATTCAAAAGTCACCCCCGTGAATTCAGTGAGTTAGATTGATTCCGAGTGTGTCTAATACTGATTTCAAATGCTAGGGTTTCAAATGTGTTATTCAGCCAAGGATGGGGTTCCTGTAGCCTTCTAGATGTTGCTAGAGTCCAGTATCCAATTATTGTAGTCACTGACCAGAAGTGATGGAAGCTGGACTCTAATAACCTCTGGACGGCTGCAGCTCTATAATCATTGGCTAAGGTCACATGACATACTAAACTGCAAGCTAACTAGAATGCATGAAAGTGTATATTTATCCAACGGTAATTTTAACCCAGCTAAATCGTGAAGTACTCTGGGCAATGTATTAACTGTAATGCAGACCAGTTCCATGCTGACTATTTATGATTTAGTTCTCAAACGGTCCAGGCCCGGACCGGGTGAGGATCAAAACAACCACACAGGAAACGGAGCAGTTCAGTATCCCAGGCTTTAATCCACAATAATAGGCCAGAGCCTTGGTACACGATGAGTATCACACACAGTTACATGCAGTGTCAGCGCTGGCAACTCTCGCCTCCCAGTGCACTTTATAGTCCAGGGCCATACCCTCCAGTTGGCCAGACAGGCCCGCTGGTCACCCATCATCCAGCCGCCTGTAGCAAACATCTGACCGCAGCGGTGTGGCCTGGCTGGAGACAAGCTTCAGGGTCTTGTGCAACCCGGCCGGAGGCGCGTATAGGGACACAGGAGCAATCAGCTGGTGAGCAGCTGTATGGCACTGTCACCGGAAATCCCGTCGCCGCCATCGCCTCCTTGCCCTTGAGGCTGGGCACCTGCCTCATTGCCTGCTGCCTGGTGCCGCTTGCATGGAACTGGCCAGGAGAGCGGCCTGCTGACGAGCGGCTGGTCGACACCACTCTGGCGTGTCTTGCTGTCGCTGCTGCAGCCTCGCTCGTTGCTGCGATCGCCGGATCAGGGCTCGAGATTAGTGTGTGATGTGAAATGGGAGTAAACCACAATTATATTAAGTTCTGAACGTGACTATGTGAACGCTACCAGTTTTGATTCAAAACAGTGGTTTGGGAATCTTAGCGCTGAGGTGCGACATTCACTTTGGTATCCCCTCTGTATTCTCATTGCCAGGATTGCATTTCATCATCAACGACATCTGGTTTCGATCCATACATTTATGACTAATTTATGGTCTTTGATAAATATTAGTGCCCAAATAAATGTTTGAAGAACTGCTCAGAGCACTGAATGTTTATATGAGAATTTGACCTGAGAATTGTATCTAATAATCCAGAGCACAGTCCTCCGTTACGTATTCAGAAATGTTCTACTGCAGCCTTCCCTACCCTTGTATTTTCAGGTTTCTGTTGGAAGTAGAATTTCAGTTCCATGCATAACGGCAGTGATGAATGATGGTGGTCCAATTCATTTGGATGACACCAATCTGCATTCAGCCATATGGTACTACAGGAGGATAATGGATGATTAATAAAGGTTGGTGCTTTTATTGAAAACTAATTGCCCATTCGTATTGTGGGGCATCAACAAATGGTGTGCATAAAAGGCAGTCTAAAATGTAATAAAATTGGTAACAGTATGATAATTTTTGAGATCTTAGCTACTCTGCTTTAGAATTTTAAATTTTTATTAACAAAATAAAGATGGTTTCTTACATTAACACAACCTCTTGCATGTTTTCTTATCTCACTATTCAGTGGAGTTCTACTCTCGGTTACATTTACCTAGGATTGTAGCTTTGACAGAGAAGTAGAGGATTTAAAAAAGAAAGTATAAATAGCAAGGTATGTTTCTAGGTAAATGTGTATGCATTCATCCAGCCCACTTCTTTGCTGTTTTCTGATGATTCACAAGGCAGTTTGCATAAGTATAATGGATCCAGTTGTTTAAACAGTAATGCAATGATACAATTAGAAATGTAGGTGATAGTTACAAGAATCTAAATGTAAAAATAACAATGCAGGGCAACATCTGTTAACTGTCAAGGGCTGTGTCAGGAAGAGAATAACATTTGCATCAATTCACATTATGGTTTAATGTAAACTAAATCACATTTGTACACCCTGTAAATTAATGATCAGCAGTCACAGCCGTTGCCTGTCCAACTGCAGCAAAAATATCTCCTGTATCAGCTACGTAGGAACCAAGTGGCTGGGTTCCAACTCTTCCTTGTCCAGAAATAAGACCGTGTCTGAACACCTATTTTGTGCCTGATTGCAAATAACCATTCCTTGGAAATTCAAAGGAGGAGGTTAAGGCTGTTTTTCAGGTGGTTTGAAAACACACAAAGTATCTGGCGTATGAAATGAAGACATTTGCTGGTAGCAAATGGAGGCCCCAACATCTGCGAAAGCGCACCAATACAAGGCTTTTGAACTTAAAGGCTACAGCAGACTCTCCCCTTTTTTTGTTGTTTTGTTATTCAACTCAAAACGCTCTTGATTCACAATGTTCAGAGAGCTAAGCGGAAAGTGCCTTTTCCTGAACCTGGTTATTTATATACCAGAACTGGCTGCTGCTGCTGATGCAGGGGACAAGAATATTGCTTGCAAAAAACAAAACAAAACACACACACACACACACAATAAAACACTTCCCTCCCCACTTCCACCGTTGTACCAGGTTGTCATCAATACACTGGAGGATGTTTCACACCATGAGTGGAAAAAAATTGGCTGCTTATAATTTGCTGCAAGCATTCAGATAACAAAAATCATTTGGTCTTTTTAGGAAATTTGACGAACTGCAATGACTATCTAATCTGTCTTCTAAACTCCTCCGGCCTTGCAGTCGATGTGGCTTCCAAAACCATAAATATGGGCTCCATTTTGAGGGTTATTTTTGGTTTTTTGCTGGTGTGATTTAACAGTGGTTAAACTATGGCTTAGTGCGGAGTGGGAACCCAGCCTGTTAAAAAATGCACAGCCAGTTCTGATACATGCTAAGTGCAGGAATTGGTTGTTACAAAATTGTTCCTGCCAATATCTCCTGAGCTATGTTGCAAGGATTACAGTTAATCAGCAGTTGAACCAGGTTTCCTGCAATTAAAACAATGCAGGAAATCTGCAGGAATAAAAAAAAAAATCTACTTTGTGGCCTTATATGCAGGTGAATTTCAAACAGGGGTTAAAAGTGGAGCTTAGAGCATCTATTATTTACTCTTCGTTATTGCATTGTGACCTCTGAAACCAAAGTCTGTTTAACTGTCTAGAGGAGTTACAGTTCAGCTGCACTTGATGTTGCAAGAGAAATGTGTAGTAGAAAGATGAGGAGGTCAGGGCTGGTAAGTGGAAAGAGACAATGGCACAACAGGAACCATTTATTGCCAGTTATTACCCCACCCCACCCCCGCTCCCCCATGCGTGACAGAATTGAGCTGTTCCATTTTTGTTCCATGTCTTATCATGGACTGAAAGTCTTTTGGGGAAGGCACTGTGACATTTCCATGTTCTGCCCAGTGCAGAGCAACTTGTTAGCACTCCTAAGACTATTAAGCAGCAGGTGCTGGTGATGGAGGTGGGAGCTGCACCCCTGGATGTCCTCCCCGGTCTTTGCACATAAGATTTGCCTTCAAAGGCTTGTCGGAGAAAGAGAGCGTGATCTAGAGATCAAAGTGATAGATTAGGATTTGGAAAACCCAGATCCGCTGTCAGCCATGGAAACTCACTAAGTGACTTTGAGTCAGTTGCTCACGTGTCAGCCCAGCCTACTTCAGAAGAGGTTTGCTGTAGTAAAGATAAAATGGAAAGTTCTGCAAAGCCACCTTGAGCTTCTGAAGAGAAGGTGGAACAAACATCTAAAAGTACAGTACAAATGTAATATATGTATATTTCCATCCACCCAGGATACTTTGATGCCACCAGATTGTTAGTGACAATTTGAGATTAGCCGTTTAACTCATCCCTAAGTTCTGGAACACGATACTTGTAGTTAGTAGCCAAAGGCAAACGTTCATTGGGTTCATAAATCACAGGTTTATCCATGGTTTATTTTATAAACTGTGATTGGCTTGGTTCACACATATTTGCTAAGCCATAAGCCCAAAGATAAACCACAATTATGGCTTAGTACATCTACATAACTGGAGTCAACATAGAACAGTTAAGAAAATGATGGTACAGTGTAGTTAAAGGCATAGAGGACACTTGACCCATCATTCAGAATAGTAAAAAAAAATAAATAAAGGCTTAATTAATAATAATAATAGCTTAATAATAGCTTAATTAATGCTGATCAAAGGAAAAGCCATATGGTTCTTATTTACTTTGACCAGAGGAAAAGCTATAGTTTATTGAAATACAGTATTTCAGTGGCTAAACCAGAATATCCTGAATAATGGAGTTTATTTATCAAATGGCTTAGACTGGCTAAACCCTAAACCAGTGATGGCTAACCTTTTTGCTGTCGTATGCCAAAAACGGGGGGAGTGTGGGGTGGTGGTGGTCACATGTGCCCACACCAATAATTCAATGTGCCCCGCCCCCATGCATATGTGCACAACTCCCCCATGCTCTCCCCGCTTTTGGCATGTGATGGTGGGCCCGGTAGGCACATTTCCCCCCTCCCCAGGCTCCAGAGGCTTTCTTGGAGCCTGTGGAGGTCAAAAACGGCCTTCCCCACCCCTCCGGAGGCAGGAAATAGCCCATTTCCCAACTTCCGGTGGGCCCGGAAGGCCTGAAAATCTGCCAGTCGGCATATGCATGCGCACTGGAGCTGAGCTAGGGCAACGCTTGTGTGCCCACAGATATGGCTCCGCGTGCCACCCGTGGCTCACGTGCCGTAGGTTCGCCATCATGGCCCTAAACCATACTGTGACTTTGTGCCATATAGGCATACACTTGTACAGATTAGGTAAAGGTAAAGGTTCTCCTTGCACATATGTGCTAGTCGTTCCCGACTCGAGGGGGCGGTGCTCATCTCCGTTTCAAAACCGAAGAGCCAGCGCTGTCCGAAGACGTCTCCGTGGTCATGTGGCCGGCATGACTCAACGCCAAAGGCACACGGAATGCTGTTACCTTCCCACCAAAAGTGGTCCCTATTTTTCTACTTGCATTTTTTACCTGCTTTCGAACTGCTAGGTTGGCAGAAGCTGGGACAAGTAACGGGAGCTCACCCTGTTACACGGCACTAGGGATTCGAACCGCTGAACTGCCGACCTTCCAATCGACAAACTCAGTGTCTTAGCCACTGAGCCACCGCGTCCCTTACTTGTACAGATTAGAAAGGAAAGGAAAATCCAATCCTGATTAGAGGAACAGATTCTTCCTATCTGTTGCACCATACTATTGATTGGAATTATTTGCATCCCGTTCTGTTCTCTTTCTATAAATACATGGTGTTCCTTAAACTTCCTAATGTGGCCAATTCAACGCCCCACCTGACTGGTAGGCAGCCTGTTCACTGTGGTTCTGGCTGTCAAATGTTCTGATGAAAGCTTGATTTAACGACGTGAAAGTTCCTTTGGCTTTTAAAATGAAAACAGGAAGAGAACAGTCTTGTTTTTTTTTTCTTGCTGGATTGTCACTGATGCAATATAACAGAATTGCTGGCCGTGTGTCTATATTTGGAACCACATTTTCCTCTGTGTTGTAAGATTCATCAACATATAAGGACCCTTTGAATTCCTCAGTGAAACATGTTTTTTATTCATTCTCCTGACTTCTTCATTAGAAGAAAATGCAGCACAGAGGACTTTTCCAGCCCTACTAGCATACCTTTTCTTCTCGTTCGACAGCCTAATGTGTAAAAGTTTTCATATTGATGTTCAAATCCTAAAATATCTAGAGTAGAAGAAAATATCATCCCTGGAAGTCTGCGGGTGTGTTAACATAATAGGCTAAACTGCGATTTCTTGAACAACTCGTAGAGCAGCTCGCTCTCCCAACATTAACATTCTGGGGAGGATGCAAGATAAATGACAAAATGTGCATTGTGAGGTGGTGACAAATGTCTTTTTTCATTGTTCCAGTTACTACCAAATAGCTCTGTGTTCTTATAACATTGTTTTGACAGTATTGGGTTAGACAGACCATTGGCTTAAATTCAGAATAAGGGAAGTTCTTCTGTTCCTTTTTTCCATCTCCTAGTTAGTGCACTTTCAAAGTTTTAATAGTTAGAAAAACAAGGTATACGCTGAAAAAAAATAAAACAAAAATAAACTTAGTAACTGAATTGACTCATCCTGTTGACCTGTGTTTAACTTAATTATGTTTGGTTGACCTGCATTTGACTGAGCAGTAAAGTAAAACCCAAACAACATTATGATGAAGCATAATGTGTGAAGTTACATGCTACTGATGATCTATTCACGTGACATACTAATCCTTCTTGTTTGGGTAAGAGGGTCACATGCATTTCCTTCTTAATCCCCGTACCTATACAGCCTTTCAACCATGATCTATGATTTACATACAGCTAAGCATGTTAGTTTTACGTAGAACTGTCACCATTTCTTCATGGATTGACTTCTCCAAATTAGAATAGAATAGAATAAAAGAGTTGGAAGGGACCTTGGAGGTCTTCTGGTCCAACCCACTGCTTAGGCAGGAAACCCTACACCACTTCAGACAAATGGTTATCCAACATCTGCTTAAAAATTTTCAGTGTTGGAGCATTCACAACTTCTGGACATAAGTTGTTCCACAGATTAATTGTTCTAACTGTCAGGAAATTTCTCCTTAGTTCTAAGTTGCTTCTCTCCTGGATTAGTTTCCACCCATTGCTTCTTGTCCTGCCCTCAGGTGCTTTGGAGAATAGCTTGACTCCCTCTTCTTTGTGGCAGCCTCTGAGATATTGGAACGCTGCTATCATGTCTCCCCTGGTCCTTCTTATTGGCTCATCCTTTCACATTATGGAAGATCTGCTTAGCATCTTGCCCCCGCATGAAATAAAGGTGGCAGGCTAGAAGACAGTCTTTTCAGTAATGGAGGTGGACCCTTCATTGTAGAATACTGTATCCTGCCCCTGAAGGTAGCTTGGTTACTTTGCTCCTGTCTTCTAGGATGCTCATGTAAACTTATTTAATAATGTTTTGATAATCTTAATGCCAGGGGGTGGGGGGAGGAGGTAGCCACTTTATTTTTGAAATTGCTAAACTGAAGCTATTTGTATACTGGCCAGTGTTTATATTACAGACACTTGGAAATTAAACAGACAAGTGAATAGGAACTAGAATTTGAAACCCTTGGCAAGTCTTGATTTTAAATTCTGATAACTTTATTATCCACTGTTTAACTATATGGCTGCTGTCATCTTCATCTTTTAAAATTATTTAAATTTACAGATGAGGATCTAAATCCATGTACAGTCTGTGTCCAAAGAGAATGTTATTGCAAATAGCTCAATTTGGGCATGCTGTATATGACAAAGTAGTCTTCTGAAATACACGGCCAATTCTTAACATTAGCGTAGTTATCGTCCTAGTGCATTATTGATATAGAATATAAAGCCATTTATTCTTCGCCCTAAGAACATTTTTGTTCTTTTTCATGCTGTCATCACTGGGACATTTCATGTAGCAACAGTGGAATTTTAAAAAGGCATTTGCTAGTATTTCTTAATAAAGCAGAAAATCTGTTTGCATTTCCCCCATGATTGCTGTCTGATTTGTAATTCACCCGAATGGGCCAAGTTAACCAACTACAGTACTGTTAAATTGTATGTAATAATGTTGAGCTATATAGATGGTATTGTACACTTTACAGCATTACTGCTAATCTATCAGAATTCTGTTCCAAAGTAACCATCTCATTTTGAGAAAGGAAATGTTGGTCCATGAATACTGTCACCTATATATGAGAGGCAGTAAATCCACTCATATGTATTTTGCTCTTTTCTGTTTACTCCTTGCTATTATTCTAACTTGCTTTTCCACCTAGCAGTTTTGAAGACTTCTGTTCATTACAATTTGGGAGGGCTAAAAAACTTGCGTGTATATTCAGTCAGTTAGCCAGCACAAACTTTTAATATGAAGAATGGTTACATGAACTGGGCATGGCTAGTCTAGTGAAGAGAAGGACCAGGGGAGACATGATAGCCGTGTTCCAATACTTGAGGGGCTGCCACAGAGAGGAGGGGGTCAAGCTGTTTTCCAAAGCACCTGAAGGCCAGACAAGGAATAATGGATGGAAACTGACCAAGGAGAGATTCAACCTAGAAATGAGAAGGAACTTTCTGACAGTTCCATTAACCAATGGAACAGAAGTTGCCTTCGGAAGTAGTGGGAGCTTCATCACTTGAGACTTTCAAGAAAAGATTGGACTGCCATTTGTCAGAAATGGTGTAGGGCTGTGATGGCGAACCTATGGCACGCATGCCACAGGTGGCACTTGGAGCCATATCTGTGGGCACACGAGTGTTGCCCTAGCTCAGCTCCAGCACACATGCACGCACCAGCCAGCTGACTTTTGGTCCTTCCGGCCCACCGGAAGTCAGGAAATGGTCCGTTTCTGGCCTCCGGAGGGTCTCCGGGGGGGCGGGAAGGCCATTTTTGCCCTCCCCAGGCTCCAAGAAAGCCTTTGGAGCCTGGGGAGAGTGAAAAACAGGCCTTCCAGTTCCACTGGAAGTCGGGAAACAGGCTGTTTCCAGCCTCCGGAGGGCCTCTGGAGGGGGTGGGGAAGGCTGTTTTCACCCTCCCCAGGCTCCAGAGGCTTTCTTGGAGCCTGGGGAGGGCGAAAAACAGGCCTACTGGGCCCACCGGTAACCTTTTTACTGTTGCGTGCCAAAAGCGTAGGGAGCGGGGGGAGGGGAGCGCGTGCATGCATGGGAGGGGTGCAGGGGGCATTGAATTATGGGTGTGGGCACATGCGCGTGCGATCCCCCCGCATTCTCCTCTTTTTTGGCACACAATGGCAAAAAGGTTAGCCATCACTGGTGTAGGGTCTCCTGCTTGAGCGGGGTGGGGGGTGGGGGATAGGAGGTGGACTAGATGACCCATAAGGTCCCTTTCAACTCTGTTAATGTTGTATCTATGATTTCCATACCTTATCCTTTTTCAGAGAACATATATAGATCAAATTCTGTATCTTTGTGTCACCAATAGTATAACAGCACAAACCTCTTGATTTGAAAATGAAGTATTAAAGTCCAATGAACAGTTGATAGACATAAAAGCAACAGGAGTGCAATTTGTGTAAGGCTGTTATGGACCTGGAGAGAAAAGCACACACACAAATGTCACAGACAGAACTCTTTGAGATGTTCTAGGTGGAAACGCTCATTAGAATAACGAGCATTCATTCCATCATAAATGGCAGTCTGAAGCCATACTGAATTTTGTACCGTATTCCTTAGGGCTGTCTAGACTTGTTCTTCCCAGTTTCTCTGCTGGGACCTGGAGGATATTGCCCAAGCTGAGCCAGCAGGATTGAACCCTAGCAACAACAGAAAATAAAATGCCTTCCAACATAGCAACTCATTTGGAAAGCTGTGTCAATTACAAATCATGCAACTTGCAAAACCTTGTGTGCTTTCTAAGACAGATGGGATTATTTCCTGATTGTCCAGTTATCCTGGAATAACTTGAGTTCCATCTAGGTAGATCTCACTTGCAAGTGTGCGTATATGACAGAGAGAACAATACGTGAGATAAGAGCTGACAGTGCAACTATGCTATAAGCGGTACATTTCACAATATGTTGCACTGCGAAATAAAACCATGGCCAGCTGCTTTGAAAAGAATACAGTAATCCCACTGTCCTAAAAAGGGTAATTTTAGGACAACTGTGGAGACATTTGATTTTGTTTGTGCTGGAGGAGATGGAGTTAAAACCAGACTGAAGTTAAGAACATATTAGCAACCTGAACCGGAGCAATGCCCTGTTTCTATAGAGACCTCTCAGATGCCTCATGGAAGTAAGACGACAGGATACACTAAATGCATAGAGCCAGGGGCAGAATTTCTGCCTAGTAAGCTGCTAGATATGTTCTTTGGCCATCATAATCTAATACCGAGGTCCTCATTCTTCAAGGTCTCCTCTATCTTTGACTGCCTGATTCTTTAACTGAAGATAATAGAGATCTCTGTGGCTTTCTGCGTGCAAAGCAGACAGACTCAGCTATGATCTCATCTGCCGTAGATAAATAGGGCAACTTTTTTCCCCCCAAGACGACCATAATTTCTGCAATTCAGAGACAAACCGCCAAGTTACCCCGAAGAAATAGCAAGCAAGAGGTGCCTATCAAGATAAATCACCTTGGCTTAAAAAAAAAGGATACTTAGCACAAGCATCTGCCTAATTTAGGATTATACTTTCTGTTATATTGCAAGGGGGATGGGTTTCAAGTACTATCATTTAACTGTTGTGCAGATAATTGTGATCTGTTCAATAAAAAGCTCAGTTCAGTAAACCACGGCTTAATACTTTGAACCTGCGCTTTGCAATATGGCTTGGATCCAGAACAGAAATTGATGGATCTTCTTCCTACCCGCACTAACTCTGAAGCGTATTAAGTAGTAAACTTTTGCCATGTCAACACATTTTGCATCTCTCCAGAGATTTGAAGGGATGACTGTGAAAACAGGCAGAGATGGAGCCTGGGAAATCAATCTGGGAGCAAGCCGTTTGGCCCGGAGGAGGAGAGCTCCAGTTCGCATACCTGACAGTAACTAAAGCAACTCAGACTCCGTTCATGTGAAAGAGGAGCAGAGATAATCCTCTCAATGAGCAATTGTTCCAGGCCAAGGAGCACATGAAGTGGCCTTTTGTCATTAGTGTTTCCTGTTGTTATGCAGCAGGCAGGAGTCTGTGTATCTTGACTGGTAGCCAACAACAAAGAGAAGATGCCAAGCGCCAAACAGAGTGGAGTTGCTTGCCATTATTTTTTAAGGCAGAAAGGAGATTGCAAAGTCACACACTAACAAAAACATTCTGTGTCCTGGAGAAACCAGGATCTGGTTCTGTCTGCTTTTTTGATCCCATGGCTTACTCCTAAAATTAATCAATGAACAATGGCCTGTTTCATATACCATGGGGTAAGCTGGACTTTAGTTTATCAAGTTAAGTTATAATTGGATAAATTTACCCAGCAAATTCAAGTCTCAAGCTCTGCTTGACAAACAAAAGAAAATTGACACAAGCAAAGTAAATTACAGCTCATTTTAAGCCTGACCATTATTCTGTGTGAGTTGAGCAATAGTGCCTGTTTTTGCACAGAGAGAAATCCAGGTTTAGACTTCGGTGGTGTTAACTAACCATAGTAAGGCAGGCTGGTTGATTTCACACTAAGCCATAAATCTTAACCTCCAGATCAGAATAGCTAGATTTGTACAATACATAGAGCAAACAAGCAAAATATATAGTACTGTATTGTATGAACCAGGTTAGAGTTTTAAAAAGCTGGACTCAATTCACATTACACCATAACATAGTTTGCTTGGTTTTGTACATGAGGACTTAACCTCATGTATAAATTCAATAGGAGTCAGATCTAGTCTTTGGTAAGTTTTCTTTTTCTGAGCCCAGGTAAACACAATTTTAAAAAACCACATCAACATCCTAAGCTCACTCCCCTTATATTAACTACAAGTTTCCTTAAAGTTATATTAATATTCTTCCTTTGCAATCAACTCCTTCTCAGGTGCCATTAAGTTTTCAATGATTAATAGTTCCAACTGTTTGTTACCAAAAGAGAATACAGCCAGCAATAAAGCACTACCATCTGGGTTCACACTCTCAGAAAAAGGTTGAGTTTGCTGAGTAAATCTCCATTGGCTGAGGAAGTTTTAAGGTGCTAAATTAAGATGGGGAAGAGTGAGGTTTTTTAAAAATATTCTAAAAATTTAAAGCATGCATTTAATTTTTATAAACACCAATCCACCTCCCCAAGCATGGAATCCAAATTTTTCAGGTCTACCTTACTCCAGGGGATTTGGGAAACCACAAAGCGAGTGCTGTAAGGAATTTTAGTAAGCAACACAACGGACTGGTTTTGCACATCATACTAAACCATATAAACCACAAGTTGCAACTACAGTGGCTGAGTTTACACTACATTAATTTGACTTGGTGACCTTTGAGGCACATCCATTCAGGTTTTTGGCAACAGAATGTAAGTAATTTGCCACTACTTCCCAGGATTTCCCCCCCTCCCCCCCCAAATTTCCCAGTTGAGTTCTGTGATTTTGGTGATTTCTCATCCAATGATTAACCAGGTTTGACTTTTTCAAGATTAGCCATGGTGCCAAAGCTGTTTACTCTAAGCACAAATGCCACAATGCCTCCAAAAATCTGATCAGTTACTTAAAAACAATATTTCCATCCTGAAAGTTGAAGGATTTTGGTCATGATCAGAAGCTACCAGAAGCTAGATTTTTAAGAAAGTCACGAAGATTGTGGTAGCAATCATGGAAACATGATCTGTTATGCTCAAACAGACACAGGTGAATAGAGGTTTCCTAAGCTGCCTTTCAACAGGTATGTTCAACTGCAACTTTCAGAACTGCCAGGCAGATCTCAACACATTAGGAAACCTAAGGCTTAGTATATATACTGATTGCTTCAGTTTCCTATTCTCATTTAAAACAGCAGTAACATTTGTGGTTTACATGCACAACCACCTAAGTCATGTTTAATTGCCGCAAATGCTTCTTTATGAACTGCGCAAAGTCAGAACATACATGGGACACCTATCCCAAAGTTTCCTATACCGGTCTTTCCCACTTGCTGCTTTCCAGATATTATGGATTTTACCTTCACCACGTCAGCCAATTGTAGTCCCATCTGGAAGTTTGACTAGTTTCTCTGTATCTTCCAGGGTGTCAAAAGTTTATTCTATAGTTCCTTCTGCACCTATGAAGTATTTTAGCTTGTGGCTTGTTTAGGTCTGATTTAGTCTGTTGAATTCAACAATGGTGCTTTATGCTACCATTGTGCACAAACCCACTCCAAGGCTTGTTAAATTATGGTTAAACAAAACATGGTTTAATGCCACCTGCAAAATCAGGCTTATCTCAAGAGGCAATTGAAAAGGAGGAAGGCTGTAAAAGGCTTCTTAAGGATTTGAGGATGTCATGTACTTATAGAAATAGACATCTGGAAGGTCAAAGCAGAACAATTAAAAAAAAAAAGGACATGTTAGACCTTTTGTCCATACTTAATTCCAAGTCCAAGAACATTTCCTTACACACATGGATATTTCAATTAAGACACAAACCCAAGCAAGGATCTTAAATTTGAGGGTTTAGCTTTTATTTGGAGAAAAACAAAATCACCTGTACATTTCCACTTTATTAATCAACAGTGATGTGTGCCTGCAAACAGAAGGGGCCTTAGCAAAATCTCCACTCTACTGAACTGTCTGAATTTGAAAATAAAAATAAAATTGCTATCCACGCCATTTTTTGGGGGGGGAAACAAAATCAAAACTTAAAAAAAAAATAATCAAGCCCCCAGAGAGCAACAAGCTAATTTTTTTTTTCATTCAAACAAAATATTCTTGCTCTTTAATTAAGAGATAAAAAATATGGAGGGACATGCACTTCAGTGTCTTGTTTAGCCCTTCTCAGTAATTTCAGAAGGCAACAGTTTGAGCCCTTCCAAATAAATAGAAATACAACAAAGGGGGGTTTTTTCCCCCCTTTGAAAAATTAAAAATATACACAATTACAGTTATTTTATTTGGTTTCAGAGGCAGAAAAAGCTAGAGAGCAGCTTAACAGCTCACGTTTGTAGCAGCCTAACAAGAAATGCTAATCAGTTGGTCTTCCCCCATCAGAAGTGACCTAACCTTGAAGATTTGTCATTTGAACACGTCTGCCAGCTATCCCCCCCCAGAAACTCCTGCTAGCTCAATACAAAACAGGAATGCAATTACAAGAGAGAGGGGGGAAAAACACCAGAACCAAAAACCCCAACCTGAGGCCAGTGATATTTTCAAGTAAAAAAAAAAAAAGAGAGAGAGAGAGAGAGAGAGATGGTTGCAGACTTCATAGTACTGAAGGGCAGCAAGGCAGGAGAAACAGTGAAGAGTTATCTCCCAGCCTTTCACGTTTCAGGGAAAAAAGGTTGAAAATCCATCACCGCTACCCCCCTAAAGGCGAGGGGTTTATGGAAACAGCTTGTTCTGCCATCAGGGAACGATACAGCAGGAGCAGAGCCCAGCCTCTTTGAAACCCACCCCCTCTTATTGTGTTTGTAGTCCAAACGCAGAATAGTTTTTGAAGGGGGCAAAGCTTTCTTTCCTGAATGGCTGAAGTTCTCTCACTGCTATTCATTTCCCATCTGCAGAAGCCTTTCACAACCACTCTCTCTGCGAACAGCACAAGAAAAAGCTACTTCTCCCTTGTGAGAAAGCAGCAAGGCAGTGCAAGGGGGGAGGGGGGGAAAAGTTTTTTTTTTTTTTAAAAAAAGCCTCTGGTGATTGTCTGTATTGTTTTTCAAGCAACAGGCAAGGATGATCTGGGAAACGTATCTACAGGAGAAAAGGAGAACGCTGGAGGCAGGCGTGTATCACAGTCAGGCCACAAGAAAAACCAGCCTGCTTCCCGAAGGCAGGGCTGCTCAGCAGCTGATCGCGCTGGGCTGCTGTTTGTTAACAAAGTCCGAGAAGAAGTCAAACTCATTCTGTCCCAGAAAGAGCTCCGGCAGCTCCTGAATGCGGTCCAAGCCCAGCTCCAGAACCAAAGCCGTCAAGACTTCCTCATCAATAAGATCCGTGTCCATAACATTCAAGGTCAAAGCAGGGGAGGGCAGATGCTGCATGCCTGGGTGCTGTCCCGGGCCCATCCTGTATTGCTGTGCGCCTGGTCCAACCGGGCCAGCCGTCATGCCTAGGAGAGGATGGCCCTGATACTGAGTGTTGAGTTTCTGCAAGTGCATACTTGCCATAAGTTGCTGGGTACCCACAGGTCCCATGTACTGTTGCTGTTGACTTGGGCTGTTGAACATCACTGTGCTTGGCATCTGGTGGTGACCCATCTGTCCATTAATGCCCGGCCTCTGCCTCATTCCTCCATCCATAGCAGGGCCTCCATACTGCATCATCTGATGGTTGGGAGGAAGCGTCCTTAGCACATGCTGCTGTCCGTGTTGTGGCGGGGCTGGCATCCCATTCATGCCTATCCGGTAGTTCTGCACCCCATTCATGCCATGGCTCATTGATATCATCATGTGATCAGCCATCACAAACAGGGCACTGCAAGACCAAAGAGTTCAGGTTAGAAGGCTGGCATAACAAACTCGCTTGCAATGAATTCTGAAGGCTCTGCTGGCAGCAATTGGTGCTTGGAAGTCAAAGAAAGGAGGACTGATTCAGCAACCTTGCTGACGTTCTAACTAGTTGATCAGGTTATTATTATTATTTTTTTTTCAGATGGGAGAAGGCAACAAAGTCATGCCTGCCAGCTGTCCTCAATTTCAACATATCAAAGGCAACACCAGTGCAATGTGACCTTCCAATGGGGAATGTCACAATGTCAGCCTTCATCATACAAGTCAAACCAGAAACTCCACAGGCAGATCAGAGCTACACTTTTGTGGGATAATTCTATTGAGATAGATATCAGAATCTTGAAAGTCTGATTGTGCGGTACCTTAACTCTAGCAATTCCTTAAATATGTTTCCCAGCACTCAAAGAATGCTTCAGCCCCCTTTGCTGTCAAGGTCAACTCTCTTCCTTCTAGACAAACTATCCTGCATAGTCCATTTATTTGATATCGGCTACTATCCCTGCTTAACTTGACATCTTCCAGACGCTGAGATTGCACCTTGCTAAATTCTATCACTTTTTAAAAAATTTTATTTATATGCCGCCCTTCTCCAGAGACTCAGGGCAGCTTACAATGCGTTAAGCAATAGCCTTCATATTTTTGTATATTTTATACAAAGTCAGCTTGCTGCCCCCACAACCGGGTCCTCATTTTACCCACCTTAGAAAGGATGGAAGGCTGAGTCAACCTTGAGCCTGATGAGAATTGAACTTGCAATAATTGCAGGCAGCTGGATGTTAAATGCTGCCTTAGTTTGATAACCACTACATTGTAGGTGCAGACTGATAAGGAAATTCCCGGGTGCTTTAGACTGAATTCCCCCCTAACTCTATTCAGAGATTTGATCTAAGAGGTCTTTTAAGATAAAAATACATATGCCACTACCAAGCTAAAGACTCCTGGAAGTATTTTTTTTTTGCTACTGTATCTTTCCTGGAAATTTCAAAGGGCCATAGAGTGTCTGCCCAACTGCCCCCAAATTATTCAGTGGACTTTACAGCCGAGTTGGATTTAACTTTTGCTTCTGAATCTACATGTTAAGATTAGGATGGGACTGAAAGCCTGAAGAGTAACTGCAGCTCTTGTAATGGGCCAGAGCTAATTCAATGAAGCCAAGAGAGGCACGCATACATATAATTCCAGCCTTTCTTGTCCACAGTGGTAGCAGATGGTAGGGACTCCTCCCTGCCCCCTCAGTCCATGTGGCAGAGAGAAAACTGGAGTAGGAAATCACAATGAGACTCTTGGTCTAATGTTTTAGCTCAAAGACGACATTCAGAGCTCAGCATCCCACTTCCCACAGGGCATGAATGATCTTGAGAAGCCCTTAGAAATAACTTGCATCCTATTTACTATGCCCCTTTCAGACATTTAATCTGGAGAAATACTGCTTTTGAACAGAGGCTGAACAGCAAACCACGTTTTGGTCTAAAGTGGTACTAGCTGTACTCAGAAAAGGTGAGTAACTATGATTCAGTTAACTGGGAATAAATGCATAAAGGCAAAACCACTATGGAAATGACATGGATTTACCATGGAGTGTCCTTCGGTTAATATGTCACTCCAGTCTTCACAATGTTACTATTAGGTATGTTCTCATACAAGTTCTTATATTAACCAACATTAACAGCCGGCAGAAGATGCTACAGCCCCCCCCCGCCCCCCCAACTGTCCCAAACCAAGGTTAAAATTAAGCATAGTGCACTGCTGCATTTAATTCCAAAGTTTTTTTTAAAAAAATTCATATGTATCAGCATGTTGCTGATTAAGTCTGAAGCTGTAAACTAAGACGTAAGATTGCTTTCTCTTGCCCCAAAGTGGGTACAATTCTCAAGCTGGCTAAGAGCAAAGATAACCCACTGGGAGATATGTATGTGTGTGTGTGTGTGTGTAAGTGTGGAGAGACAACAAGGCACCTTCCAACTTCTTAGGTCTGCTCTGTTGAAGAGTATAATATTTACACAATACACTTAAGCTGCAAAGTGATTTGCTCAGACTCAGCAAACTGTGTGAACCCAGCTACAGGGGTCTCCAACCTTGGCAAACTTTAAGCCTTGGCGGACTTCAACTCCCAGAATTCCCCAGCCAGCAAACCAGGAGACCCCTGGTTTATAGCAGGCTGAGTAGACTGGAAACTTCAGGTATACTTAAGTGAACCATGCAGGCTGTGGGAACACACCCGCCCAATGTTTGTCATGTTCTCCTACGGAACTCATTGCACTGCTCCCTCTCCAACGGAGTTATTTAGCTGTCAAGGAAGCCCCAACTTGTCCTCTGGCCCTCTTTTTGAGCTCAGGGCGGGGGGTGGGGGCAACCATTCACAAAGGCCGGTTTCCTTCAACCACAAAAGTTTGGGCATTTCAATTTCCTTGGCGATTTGGCGGCGCCCCTTAGAGGCAGGACAGGGCGCTGCCGGGGACGGACGGACGACGGAGATCGCCTTTCGCATAAAAATTCAGCCAGGCGCGCAAGACTTGGGACTTCGGGCTCCCCTCTTTTTTTAAGCTTTCCTCCGCCGTCCTCTCCCCCCCCCCTCTCTCCTTGGCGGTTCCCTTCCCCGCTCTTCTTCCTCAGCCTTGCAACCCCCAACCAACGAACCCCCCGCCCCATTCGCACGTTCAATAGATACGTGTAAGTGGCTCCTTTAAAAATAATAATAATAAAAAAAAACACCCAACGAAACTGCAAGACAGGGAAGGTATATTGGCGTTGACGCCTCTCCCCGGCCAGCTCTTCTTCTTCTTCCCCTCCTTGAAGAGAGAGGCAGCTTGTTCCGAAAAGGGGTGGCGGGCGCCTTCGGGGCTCCGGGCGCCTTCTCCTGGGTTCGAACCCTTTTGGCAACCGCCACCCCTTCTTCTCTTCTCTTCTCCCCCTTTCCCTCCTCCGCCCCGGCGAGATAGCTCCCGCTCCGGCAACATTCCGCCAAGCACAAAGATCAGCACTTCGCGAACACCCGTTTAACCCTTCCCTCCCGGCGCCCGACTCAGACAATGCAGAGCCTTGCCTTGCAAGAGCGCTCGGGTGGCACATCGGAGCCGGCCGGCCGGCAGGGCGAGAGAGACCCCGGGCGCCTTGGCCGATTCCACGGGCGAAAGAGCTTCTTCCTTCCTTCCACCCACCCACCCACCCACCCACCCAGCTCCGGCCGTGTCAGTTCTGGAGCGCGGTTGAAGCCCCAAGACGGCTTCTCCCACCCACCCCGGGTAACGTACCCCCAAAAGGCGGCGATCCGAAGGGGCGGCTGCCCGACGCGCGAAAAGCGGGAGTCGGCGCTCGACGGAACAAAAGCAGCCCCGGCTGCGACCTCCGCTCCGCTCCGTTCCGCTCCGCGCTTTCTCACGCTCGGCTGTCTCTCTGTCTGTCTGTCGGCCGGCCTCTGCCCGCTGTTTGCAAAGGCGTCCCCAACTCCGGACGCATCAATCCCGGCTGGCCGCCCCCCTCCCCCTTTTCTCTCTCTCTCTCTCTCTCTCTCTCTCTCTCTCTCTCTCTCTCTATATATATATTTTCCCCCCCACCCCGGACACTCAAGTCCTCGGTGTATATCGCCAGCAGGGGAAACTTCAGCCCCCTTATATAGTCGGGCGAGGAGGGCGGAGACTTTAGCCGCGCCCCTCCATTTCTGATTGGTGCGAGGTCTTTCCAAAGGAGTCCTGCCCCGCCCCCGCCCCGCCCCGCCCCCCCCAGCACCACAGCGGAACGAGGGAATTCGGGCCCGATGTGAAGTCTCGGGGTCCCGCCCACCTGTTTTTCTTTCGCATTCAAAGGGGGAGACTGGCAACGCGATGGCTGGCCGGGTTTGCCGCTGGTTGACACCAGCGGGGGAGAGGGGAGGTCGACTTACGCGCTCCCTTTTTCCTCAACCGGCCTGCCTAAGAGCTAGCTATAGCTTCCTTCCTTCCTTCCTTCCTTCCTTCCTTCCTTCCTTCCTTCCTTCCTTCCTTCCTTCCTTCCTTCCTTCCTTCCTTCCTTTTCCTTTCTTTTCCTTCCTTCTTTCCTTTCTTTCTTTTCCTTCCTTCCTTTTCTTTCCTTCCTCCCTCCCTCCCTTCCTCCCTTTCTTTTCCTTCCTTCCTTCCTCCCCCTACCTTCCTTCCTTTCTTTGCCTTCCTTCCTTCCTTCCTTCCTTTTCTTTCCTTCCTTTCCCTGCTTTCCTTCCTTCTTTTTCCTTCCTTCCTTCCTTTTCCTCCCTTTCTTTTCCTTCCTCCCTTCCTTTTCCTTCCTTCCTTCCTTTTCTTTCCTTCCTTTTCTTTCCTTCCTTTTCCTTCTTCCTCCCTTCCTCCCTTCCTCCCTTTCCCTGCCTTCCTTCCTTTTCTTTGCCTTCCTTCCTTTTCTTTGCCTTCCTTCCTTTCTTCCTTCCTTCCTTTCTTTTCCTTCCTTCTCCTCAGTCTGTATGCAAACAAACGAGGACAAGATTTCGCCCCCTTTTCTCCTCTGCCGCTGCTGATTGGTGGAAGGAGAGGTGTTCTCCAGAGGGAGCGCGTCCAGTGATGTTCTTAATCTACAGGAGGTTCCTTGGGTTGCAGTTGATGGGAGAGGGAAGCCTTTTGAACCACTTCCCCCCCCCCCCCCCGGGAATTCCCACTTGCGTGGTTGGCTATCAGCCACCCCTCATCCTGTAACTGGCGAGAAGATAGGTGCCCCTAATACCCACAACCTGTTTTCCTTGTTCTCCAAATATTTCACGTGTCGGTAAAGAGAATGGAAGTTTGTTTAGGGAACCAGTTTGACTTGAGCTTCTCAGGCGCATGCATACATATAAATGATTTTTTTTTCATTTTTGCATGTAAGAATCTGCTGTTCTACTCTCCCTCTTTTATTCTAAGAGAAAGGTCACATATCTAAGCCTTTTTGCTCTTCTTATCCCTAGTAAAGAATCTCGCTGGATCAAAACAACATCAAGTCTCATATTTCCAATACTGAGCAACCATATATTTCTGAGGGAAGCCTGCAAACAAGACAACAAGTTCACCATGTTGCTAGACCTCACTCAGCATCTGCTTTTCGGTGATAGATTGCCCTTGCACATTGAGGCTTTGTTGTTAATCATTGATAGAGTTGCCTATATTCTTTTAAATGCACTTGGTTCCATAGTTGCTTGCTTTCTTTTTTTTTAAAAAAAGAAATTTCATATATTACCATTTTCTTTGTCAGCTCTGGTACGCTGCTTATAATAGAGGAATCAGCATAAAAGTCGGACTTTTACAAAAATTATATTTTTTAAGGTTCTTTTAAAAAAAAGCCTTCTAGATTAGACCACCCAGAATCCCTCTTTGAGAGAAATGGTTGGTTCAAAAACGTGAAAATACATAGAAAATCTGCCTCACTCGGAGGATGAAGACTTTGCTGCTTGAAATTGTTTCTGCAGATCTTCCAGTCTGAACCACCATCATCAATGGCCACAGAGGTTGAAGGGTCTTTTGGACGCCCCAAAGGCAGGATGAGAAGCTCATAACTTGCCCCTGTTGTTGATTTGACCTTCCAGAGCTCAAAAGCTGCTTGTGCATAGAGAAGTTTTCACAACCTCGTCCCAGGGGCAGAAAACATGTTTTGCTGTGCAACTGAGATCTCTGAAGAGAAGATGAGGACAGCTTTTATGAGGGAAATGAAATAGTGGAGTATATGATTAGGAGGAGCAAAAGTAACAACAACAAAAAAAGTGTTTTGAGGTAATTGGAAGTTTAGCCCATTTGACACAAGCGGGCTGTGGAATGCAAATTACAGTATTTTATCAGAACATCAAGTGTTATCTTCAGCAACAGAGGCCGTAGAAGGGAGAGACTGAGGCCAAAGGCAAATGAAAGGAAAGAATCTGGCAAATGTTAGACCGGTGTTTTTCAAACTTGGCCACTTTAAGATAACTGTAGACTTCAATTCTCAGAATTCCTCCACCAGCAAAATTCTGCGAGTTGAAGTCTTAAAGCTGGCCAAGTTTGAAAAATACTGAATTAGACCTGAAAACATTCAGTATTAGCCAGGGGTGAAATCTACTTACCTTCCTTACCAGTTCGGAAGTGCACGTGCCATGTGCCCGTCACATGCGCACGCAGACCCTCTGTGCATGCGCAAAACCTGTGCATATGCAGAGGGTAAAAAACACATTACCTCCTGGTTAAAACCAGGAAGTAACGACACCCGGATGGCAGGGGTGAAATGCTCCCGGATTGGACCTGATCCGGTAGAGATCTTGGCTGGTGGTTCGGCAGCCCGGTAGCTATGGCAGAGCAAAGCTCCACCCACCCAGCCGGATGTCATTACTTCCTGGTTTTAACCGGTGCATGTGCTTTTGAACCGGTAAGGAAGGTAAGTAGATTTCATCCCTGCTGGGCGGGTGGGCGGAGCCTCGTGCCTCCATCGCTACTGGTTCTCTGAACCACATGCCACAATCTCTACCGGATCACCTGATCCGGTCTGAACCGGGAGCATTTCACCCCGGTATTAACTCTCTACCTTGTCATTAATAACAACATTCAATTGAGCAATGCTGAATTAATTGTCATAGACAATAATCACTATAGAGGGAGGCCCATATGAATAGAACATCTGGAGGAAACTTACATACTCACTGGTAGAAGAATTCACTGATCTCCCATCCTTAAAAGGAATGCTGCATATGAATAAGGGTGGATCCTATGCAAGTGCAGATGCTAATTAATTCAGTATTGTTGAACTAATTGTGTGATGGACTATCAAGGATTGGGGTGCTTATTTTAGATGCATTTAAGGTCTAATTGAATTCTAAGTTTGAAATTCTTACCTGTCCCATTATTTGTTAGCTATCTACCATGCTACCCAGCAGCGGTGGGTTTCCAATATTCTTACTACCGGTTTGCCGTGCGAGCGCACGCTTTCTTCATGCATGCACACTCCTTCTGTGCATGCACCCAGCCTCAAAAATGTGCCTAAACAGGACAGCAGAGAGCCAGGGTGGCTGGCCGGGCAGGCCTACCCACAATTTCCACTACCGATTCACCTGAATAGGTACAAAACGGCTGAATACCACCTCTGCTACCCAGGATACAAATTGTAACACACTGCATCCAACGGATTTTACACCTACACCCACCATCCACAACCAAATTGTACATCAACTTTCTCTAATCCCCATTGCTCATGCCAGCTAGGAAACCATTGATGCCATATTTGGGAAGGATAATTTATGTCTTTGGTTAGTTTCTTTTTTGTTTAAAGTACTATGCAAGAAGGGCCCTTGGTTTTGTTACAACCTGGGTCACCCTTGTCTAATTTGCTGACTCCTGGACATTTTGGATTGCAGTTCCCACCATCCTTGACTCTTGGTCATGTTGGCTACCGTGTTTCCCCGAAAATAAGACCCTGTCTTATATTTTTTTGAACCCTGAAATAAGCACTTGGCCTTATTTTCGGGGAAGTCTTATTATTTTGGGGCACGTGGAGCAAGACGGGGCTCCTCTTGCCGTCTTATCTGATTTTCAGCTCTGTCTCCCTAATCCTAACAAGAGGAAATGGCCGGGACTGGCTGCACATGCGTTTAAATATTTTCGGGGAGGACTTATTTTTTGGAGGGAGGGCTTCTTTTCAGGGAAACATGGTAGTAGGGCTCAGGAGAGTTGTAACTGAAAACATTTGGAAGATAGTAAAAGAGGAAAGGCTGATTTAAATTCCCCAATGACTCTCTGGACATTTTGGACTGGAGCTCAAAGGTCTGATAACCTCTGAGGGCGTTTCCCTCCTTTTGAGGCACAGTCAACAAGCTACATCTAGAATAAATATTCCTTTTGAAGAATGAGAATCCAATCAAGAATACTTTAAAAGGATTAACAGAGCTGGAAGGGACCTTGTAGGACATCTAGTCCACCCCCCCCCCCAAGCAGGAGAGACCCTACTACACCATTTCTGACAAATGGCAGTCCAATCTCTTCTTGAAAGCCTCCAGTGATGAAGCTACCACAACTTCCGAAGGCAACTTCTGTTCCATTGGTTGATTGTTCTCACTGGCAGAAATTTTCTCCTTATTTCTAGGTTGATTCTCTCCTTGATCAATTTTCACCCATTATTCTTTGCCTGGCCTTTGAGTGCCTTGGAAAACAGCTTGACCCCTTCCTCTCTGTGGCAGCCCCTCAAGTATTGGGATATTGCCAGTCATTTATTTTAGGGAAGGATGCAAATATTCTAAGAAATTGTCCATCTTTCTTAGATTGAAGGAGGAAAAAGGAAAACTGTTTTGTCAAAGGAAGGAAAAATTGTTAAAGAGACCACTCCCAGGTTAATGCAACCGATACAAAAGGGCCCAGTGCTGAGCAAAGATAACCCTTTTGTTCCTCTTTCCTATGTTAACTCTTAAGCAAAAAAAGGACATAACACAGAAAGTCTTCCCCAGAGTAAACCACTGCTGTCAGCTTGCCATCTATCATTGAACTCTCTACATTACAGGTATCCTTTGACTTACAAACAACGGTTCAAAGTTATGACGGCCTTGGAAAAAGTGACCTATGACTGTCACACCACCCTTGCGGTCCCGTGATTGCAACACGGACACTTGGAAAACCTGCTCGCATTTATGACAAGATCCTGCATGCGATCGTGACTTGTGACTTTTTTGGGGGGCCAATTTTCAGCAAAAAACACCCACTAGGGAAGCGGGATTTACTTTAATGACCCTGTGATTCACTTAAAAATTGGTGCAAAAACTGATATAAAGTTGAGTCCAACCTGACTTAAAACCACAAGGACTTCAGATGGAAATTTCCGTCCCTATTGTGGTTGGGAGCACTAGAGTCAATCTGGGGGTTACCCTGATGCCATCCTTGGGCAGTTCACAAAAGTCTGCTTGAACATGTTGGACTTCCTGATTGGCATCTGGGTGCTGTCTCCTGAAACTCGACTATCTGGACTGGAGGGTGCTCAACTCTTCAGCTGAGTGATGCCCTTTGTTCTTTGCCAGGAGTAGGCTTCAAAAATTTTAGCAAGGGATTCTCTGCCTGGTTGCTGGGTGGGCGTGGCCATGGTGGGTGTGGCCTAGTCAGCCTCCTGTACCATGGTGAGGGTGAGGTGTTTTTGCCCTCCCTGGGATCTGGGGGATTTCCTCAAGCCTCAGCGTGGGCGAAAACAGCCTCCAGAGCCTGGGGAGGCCACTCTGGAGGCCCTCTGGAGGTTGGAAATGGGCCTTCCCGAACTTCCGGTAGGCCCGTTTTTCGCCCTCCCCGAGCCTCCACGCGCGCCCTGCACTTACTTGCATCCCAAATGGGCCGCGTGGGGACACCTGGGAGGGGCAGGGCAGGGTAAGCGGGGCAGGGCCAGCCAGGAGTGAGATTTGGGGGTTCGCCGAACTGCACAGAATCTTAGCTAGAGGTTCTCCTGAACCCCTGCGAACCCCCAGCAGCCCATCCCTGTTCTTTGCTAAATTTTGCTTTGGATGGCCTTGTGAAGCAAAATTTGACCTCAAGAGAGTTGGCAAATGAGGAAAAATAAGGAAAGGGGGGGGATTTGTGCAATGCCATTCTAAATTTTAAATGCAATGCAATTTAAAGGCAGGCTGGATGATAATGAAGTGGAGCACATTGGATTAAAAAAAAATATACCATACAGTGAGCCTGGATCATTAGGCTGTAATGGCTGTTAGTACTTGGGGAATACTCTCTTATGGAAACTCACCAGAAAACAAGCATCACTATGCCAAGTGTAAATAGAGCGCTCAAAACATTGCTGTTTGTTGATTCTCAAACGGAGGACTATGGATCTGTTAATGCCATGAATGCGTGAAAGTATCAGAGGGACGTTTTGGCTCAAGATTACATGAAGATTTTTAAGAAGAAATTCGACAGCCATTTATCCAGAATGGTGTAGGGCAGGGGTGTCAAACTTGGTTTCATTGAGGGCTGCATCAGGGTTGTGTTTGACCTCGGGAGGCCAGGGTGGCATGGCCAGGTGGGCATAGCCAGCTTGATGTCACTTGTGTTGGGGGTGGCCCGAGTACTCTGTCAGTGAAAACAGGCTCCCAAACTCCATTTTCGTCCGTGACGGCCTCCTGCAACCCTCTGCCAGTGAAAATGGAGCTCGGGAGGGCTACACACGGCCCTCCCAAGCTCCATTTTCGCTGGCAGAGGCATTGCAGGCTAGTCCTTTGCTGTTTCCAGGGCGACTCTGTGGGCCTGATCTAAGCACCTTGCGGGCCAGTTCCAGCCCCCGGGCCTTGGGTTTGACACCCTTGGTGTAGGGCCTCCCTCCTGCTTGAACAGAGGGTTGGACTTGAAGACCTCTAAAGTCTCTTCCAATTCTGTATTCTGTATGGATCACAACAACAGATGGGGGTTCGGTTTGTTAGATCCAGGCAATCTCATTGGCTTACCATGAAATGCAACCAAATCTCAATTAAGCCAAAAATGTTCTTCACTTGGGTGGGGACATGGAGGGGAGGGGGAGAATTTCTCTGCTGCCTCTTAGTAGGAACATTTGTACCTTCCATCCCAAGGATCCCCTTACCCATTGTTGGCTTTCCGTAAGCATTGAAACCTGGAATTGTATCAGAGAACCTACCGTGTTTCCCCCAAAATAAGACATCCCCTGATTATAAGCCCAATTGGACTTTTGAGCGCATGCGCTAAAATAAGTCCCCCCTGAAAATAAACCCTCCCTGAAAATATTTAAACGCATGCGTAGACGGTCCCTGCCATTTCCTCTGGTTAGAGTTAGGGAGACAGAGCTGGAAATCAGGTAAGATGGCAAGAGGAGCCCCGTCTTGCTCCATGTGCCCCAAAATAATAAGACCTCCCTGAAAATAAGGCTTTATTGGCCTTATTTTCAAAAAAATAAAAAGACAGTGTCTTAATTTTGGGAAAACACGGGTATGAAAGATGATGATGCCCCAGATTATTTTATTATTTATATTATCATATATATGCTGTGTTTCCCCAAAAATAAGACCCTGTCTTATATTTTTTTGAACCCTGAAATAAGCACTTGGTCTTATTGCCATATGCTCAAAAGCCCAATCGGGCTTATTATCAGGGGGTGTCTTATTTTGGGGGAAATGGTATTATGTATCAGTGTATATAATGTTATTATGTACACTGATACAAAGTGTATCAGTGCACTTTTATGGTGTTTCTCTTATTATAGTGGGGTTTTTTTAAAAAAAATTGAGTACATATTAGATAATATATATAAGTATAAGCATGAATTGAATACATAAAATGAATACAATTAAAGGGAACATTAGGACAGGACGTTGGTGCTCCTATGCACGTATTGATTGCTTGCATAGCTGTTGATAACAGCTCACTCTCAGGCATCATTCTAAAAAGAAAATAATTAAATTTATACCAGCCCCAGAAGTAGATGACACAGCCTGGTCTCTGCACTGAATGCAAACAAAGACAAAACATACTAGAAGTGAGGATGGGGTTGGAAAATGTGTGGGGAGGTAACCACATGGGCCAGAAAATAATCTATAAATATAAATCCCGGGGAGATGGGAAATTGTGACCTCATGCTGTTGTCATGCAACCCAGTTCCCTGAGGGTGCTGTTTGTAAAAGAGCATTGAAACTGGTCTATAGAGAGAGCTGAATATATTGTGCACCACGAACACAAAGGAAATAAAGGGTGAAGTACAGTGCTAAGTTAGAAGTTTTGAAGGGATCCCTCCTCAGACTCTCCCAATTAAAATCACAACTGCTGTTTTAGAAAAGTTGCAAGGGTTGAGTTCCACTTGTTGGACTAGTCTGTTTTTTTCCTCCCCCTTTATTGTTGTGAAGCTAAATGTGCTTTCCCTTTTTTTTTATCTCTGCAAATAAAAGCGCACATGCTTTTTTAATTTTTTTTTTATTTTCATTCCAAGAAGAAATAAGCTCTCTTCCAGCCTTCTGGCCAGTGAGAACAAAATGTGCTGGGAAGCAGGCACCTGCCATTTATTTACCCCTCATCAGTTTATTAAAATTTAACTTAGCTGATAGTCATGTAGTTTATTGAAATATAAACACATCAGGCTCCTGTTTCAATTCTGATTGCTTTGCATTGACTTACAAGGGCCTTGGCAGCTGAATTGTGCAGCGCGGTGCTGAGCATGCTCATTCAGAAGTAACCTGGCCTGTATTTAACACAATTGCTCCTCTGAAATACATTTAGAAGGCCAAAATTTGTTGAGCCAAAGCCTGAGGATGATGGGGGGTGGGGGGGTGGGGAGGAGGGGGGGGAGCCATCCCCTGGGAGCAACGTGCATTTATGCTATTCAAGAAATGTCCCTTAAAATTGCCCATTTCATCTGCATGGAGAGGGCTTCCTTCCATAGAAGGATGGGAACTTTCAGGAATGTCTTCTCCATCTGTGCTCCAGAAATGTTTGCCCTGGACCTCTGACTCCATTTTTGGCAGATTTCTCTGTTGACGTTGGGCCTGTCTTGGCAGGTGGATGGGATGGGTGATCTGAGAAGTGGAATTTTGGTTTTCCAAAAAGAGGATGACTAAGACAGTTAATTGTTCAATGGTATAATGATTGTTTTTGCTCTTGGAATGTCAGTGACTGCTTGCTGGCGTCGACCGGAACAGCACTGATATGTACATAAGTGATGGAATGCATGGATGTGTGTTCACACCCATGACGGCCTCTCCCTCAGTTGGTCCATATGGTGGAAAGTTCCTGTCTGTCTTTCACGGCAGTTTGGAATCACGTCAAGGGAAGAGTTAATGAACAAATGTCATGGGTCGAGTTCGCCATTCTCCTGTCTCGAAAGTCGGTCTTGGCTTGCTGAGAACTAAAAAACGAAGGAAGCTTTCAGGCCGACGTTTGCCCCTCCAACAGTTCAGCAAAGAGAATTACAGGTAGTCCTTGACTTACGGCCACGATTGACCATTTCGGTTGCTAAGCGAGACGTGTGCTAAGTGAATGTTGCCCCATTTTAGGACCTTTCTTGTCACAGTTGTTAAGTGAATCACTGCGGTTGTTAAGTTAATAACACCGTTGTTAAGTGAATCTGCCTTCCCCCATTGACTGTACTTGTCAGTAAAGGTCACAAGAGGTGATCAGCTGACCCCGGGACATTGCAACAATCATAAATATGAGCTGTTTGCCAGGCATCCAAATTTTGATCACTTGACCAGGAGGATGCTACAACGGTGGTAAGTGTGAAAAGCAGTCATAAGTAGCTTCTTTCAATTGCTGTTGTAACTTCGAACGGTCACTAAACAAACTGTTGTAAGTCGAGAACTACCTGCATTATGGGCTGTCTTGCATAAAAATATGGCCACCTCTTGGTAGTATCCATTGCCTCCAGTGGTGAGTTGCTCCCAGTTCTGTCTGGTTCTATAGAACCGGTAGTAAAACCGGTGGGAGGCTCGGTGGGAGCGTTTGGCCTTATTTTCGTGGAGGTCTTATTATTTTGGGGCACATGAAGGAAACCAGAGGAAATAGTGGAGACTGGCTGCGCATGCATTCAAATATTTTCAGGGAGGGGCTTATTTTAGTGCATGCGCTCAAAAGCCCAATTGGGCTTATTATCAGGGGATGTTTTCTTTTCGGGGAAACAGGGTATATACTGCTTTACAGTGCTTTACAACCCTCTCTAAGTGGCTTACGGAGTCAGCCTATTGCCCCCAACAATCTGGGTCCTCATTTTACCCACCTCGGAAGGATGGAAGGCTGAGTCAACCTTGAGCCTGGTGAGATTGCAGGCAGCTGACAGTCAGCAGAAGTAGCCTGCAGTACTGCACTCTAACCACTGCGCCACTGCGGCTCATAGCAATAGTGCTGAAAAAGAATGGCTTACGACCAGTCCTTGCACTTATGACCATCGTAGCAGCTCCTGTGATCAACATTCAGCCACTTAGTATCCTGCATGTATTTATAATGATTGCAGTATCCTGGAGTCACGTGATCGTCATTCCTTTCCCAGCCAGCTTTTGAGAAGCAAAGTTAATGGGAGATGCTGGATTTGCTTAATGGCTACACGATTCACTTAACCACAGTTGCAAAAAAAAGTCACGATTCACTTAACAACCACCTTGTTTTGCAATGGAAATTCTGGTCTCAGTTTTGGTTATAAGATGAGGTACTATCTGCAGGATCTCCTTCAATTGCCAAAAACCAACAGTAAAAGTTTCATTTTGAGACTACATCACCCTCTTCCAAGCATGATGCAAATATGATACAAAGAGCCAGTTTAGCCTACTGCTTAGCACCAGGCTAAAAAGCGGAGGGTTTTTTTTTTTTTTTTGTGAGTTCAAGTCCCAGCTTAGCCACGAAAGCTAACTCTGCGACCTTGAGCCAGCCCCTCTCTCTCAGCCCAACCCATTTCACAGGGTTGTTGTGGAGAAAATAGGAAGAGGAAGTTGTGTTGGATGTATTCGTTACCTTGAGCTATTTGTAAAAGTAATAAAGGCAGGTTCCAAATAAAGTAAATAAATATTCTGCCCACTTTTGCCCTTTGTTTTCTGCCCACAGCTGCCTTTGTCCTTTCCAAAGGAGCAAAGAGCAGCCATCAAAAAGATGTTTATTCTTGCAAAACTGTAGAGCTGATCAGGAGTGTCCTGGCATAGCTGGAACATCCTGGGAGGTAAACATTCTCAGGGCTAAACTCCACGCTTACATAATGGGGCAGCTTGCCAAGGAGCAGGTAGAAGAAGGCCTTTTTTTTTCCTGCCCGGGTGGTTAGATAAGGTCACCTCCTTTTTGACTCACGGGAGAATTATGTGACTTGCCCAGAGCCACACGTGAGAAAATCTGGAAGAGGGGACTGCTGGCTTTTCGAGTCACTTGTGCCGCCCTTGGACTTCAAACTCTGCCATAACCCAACCCTCATGGCCTCATGTGGCTCAAGGATGATGAGGTTTCAGAGCCCGCCCCTCCCAAAAGCTGCCCATCTGGGAAGACTCAGTGATGGCCTCCCATTATCCAAATGGACCACCTGAATAAAAGAAAGGAAAACAATGTACAAAACAGTTTTTTTTTAAATTTAATTGGTTTGGGGTTGGAAAGAGAGAGAGAGAGGGAGGGAGAGAGGGAGAGGAAGGGAGGGAGAGAGAGAGAGAACGAACATATGTTGGTACTGAAAGTGATTGATAAGGTTGGCTATGCAACCTTTCAGAAAACCCACACACAAAGGACAAAAACAACTCTTCTCTTATCAGTGCTAGTCCTTCAGTAGGGCTGATGGTTGGTTGAAGCTCAGCAGCCTCCCACATTCTGTTGTTGGCCCACAAGGGATTCAAGTACAGTAGCTCAAGAACATTACAAACTTCCTGAATTTTTTCGCATGTATTTACTTTCCACTTGGCTTTTTTTTAAAAAATTTTTTTGTGGTCTGCTGTACTGACTACGTTTCCTGCTAGGCTTCCTGCTCAATGTTTGCTTTTAATTAAAAGGAAAAGAAGCTGTTGATGGGAGTCCCAATGCCTTGGCTGGGTACAGCAGCCATTTTGGATCCTATCTTGGCTTCCCTCCCCCGCCTCATTCGTCTGCAGAAGGGCTTGTAATTAGTTGGCTTTTGCTGATAGTTGGTATTTGCTGGGCGTAAATGTCCCTAGGAATCTCTAATTAACCGGCTCTCCCCCATGAGCCCAAAGTCCGTCACACTTGCCTGGATGTGATACAAGGTCAAATTACAACTGGGATATGTCATGTCAACAAGAACTGAGAAGGTGGCACTTTTATTTATTTTTATTCATTTACCAATTTCATTCAGGTGGTGAACATGCCTAATAGCCTTTTTTCCTTCTACTTTCCCCCAACCATCAACAATCCTGTGTGTTGGATTAGGCAAAGAGAGAGTGACTGGCCCAAGGTCACCCAACTAACTTTAATGCCTAAGGCAGGACTACGTGGAGCTCGTAATCTTCTGGTTTCTAGCCTAATGCTTTAACCACTAGACCAAACTTACTGGCCATCCAGCTACTGCTGAACTATACCTACCAGCATGCTTCATCATCGGTCACCTATAGCTTCTTGTGCTGGGAATTGTAGTTTAGGAACCTCTGGAGATCATCAGGTTGCCCAAACCTGCCAACCAAGCATTCTCCCTGGAATATGGAAGCAAAGTTTTATTTCTCTCAAGTGTATTAAACCATCATATGTTTATTATATTGATATCCCCAATAATGGAAACATGGATGATGTCTATGGGCTTCCTAACCAGATAGTTTCCCAGCTGATCTGGTAGCCCACTATGTAAGCAGGTACCAGGCCCTCCTCAACTTCAGATGTGGAAGGCAGATCTCTGGTGTGGAAATTATAGGAGAATCCTTGACATTGCCATCCAGCCTGTGAGATGAGAAGACCCAACATCTATTAGAACTGGCTCTATTGTTAGGAAGAGTGAAGCAATCATATTGGGTGTGATGCAGGATGGAGGGGGAGGGGGGGTCACGGCAGAATGCTAGAAGACAAAGCCATGAATTACATCAGGATTGGCAAGGCGTGTGGACTTCAACTCCCAGAATTCCAAGTCCAGCAAAGCTAGCTGGGGAATTCTAGGAGTTCATAGAATCCATAGAACTATAAAATCTGAGCCACCTTAGAGGTGTTCTAGTCTAACCCCTGTCCAAGGTAGGAATCCATATACCACCCCAGGCAAATAGTTGTCCAGTTTTTTTCCTGAAAAACCTCCAGTGATGGAACATCTACAACTGCAGGAGGTCCAACTGTTCTCACTGTCAGTCCACATGCCTTAAATTTGCCAAGGTTGGGAAACGGTGCATTATATAATCTGGTCTGGATGTTTCTGCTGGTCTGTGCTTTTCAGGTATGGTGCAGACAGGGGTGGGCTTCAAAAGCAAGGGGTTCTCTGGCCGGTTGCTGACTGGGCGTGGCCATGGTGGGTGTGGCACCATGGCAGGGGGGGCATTTTTGCCCCCCCGGGCTTCGGAGGCTTTCCTCAAGCCTCCGGGAAGGTAAAAACAGCCTCCCCGGGCTCCGGAGGCCCTCTGGAGGCTGGAAACACGCCTGTTTCCAGCCTTCTCGAACTTCCGGTAGGCCCGTTTTTTGCCCTCCCCGAGCCTCCGTGCGTGCCCTGCACTTACTTGCATCCAAAATGGGCTGCGTGGGGACTCCTGGGAGGGGAGGGGCAGGGTGGGCGGGGCCAGCCAGGAGTGGGATTTGGGGGTTCGCCGAACTGCACAGAATCTTAGCTAGAGGTTCTCCCGAACCCCTGTGAACCCCGAGCAGCCCACCCCTGGGTGCAGACCTGTGCCACCAGCCCCTTTGTCAGCTGCCAGCAAGGGACAAAGCCTGATGGAGGAGATCAAGGTACTCATTAGGGGCACCTGTACATGATTCTGGAATTTCCACCTTTAATTTTTCTCTACTCCAATTTTCTACTCCTGATGCTTCTTCTTCAGGCTATTTTTCTTCTTTCCTTATATTTCTCGCCCCCCTCCCCCTTCTCTCCTCACCAAGGAGTTGTTTTTCTTTTCACTTAAGCATTAAAAGAATGTGTGTCCTTTCAAAGTATGCTGAAGGTTGCATGAAAATAGGGCAAGGGCCCATTCCTTTTATATAACGCTTGAATGTAAGAGAGGGAGGGAGAGAGAGATAGTGTAAGTGTAAGCAGATATACGCATTGTTCAAGTGTGGAAGAGATGTCACAGGAGTCCCTTTGACCAAAGCGCTTTGCAAGTTTTCCTATCTCTAATCGACCTTCTCCAAAGACTCAGCCTTCTCCCACTGCCAAAGCTTGTCAGTCAGAGCACATCCGCTACTGTGTCTGTCTGGCAAGCTTATTGAGATGCCTTAGTAACAGGAGGGTGGATCAGTTTTTATGCTCAAATATATTGTTATTAGTAATAGTACTCTTGTTTTTTTTTTTTTTGTTGTTGTTTTAAAAAACCATACATTTCATGCATCCTCACTGGGTGGAGATGCCCATTACAGGGCGAAGACCGGATGGGCTGAGACAGTGTCTCATGGGCAGGAACCGCATTTCACATGTTACCTTGTGCACGGTGGAGCTTTGGATCAGCCCAGACAGATGTTGCTTCCTCTTGAACCCTGGGCAGGCAAGGCAACAGAGGCACCCACAGGAGCTGATGTTTTCATCAAAATCTCTAAGAGCAGTGGGGCACAATGGTGGAGGGAAGCTCCATGCCTTTTGTACTGTGCACATTGTCATCAGGGATGTATCAACGGGGTGGGGCTTGCACAACGACAACACAATGCCACTTTCATCATTTCACACACACACACACACACACACATCTTCTTTCCCCTGGAGATGCCTTGGCAGGGAAGGGATGTTTGAGTTTGGAATAGCCCTTGCTCTCTTGGAAGTAGAAGAGGTGCAAATTTATAACCAGGTAGTCCTTGCTCTACAAGAGGGGTCTGCAACCTTAAACACTCAAAGAGCCATTTGGACCCGTTTCCCACAGAAAAGAAAACACCGGGAGCCACAAAACCCTTCCTGTGCCTGACTATTTCTTGAGCGGCCACAAAACTAGCATATGTAGTTGAATTAAATGTTCTGTTTTCTTCTGAAACTTTTCTTTTCTTGGATTTATCCATGGTTGGCCAACCAGGTGTTGAAAAGCTCAGCCGAAGTGGCGCAGTGGTTAGAGTGCAGTACTGCAGCTACTTCAGCTGACTGCTAGTTCAGCAGATCAGCGGATCAAATCTCACCGGCTCAAGGTTGACTCAGCCTTCCATCCTTCTGAGGTGGGTAAAATGAGGACCCAGATTGTTGGGGACAATATGCTATTTAGTATACTGTCTTTGGTGTAAGCCGCCCAAAGTCCTTGGAGAATGGGCGGCATAGAAATATGACAAATAAATAAATAAATAAATAAATCGCATGCTGGCGGGTGTCGCACATTGGCAGTTGTGACACATATTTTGAGTGAAAGGGAGCCGCAGCAGAGGGGTGAAAGAGCCACATGCGGCTCCAGAGCCGCAGGTTGCTGACCCCTGATCTACAACCATTCATTTAGTGACGGTTCAAAGTTACAATGGCACTGAAAAAATAGCGACCGGTTCTCTGCATCCCCCAGGTCATGTGATCAGAATTCAAGGAGCTTGGCAACTGGCCTGCATTTATAATGGTTGCAGCCTCCCAGCCAGGGTCATTTCCAACCTTCCAACAGACAAAGTCAATGTGGGAAGAAGCTGGATTTGTTTAATAACTGTGTGATTCCCTTAACAGCTGTGGCAAAAAGATCATAAAATCAGGCACGACTCAACTGCCTTGGCCGTTGCAATGAAATTTCTGGTCCCAATTGTGGTTGGAAGTGGAGAGAATTTACATTGTGTGAATGTCCAGGTTTTTTAAAATAATAATTATTATTATGGTAAAGATCATCTGTTCGATGGTCTGCAGCTTCCCCAGCTTAAATCCCAAAGGAGATTATCCTGAAGGAATTTTTCCCAGCAGCCCTTCATAGGGAAAAAGTATGAGCAGCCAAGGAGGCTGCAGAATAACGGAGAGATGTTAACGGCGGACAGATAACTCCAATGCCCAGAAGCAGCAGCTGCCACCAGAAACTCCAAGTATAAGTCAGCCCACAACACCACCATGAGAAATAGGACAGAAATTCTCAAGGGCCCTAAACATAAGAGAGAAAAAGAGAGGAAAATACATAGAAAAAGCCTGTAGGGAAGACAACTTTTGTTACACCCTCAGCTAAATTTGGGGACATTAATTTATTCCAAAGCAGGGGTCTCCAACAGGGGTGAAATCCAGCAGGTTCTGACAGGTTCCGGAGAACCAGTAACAGAAATTTTGAGCAGTTTGGAGAACCGGTAGTGGAAATTTTGAGTAGTTCGGAGAACCAGCAAATACCACCTCTGGCTGACCCCAGAGTGGGATGGGAATGGAGATTTTGCAGTATCCTTCCCCCAGGAGTGGGGAGGGAATGGGGATTTTGCAGTATCCTTCCCCTGGAGTGGGGAGGGAATGGGGATTTTGCAGTATCCTTCCCCTGGAGTGGGGAGGGAATGGGGATTTTGCAGTATCCTTCCCCTGCCACACCTACCAAGCCACGCCCACAGAACCAGTAGTAAAAAAAAATTGGATTTCACCATTGGTCTCATTGTTAACTTTAAGCCTGAAGCTTTGCTGGCTGGGGAATTCTGGGTTTGTTTGTTTGTTTGTTTGTTTGTTTGTTTGTTTATTTATTTATTTATTTGCTGCCCTTCTCCGGAGACTCAGGGCGGCTTACAATGCGTTAAGCAATAGCCTTCATACTTTTGTACATTTTATACAAAGTCAGCTTATTGCCCCCACAAACCGGGTCCTCATTTGACCTACCTTAGAAAGGATGGAAGGCTGAGTCAACCTTGAGCCTGGTGACAATTGAACTCACAGTAATTGCAGGCAGCTGGAGTCGAAGTCCACCAGGCTTAAAGTTGCCAAGGTTGGAGACCCCTGTCCCAAAGCATTAACTCAAAGAAAGGAACGGTAGAAGACCTTGAAAGCAAAACTCTTTGCAACATGCAGCCCCCAGATGCCCTGCACTGAGAGCAGAAGGCATGGCGAAGCCACTAGGCCCAAATCTTCTCTGAGTCGAGACGGACGGCTTCATCTCCCTTGTTACTCAGTCTGGACCTGGGATGGGTAGCTGTAAGTGTGACTCAGGGCCAGCTGGAAGTGTTCCATCCAGAGGTCACCAAGACCTGTTTGACAGGTTCCTATTTCTTTCTTTTTTTTTTGTTACGCATTAGCATGGTGCACCTGAGAAAGAACAGAGGTGTCAGGAATCTGTTATCACTGCAAAAGAAAAAAAAAACAGGTTTCTTTTTTTAATGGCTTGTTATCATTACACCATTCAACCCCCCCTTTTTACATCTGCTTGAATAGAGAGGCTGTCAACAAAACCAGCTGCCCCTCCTGGGTCCCCTCTCGGCAACTGGCAAACCCAAACAACAAACAACCTGCCTTCCATTGAGGACCTGTAGACTGCACGAGTCAAACAGAGGGCTGTGAAAATATCTACAGACCCCTCGCATCCTGGACATAAACTGTTTCAACTCCTACCCTTAAACGACACTATAGAGCACCGCACACCAGAACAACTAGACACAAAAACAGGTTTTTTCCCGAATGCCATCACTCTGCTAAACAAATAATTCCCTCTGTCAAACTATTTACTAAGTCTGCATTACTATTAATCTTCTCATCGTTCCCACCACCCATCACCTTCCACTTATGACTGTATGACTGTAACTTTGTTGCTTGTATCCTTACGATTGATATTGTTTCCTGATTGCTTATTTGTACCCTATGACTATCATTGTGTTGTACCTTATGATTCTTGATGAACGTATCTTTTCTTTTATGTATATAAAATAAAAAAAAATTATACATAAAAAATTCTATTCTATTCTATTCTTACCCCACACCATTCCAGTACAGCAAAGAAACATCCTGTACAGAAATCAAGAACTGTACTGCTCTCCTTTGGCAGAACACAGGTAGTTCTCGACTTATGACCACGATTGAGCCCGAAATTTCTGTCGCTAAGTGAAACATTTGCCAAGTGAGTTTTGTCCCATTTTACGACCTTTATTACCCCAGTTGTTAAGTGAATCACTGTGCTTGTTAAATTAGTAAAACAGTTGTTAAGTGAATTGGGTTTTCCCCATTGACTATGCTTGTGAGAAGGTCACAAAAGGGAATCAACATGATCCTGGGACACTGCAACCGTCATAAATATGAGCCAGTTGCCAAGCGTCTGAATTTTGATCACATGAGCATGGGGATGCCGCCACGGTTGTAAGTGTGAAAAACAGTCATAAGTTGCTTTTTTCAGTGCCGTTGTAACTTTGGATGAACTGTTGTAAGTCGAGGACTATTTGTACAGTACAAATTTCCCTGTTCCACCGAAATAACTTAGGAGGCAACATGAATGGCTTCATTTTTAGCTCTTCATGGGATGTTAACTGAGATAGAACGATTTAATCAATAAACTGGGTGTGAACAGAACCGGTGATTGAACAATGTGTAAACTTGGGTGTGAACATTTCAGTCACATTCTTCAGCTTGAGGCCCTACCCGGATGCAGCACTAAAGTGCCCATGTGACCACCATCATAACGGATGATGGGAGGCGTACATCCCAAATGGCAATGGGCCATGGAAGGTCTGGTGAAGCTGTGTTTTCAAAGCCTCTTCATTGTATACTTCTGGTGTGAGACACCACATATCTTGTTTGTTTGTCCAGATCATTGGTGGGTTGCCCCCAGTTCGTACCGGTTCTATAGAACCGGTAGTAAAACCGGCGGGAGGCTCCGCCCACTGACCCTGATGTCATCAAAACATCAACCAGTAGTAAAGGTAAGTAGAACCCACCCCGGTCCAGAATAGCGAGAAACAAAGCTGTCCACTTTTTTCACCCCTACAATGTTGTGTAGGGATTCAGAATATACTTTCTAAAGCCTGTAGTGCTGAATTTGATGCACAAAATCTCTTTAAAAAAAACAGTAGCTGGGAAATAGTCACTTATTTCTGTCTTGATGTTCTTTACTTAACAGATAATGCTGCTAGTTTCTGGGCAGCATCTGTTTAGTTCAGGGGTCTGCAACCTTAAACACTCAAAGAGCCATTTGGATCCATTTCCCACAGAAAAGAAAACACCGGGAGCCACAAAACCCTTCTTGTGCCTGACTATTTCTTGAGCGGCCACAAAACTAGCATATGTAGTTGAATTAAATGTTCTGTTTTCTTCTGAAACTTTTCTTTTCTTGGATTTATCCATGGTTGGCCTACTGGGGGTTGAAAAGCTCAATAAATCACGTGCTGGCGGGTGTCGCACGTTGGCTGTTGTGATGCATATTTTGAGTGACAAGGAGCCGCAACAGAAGGGTAAAAGAGTCACATGCGGCTCCAGAGCCGCACATTGCTGACCTCTGGTTTAGTTTGTCCATGTTTTAATCTTGCGTTTTATATTTTAAATGTTATGTCAGATAGTATGCCTTATTTCAATTGCAATGCTTCTGACACAAATAAACAACAACCTTAACAAATCAAATTTATTTATTACAAATAAAACATTGAATAAAAGACGTGTCACGTCCCTCTATATATACAGTGTGCATATGTGTGCAAGGGATAATAAGTTATAAAAATACAATGGAGTCTAAAGAGAATTAAGAACAAGTTACTAAAATAAATAAAATCTTATAAGAAGTTCAGATCTTAAATAACTGCATGGCATATCATACAAATGATAGTCCAGAACTGGGTGATTTAAGGGATTATTTTTGATTCCTTGTCTGAGAGTAGTACGTTAAATAGAAATCACATTCCCTATTTGGAAATTTCTTCAAAACAGGACATATAAAGGTCTGTCTAGGGTCCTTATATAGGGAGCTGTATAATAGTATATGACTTAGAGTTTGCATTGAACCATCATCACATGGACTTAACAGATCTGGAAGGTAGCCTTACAGAACAGCAGATAATTTTAGCTCTCCGCTGAAACAATAAACATTGAAAATATGTAATTGGTTTCTTCTGAAACATTTAGAGCAGTGCTTCTCAACCTGAGTAACTTTAAGATGTGTGGACTTCAACTCTTATATAAATACGTCTAAAAACCAGCCGGCTGGGGTTACGCATAATACACAAACACATCCCCAGCTAGCTGGGTTTTTTTTATAATGGCATTAAACACTTGGGCCAGATGATAGAATCATGAGTTGTAAGGGATGTTGAGAGTTCCTGATTGTCTATTAATTGTTGTTGTTGTTTGGATTTTTTTTTAAAAAAAACAGGTTATTCCACCCAGAAATTCATTTATGTGAGTTTGACTGCCACATATGTGGTTTGTAGCATCAAAATGCAACAGGTGGGACATGAATGTGAGATGTCTTTGAGCTTAAAGAAGTCCTTCCCTCCCCCCCTTCACTTTTATTTAGGGATGGGCTCCAAAAATTTTAGCAAGGGGTTCTCTGCCCGGTTGCTGGGTGGGCGTGGCCATGGTGGGCATGGCCTTGTCAGCCTCCTGCATCACAGTGAGGGGCATTTTTGCCCTCCCTGGGCTCCGGAGGCTTTCCTCGAGCCTCTAGGAGGGTGGAAATGGCCTCCCCAGGTTCCGGAAGCCCTCTGGAGACCAGAAATGGGCCCGTTTCCGGCCTTCCCAAACTTCCAGTAGGCCCATTTTTCACCCTCTCCGAGCCTCCACGTCCACCCTGCACTTACCTGCATCCAAGATGGGCCGCATGGGGACTCCTGAGAGGGGAAGGGAGGGGTGGGCAGGACCAGCCAGGAGTGGGATTTGGGGTTCTCCAAACTGCACAGAATCTTAGCTAGAGGTTCTCCCGAACCCCTGCGAATCCCCAGCAGTCCACCCCTGCTTTTATTAAAGTCAAGAAAGGAGAAGGACGCTGGCACCAAGGAAGGAACTGTAGGAAGTTAGCACCCACCCCTTTCCTAGAAGAATGAAATATTTTAGGAAATATTAAAAAGGTGGAATATTATGTTTCCCTGTATGAGAAATGGAGAAGCATGTTTTAAAGACGAAGCAACTCCCATCTTCCTGCCCCCAACCATTTGTCCAGGGGCCAGAGGCAGAAACTCAATCTTTGTCAATGGACCATCATCTGCAACACAATAGGACCCATCTAGCAACAGAAACTCACTACATGGCACCTGGGAAGATTACATCAGCCAGCAAGGCTAGCTAAAACTCCCAACCCTGGGAGTCTGACAACCAATCAGGATACTCTTTCTGGACCCCAGGAAGTTCAAAGCCAGAGAAGGCATAAAACCCGGGGACTCGCTGTGTCTCGCCCTTTTCTGTTCAGGAACTCAAACCATGTGATCCTGTCCACCATTAAACCATCTTTCCAAGCAGTCTCCATGTTTCCAGTGTCTTGTTTCCCCACTTGGAGCTGAACCCAGAAGGATATTTCTTCTAACAGAACAATGGGTGGGACGGGAACCCTGATGTGCTAACCCACAGCTGGTGAAGTCACAATTCACAGAATTTCTGGCCGTGATGATGATTTTTTTTTGGGGGGGGGGGGAATGTAGGAAGTTGTAGGGGAAATTCAGTTCTCTCCCAAAACAGAAACACAAAAACTGCACACATTGACATTTCCCTACTCGCGGTAAACAGCAATAACGCTGCCTGAGGCATCTTTGTGGTGAGATTGCATGACTCTCTCAGGAAAAGGATTTGGTTGGTCTTCAGACGTAATTTTTGAAATTTCACCAGCAGAAGAACTAAGCTACTTTGCATACTTCTTTTTAAGGGATCTGAACAAATGCCCCATTGTAGGAAAGAAAGGACACCTCACCACCACCACCACAATAAAATAAGAATTGGAGAAGATCATAATGTATTAGACAGGGACACTGTGGCTCAGTGGCTAAGACGCTGAGCTTGTCGATCAAAAGGTCGGCAGTTCAGCGGTTCGAATCCCTAGTGCTGCGTAATGGGGTGAACTCCAGTTACTTGTCCCAGCTTCTGCCAACCTAGCAGTTCGAAAGCATGTAAAAAATGCAAGTAGAAAAAATAGGGACCACCTTTGGTGGGAAGGTAACAGCGTTCCATGCACCTTTGGTGTTTAGTCATGCCGGCCACATGACCACGGAGACGTCTTCGGACAGTGCTGGCTCTTCGGCTTTGAAACGGAGATGAGCACCGCCCTCTAGAGTCGGGAACGACTAGCACATATGTGCGAGGGAAACCTTTACTTTTACCTTTTTACAAAGTATTAAGATCTGAAAATCGAAAGATTATGACATAAACTGGTTGTAATGATCCCAGGGATTACTGGTACCCTGGGTGCCATTATTAAAACATCTTGGATGGCACTTAGGAAATCTTCACATTAACAAAATTTCCATCAGTCAATAGCAAAGGGCCAAACTGCTTGGATCTGTATGTAATGCATACTACGTCAATATATTACGACATCCTAGGTTCTTGGGAAAAACTCAATGTGTTGTGAAGGTCAATGCCAACTAAGGAACTGGCAGCTGTGACTTGACATTGTTGTGAACTGATGTTAATATAATGCTTTTATCTTAGATTCTTGGAAAGGATCTGATAATCCAAAATACCAGCTTCTATAACTTGTGAGCTTGATATCAACTAACGGAAGAAAATATTTGTAGCTCAGGGTTGAACTGAGGGGGTTCTCAATGCTCTCTGAGCCTGGTGGTTTTCTTGCAGACCTTTCATTACCAAACTAGGTAACCTCATCAGCACTGATGATGAGGTTACCTAGTTTTATAATGAAACATCTGCAAGAAAACCAACAAGCTCAGAAAGCACCAAGAACCCCATTTAATCTTCTGTGGGTCATGTTGACTGAAGTTTATAGAAGTCTATCATGGCCTTCTCCCCTCCCCCTCCTATGCTTTTCAGATGTCTGGACCAGTGGTGGTATTCAGCCGGTTCTATCCGGTTTGGGTCAACCGGTAGTGGCGGCTGCAGGAGACTCCGCCCACCCACCATGACATCATCATGTTCCATTTTTGATGCTCTACGCATGCATGGAAGGCCCTGTGTGCTTGCATTTGCGAACCGGTAGCGAAGGTAAGTGAATACCATCCCGGGTCTGGACTCTAGTTTTTTTCCCCCCAGGAATTTTCAACAACGCCTGGGTAATTCTGAGAGATGATATCCTGATTCTGCAGGAGATCTTGGGGATAGGATAGGAGGTAGGCACCAATTTGGAAGAGGCTAATCTACAACGGCTGCATATGCAGCTTCTAAACTGGTTAAATAGTGCAAGGTTCAGAGACGGTATAATCCCTGCACTGAAAGATCTGCACTCATTGCCAATTGTCTACTGGGCACAATTTAAGATAAAATGGCTTGGTGCCTGGATATCCTCACGATTGCCAGATCCAACTGGATTCAACCTGTCCAAAGTATCCCTCCCTCTGAGAAGAAAAGGTTGGGAGTGTCCCATTTCCAGGAAGCCAGTTGGCTTAAATTCCAAAGATGGTGTTTCTCCATGATGACCCTAGTCCTCTAGCACAGGGCTCACCAACCTTGGCAACTTTAAGCTTGGGAGTTGAAGTCCTCCAGGTTTGAGGTTGGAGACCCCTGCTCTAGCATACCTTTTCCCTGGAGCAGAAGTGGGTTTGTTTATGTTTATTTAAATTTATTTCAGCAGGTTCTGACCAGTTCTGGAGAACCAGTAGCGGAAATTTTGAGTAGTTCGGAGAACCGGTAAATACCACTTCTGACTGGCCTCGCTCCTATCTATTCTCTGCCTCCCAAGTCCCAGCTGATCGGGAGGAAATGGGAATTTTGTAGTAACCTTCCCCTGGATTGGGGAGGGAGTGGAGATTTTACAGTATCCTTCCCCTGCCACGCCCACCAAGCCATGCCACCAGGGGTGGGTTTTAAATTTTTTTTAGGACCAGTTCGGAGGTGTGGCCAGCCAATGTTATTACCGGTTCTCTGAACTACTAAATTTTTTTACTACCGGTTCTTGCGAACCGGTGCGAACCGGGAGCAACCCACCACTGCATGCCACACCCACCAAGCCACACCCACAGAACTGGTAGTAAAAAAATTTGAAGCCCACCACTGCCCTGGAGGTGACATTGGCTTTGTTGCAAATAGTCTTCGAGGCTCCAGTTAAAACCATCTGGTTCATGTAAATAAAGGAACGGTCCTTCATTGATTTCTGGCCATTTCTAGCACAAAACCCACCCACGCTGATTAAATGCATCTTGCATCTGGTGGTCCAGATTGGCACGTGGACTCTGAGTCAGGATGTTTGCTGGTGGTAAGTGTCACGAAAGTCAAGATAACCGTATGACCATATAATGGAAGTCCCACCCCACTTTTTCCTGCAGATTCCGAATGATGCTGTCAGCCCTTGTGAGGCAGACCAAATAAGGAATGCAAAGCACAAGTAAAGGAATTTTGCAACTCTGAAAGCGCTCCTCCCCTCTCTTTTACTCTCCTGAAAACTAGGGAGGGTCCTTTCTGACGGAATGGGGCAAATGTCTCACTGTGGGACAATTCAACAACTCAATTTAGTTCTATTTAAAATAATTCAAAAAATATTTTAATTTTTGTCATTCCTGTTTCATGTTGTCTCTTCTTTTGCATCCTTCCATTTCACCATCTCTTCGCTATTAGTGTAACTCTTGTCTGGGTTGGAGAGCAAGTTGGCTGCAGCAAGTTGTCCTAGACCCCTTTCTGAGATGCTTCCTTCTCTCTCTCTCTCTCTCTCTCCCCTTCTGTGGCCTGAGATATCTCCTATCAGACCTTTGCATAGGTTATGGCTTTTCCTCTTGTCCCCAAGGTTATTCTCACAGCCCATTATGGATGCATATAGAGTAGAGTAGAGTAGAGTAGAGTAGAGTAGAATAGAATAGAATAGAATAGAATAGAATAGAATAGAATAGAATAGAATAGAATAGAATAGAATAGAATAGAATAGAATA
>WNWU01000095.1:1400243-1427008 GCA_012654045.1 Ptyas mucosa
TAGAATAGAATAGAATAGAATAGAATAGAATAGAATAGAATAGAATAACAGAGTTGGAAGGGACCTTGGAGGTCTTCTAGTCCACCCCCCCTGCTTAGACAGGATACCTTACACCACTTGAGACAAATGGTTATCCAACATCTTAAAAATTTCCAGTGTTGGAGCATTCACAACTTCTGGAGGCAAGTTGTTCCACTGATTAATTGTTCTAACAGTCAGGAAATTTCTCCTTAGTTCTAAGTTGCTTCTCTCCTTCATTAGTTTCCACCCATTGCTTCTTGTCCTGCCCTCAGGTGCTTTGGAGAATAGCTTGACTTCCTCTTCTTTGTGGCAGCCCCTGAGATATTGGAACACTGCTATCATGTCACCCCTCGTCCTTCTTTTCATCAGACTAGACATACCCAGAGGTGTACTTTAATGAACTATCTTGATTTGTTGACCCCCCTCTATAGAGTACCGTATCTTCAGTTCAAGTTTCAAGACTTGAAAACCCACACGTATCTCCTTTTCGAGCCACTGTCAGTTTCCTTTGATTTTTTTTTTCCTTTCCTTTCTTTCTTTACAGAGTCTGGGCTAATACTCGACAGTCACGATGACTCAAAGATGGGAAATATGATAAAACGAGCTGCAGACGGTGCTGCTTACTGATACGGCTTCTCCGAGCACGGAGGGACCAAAAGTATTTCGTGTGGTTTATGGTCTGAAGAGAAAAGAAAGAAAAAAAGGAAATGCAGGAGGATGACTCTCTCATGGAAATAATTCCGACTGAGATCAGAAGCTGGGTTTTTGTCTGCCAAATGAGTTTGTGGCAAAGATGAAACAACAATATTGGCCACCTACCTAGCAGCATTGCAGCAATTTGGAATTAAAATCTACTGGTAAATCTCTATGTTACTAGAACATTGGTTACAGGCTGGTTTTTGGATATAATTGGTGGTCTATAGAAAATTAGGAAAATGATACCAATAGAAGGAAATATCGGTTGCTCAGGGTGGAAATGTGCTCTCTTGAGTTTCCTTGTTTCCTTGTGCACGTTTCATTACCCTACTAGGTAACATCATCAGTGTTAGAAGGGAGTGGGGTTTGGTCTCTGCTTTTTTTGCAACCATAAGGAAAATGTCCTTGACTGGAGACATGCTACCAAAGCAAGGAGGAGTGAAATTTATCTGAAGTCCACAACAGACAGAAAATATTCAGAAGTGGCTCAGACAAATACCTTCCCAACTCACAAGAACAAGTGAGAAATTTTGTTATTTCTTTGCTTGGCATCCTCATTGCCTTCTGGCCAAACCTCTCTAAAGATATATTTTGCTGCTGGAGACATAGTAGCTAATGACATTTCCGCCTTCTCTTTGTATTGACACACAGCTCACGCAAGGCCAGTTAATCTGGTATCGTGGTATCCTGGGCAGAAAATCCCATAAACCTCTTTCCTATCCCATGCAATGAAACCAGAGGTGGGTTTCAGCAGGTTCTGACCAGTTCTGGAGAACCAGTAGCAGAAATTTTGAGTAGTTTGGAGAACTGGTAGTAAAAATTCTGAATGGCCCTGCCCCCATCTGTTCTCTGCCTCCCGACTCCCAGCTGATCAACAGGAAATGGGGATTTTGCAGTATCCTTCCCCTGCCACACCCACCAAGCCATACCACGCCCACCAAACCACACCCACAGAACTGGTAGTAAAAGATTTTGAAACCCACCACAATGACACTCTCTCCAGAATAAATCCAATGGCCAACCATTTTCTGCTTTTTTGTGGGCTGCAGAACCCTTTAAGAAGTTCAAAAGATGGGTGTGCTGGAGAGAGAGAGGGTGGGGGGAGGAAGGGAGAGAGAGAGATGGGGAGAGAGGGAAGGAGGGAGAGAGGGAGGGAGAGAGACGGGGAAAGAGGGAGGGAGGGAGAGACGTTGAGAGAAGGAGGGAGGGAGGGAGAGAGAGACAAGGAGAGAGAGAGAGATGGGGAGAGAGGAAGGGAGGGGGAGAGAGAGGGAGGGAGGGAGATGTGGAGAGAGGGAGGGAGGGAGAGACGGGGAGAGAGGGAGGGAGAGAGACGTTGAGAGAGAGAGAGAGGGAGGGAGGGAGGGAGAGATGTGGAGAGAGGGAGGGAGGGAGAGACAGGGAGAGAGGGAGAGAGGGAGGGAGAGAGAGAGAGATGGGGGAGAGAGAGAGAGAGAGCGCCACAAGGAGATCATATACTTAACACCGTATTTTGTAGAAAGAAATAAAACAAGATTCAAATGAAAACTGAAAATGCTCTATAAGGAAATGACAGAAACCAGCAATCACGTTCTGAGACTTCTGTTCAGGCTACACAGTTGCTTAACAAAGGGCTATAAAAATGAGGCACGAAAGCACCTCTAAAGACCATCTGTGCTTCCTATTCAACCCTGCTGAGAAGATACAGATTCCACAGTGCAAGCAGAAGCAATCTATCTCTGGACCAGAAGGCACATCTGGAATTTTGAGAGGAACCTTGTCTAATAAAGTCTCATAAAATAGCAAATGCAGGTAGTCCTTGACTTACAACCATTTGTTTAGTGATCATTTGAGGTTACAACGGCACTGAAAAAATGTGACTTATGACCATTTGCAAAATCCCCACGGTCAGGTCATCAAACTTCCAATGCTTGGCAACCGACTCGTATTTATGACGGTTGCAGTGTCCTAGAGTCATGTGATCACCTTTTGCGACCTTCCGACAAGCAAAGTTAGTGAGGAAGTTAGACTCATTTCACAAGCATGTTCCTAACTTTACAACTGCAGTGATTCACTTAACAACTGTGACAAGAAAGGTCGTAAAAATGGGGCAAAACCCAGTTAACCGTTGTCTCGCTTAGGATCAGAAATGTTGGGTTCAATTCAGTGGTGAAATCCATTTTTTTTTGCTACTGGTTTTGTGGGCGTGGCTTGGTGGGTGTGCCAGGGGAAGGATACTGCAAAATCCCCATTCCCTCCCCACTCCTGGGGGAAGGATACTGCAAAATCTCCATTTCCACCCCATTGGAAATGGCCAGCCAGAGGTGGTATTTGCCGATTCTCCAAACTACTCAAAATTTCCGCTACCAGTTCTCCAGAACCTGTCAGAACCTGCTGGATTTCAATTGTGGTTTTAAGTCCAGGAATGGATCGTTCGATTGATTGATTGATTGATTGAATGAATGAATGAATGAATGATAATCTAGTTCAGTGTTTTTCAAACTTGACAACCTGAGGATGTGTGGACTTCAACTCCCAAAATTCTTCATCCAGCAGAATGGGGAAGTAAATCAATTAAATCATCCGGGAGAAGTAGTTACCCAGCTCCTTCTTAAAAAATTCCAGAGTTGGAAAACCTACACTATGCCAAGGGAAATTGTTCTGCTGTTGTGCAGATCAGAAAGTTTTTTTCATTATATTTAAATGAAATCTAGGTAGCTGTAGTTTATATCTATTCATGTGTGTGTCTATTTCAGTGGTGGGATTCTACCGGTTTGGACCAGTTTGGGTGAACCGATAATTCACGATGATCAGCTGGGAGCAAACTGGTTCACCCCGATGATCAGATGGGCCCACGCTCCCGCCATTACTATTTTCCTACTTTTATCTCCTCAGTTGATTCGCGCGGCAGAGCTGATTGCCATGCGAATCAGCTGTTACTCCTCCGAAGAAGTCCGGACGTGAAGATTTGTTCAAACTGCGCACGCGAAGTGCGCGATCACTGAACCGGTTGTTAAGCCGTGAGGATCCGACCACTAGTCTATTTGTTTTCTGGCCAAAAGGTCCTGTTTTCAAACCCCTGAGTTATAAATCACCATCATTCTTCAGGCTTTATGTAGGGTCTTCTTGCATAAAAGCAAAATTATACCGCTGGTTGGAGCTTTGCTGCACTCAATTTCCTCTTGATTCTTCTTCTAAATTGAAAGAACTTCTTAAAACATTTTAAGTCTGGCTGGATGGGCAGCCTAGCTGTTGAGCTCCACCATAAATGTTTGATGTTTCTTGCCCCTCCGTGTTTGTGTTTCAGCCTGAAAAAAAAGAGAGAGAGAGTATCTGTTCAGGTTTCCCAACATCTCACTCTGTGTCATGGAACAACTAGTATCACCTTCTGAATCAGACAAAGAGGATTTTTTAAAAAAACGAAAGTATTCTTCTTTTAAATAGCTTTTTCTTCTTGACTCTCGGCCTCCGCTCAGGCATCGTAAAACCCTTCACATTTTGGACACTGAAAGAATTGTTCCTAGGCAGTCAATACTTCCACCCCAAACGAACCCCACAGGTAATCCTGGATTTACAACAGTTTATTTAGTGATCAATCGTAGTTACAGTGGCATTCAAAAAAGTGACTTTTGACCGTTGCAGCATCCCAGTGATGGGATTTAAATTTTTTTTACTACCGGTTCTGTGGGTGTCGCTTGGTGGGTGTGGCATGGCTTGGTGGGCGTGGCTTGGTGGATGTAGCAGGGGAAGGATACTGTAAAATCTCCATTCCCACCCCAATCCAGGTGAAGGATACTGTAAAATCTTCATTCCCACCCTACCCCAGGGGAAGGTTACTGCAAAATCCCCATTTCCTCCCAATCAGCTGGGACTTGGGAGGCAGAGAATAGATAGGGGGCGGGGCCAGTCAGAGATGGTATTTACCGGTTCTCCGAACTACTCAAAATTTCCGCTCCCGGTTCTCCAGAACTGGTCAGTATCTGCTGAAACCCACCTCTGCGGCATCCCCATGGTCACGTCATCAAAATTCAGATGCTTGGCAACTGGCACATATTTATGATGCTTCCAGCATCCTGGGATCCTGGGATCTCCTTTTGCGACCTTCTAACAAACAAAATCAAAGGGGAAACCAGATTCACTTAACAAGCATGTTAGTAGCTTGACAATCGTAGTGATTTACTTAACTGTGGAGAGAAAAGTTGTAAAATGGGGGCAAAACTCACTTAACAACTGTCTCGCTTAGCAGCAGAAATTTTGGGCTCAATTGAGGACTATCTGTATAACTCAAGCCTTACTCTATTGCAGTTCTGTCCAACTTGGCATCTCCCAGATGTTTTGGGACAGCGGTTCCTAGAACTCCTTCTTAGCATGATCTTATGGCCTTTTACTATGGTGGCTGGGGAATTCTGGGACTTGGGAAATTGGGGAAGTATGTTCAGCCATAATGAATTAGAAGAACACAATCACTTTGGTTCTGCATGATGCTTTAACTTTTTTATTTATTCATTTGACATCTGCCAAGGGTGTGACCAATGACACGGTGCCAAGATAGGCAGGTCCTTCCGAAAATAAGTCATAAGCATTCAAATCACTGTGCTTTTTAAAAATTTGTGCAGTGCAATTTTCATTTATAACCTGAGCACACTTGGCTTGCTTTTTTAAAAAAAGAATAATTAATCACAATAATTGTATGTTGGCTTTCTCCTCCTGAAGCGACAGGCTGAACAGCTGATAATGTTTTAAAAAAATGATCAAGGTAGTTTTAAGAAAGGTAAAAGTCACCAATTAAATAAAAGACAACCAAAGAGAAAAATAATTATAAAGGATTACAATAGCAATTTTGTTAAATTCTGATGTTTAACTCATGGATACCTCTATGTGGCTTCCTCGGTAGCCAAAAATAAAATTCAAACCTGAAAAACTTTCTGAAATAAATATAATCCCCAGTTGGTTCCAGAACTCCCATTGAGAATTATCTTAATATCTCTGTAATCCTGATAATTCCTGTTTCTAATCATAGCAGGAATCAGATAACTTTTCTGGTGTTAAAAGTAGGTTAAATATTTGGGCCTTGCAGGGCAGAAAATTAAATCTGACTTTTATTCTCATTGCATATGTTAATAGTTCTTCTTTCTATATTTAGATGTTATTTGTTCCAATGATTTTCTTCTTGTGATTCTTTTTTTATATGTTCTTCAGTATTTAACGATCTTTTTTTCTCATATTTTAATTTTTATTTAGGTGGTTTAGAATAGTCCCCTCCTCTTTATTTAGTATCTATTAATTTGAATAATGTGCTAAAGTTTTTTCTTTTTCTTCTAAAGCTGTGTTTCTCATACTTGGCAACTTTGAAGATGTATGGACTTCAATTTTCAGATTTTCCCAGCCAGCGGGTTCAAGTCCACCTCTTAAAGACACCAAATTAGAAAAACCCTGTTCTAAATTATGTAGCTTTTATGCAGTGCATTTAAATAATGCCTTTTAAGGAATCTTAATTGTAATGTTTAAAACAGCTCAGTTTCATTTATTTTAGGCCAACGATTATACTTATTTTTTCTAACATCCACAAAGCCAAAAAGCTCACCCAAAATAACAGAATGTTTCATGTAATAACCTCATGATTGGATGGTCCGTTCCCAAGTAGTCCTCTGAGATATGTTTTTTCCCCTTTTGTTTCCATTTTAAATTGTGGATTTCGCTAGCACAATCCTGCTTTTAAAAAAGTAGAAATAGTAGCTGACTCTCTCTCTCTCTCTCTCATCTCCACTTCCTATAGAGGGACGACTGAAAGCATTTTCTCATATTGTATTACGGTGTGGTTTGGAGGTATCCTGTTTCAGACAGAAGGCTGTGCAGAGAGTGGTGAGGACAGCAGAAAAGATTATTGGAAGTTCACTTCCTTCTATCCAGGACATGGCATTTAAGTGATGCTTGACCAGGGTCTGCAATATTGTCTGGGACATCCTCTCTATGACCGATTTTCTTTGTTACCTTCTGGGAGGAGGCTTCATGATATCAGAAGCAGAACAACTACCGTAGATTAAATGGGTTTTCTATCGATGCAACCTGGATTGGGGCTGAAAGGGGAAAGGAAGCAGTATGCTCCTTCCCATATTTGGGTAGACCAGGTTGCTTCGATAGAAATCCCATTTAATCTCCCCTGGTACAAGCTGACAAAGCAAGGAGAACCTGTGTCTTAGAGGTTAATATATCTGCCTAATATGCAAGCAAGCCCAGGTTTGAATCCCAGAAGGGTATGGCTAGCTGATGAGAACTAAATAGCTTGAAATAGATCTATACTAGTCTCCCTTTATTTCTTTGTCAGTAAATATAAATTTAACACAATATATATATATATATATATATATATATATATATATATATATATATGTATGTGTGTACATGTATGTATATATATTCTTTTGAGAGCGGGCATCAGAATTTCATTTTTAATATGTGCCAGTGTGTTCACAGAAAAAAAGGGACCATAAAGATTAACTTAAGACCTTTCTAGCTCAGTGTCCCGTAACTCCAATTTAGGAGACATTCTCCTTTCTTCTGACAAAAAAGGGGACCAAAAAACCCTCCAGCAGCAGCAGCTCTAACGCTGTTTTCCTGTTCCTGAAAGAGCTGAGCCTCTGCTGCTCTATCAAGTCCTGACAGCTCTCCTATCAGTTTTGTGGGTGTCTGTGTGTGTGTGTGTTTACGTGTGTAGGGTGAGGCAGATAGGCTGAAAGAAGCATCCTGCAATAATTTCATGGAAGAGAAGCTGCAGGAACTGCTGACTCATCAAATTCCCTTATAAATCATTACCAAAATATACACATGTCGAGGCAGGAAATTGTCATTCTTGGAGCAGCCTTTATTAAAAAAAAGAAAGAAAGAAAAAGAAAAAAGCTGGCTCCCAGCCAAAGAAGGGAGCTTTTAGTTCCCCCTACTTGACTGTGGGGCTTGCCGACCTGACATGGGCTACAGAACTAGAGGTGGTTGAACGCAGCTGCCACCCTTGAGCTTCTAAGCTCCGGGAACGAAGAAGAAGAAGAGCAACGACAAGGCGATAGGAAAAAGAAGTGACACCATTTGGGCACTGCAACGAAAGAAGGCCGTACGGGCAGTCCTTGACTTACGACCCCAACTGAGCCCCAAATTTTTCTGTTGCTAAGTGAAATAATTATTGAGTTTTGTCCCATTTTACAGTCTTTCTTGCCACACTGCAGTGAATCCATTAGTAGCGGTTATGTTAGTAACATAACCGCTACTAACCATAGTAATGGTTATGTTACTAGCAAGGTTGTGAAGTGAATCTGGTTGCCATGGGCTTTGTGTCAGGCCTGGAAGCTATCTTTGCATTGGGCCTTCAGGCCTGCCACATTTAGTGCTGTGGGAAACCGGGAGGGGGGATTGTATGGAGCAGGGGAAATATATAGTCAAAATAACATTCTTTTCTCTGGGAGTCAAGGACATACTGCATTCAGTTTTGATCGCCACGATGTAAAAAAGATGTGGAGACTCTAGAAAGGATGCAGAGAAGAGCAACAAAGATGATTAGGGGACTGGAAGCTAAAACATATGAAGAACCGTTGCAGGAACTGGGTATGTCTAGTTTAATGAAAAGAAGGACCAGGGGAGACATGATAGCAGTCTTCCAATATCTCAGGGGCTGCCACAAAGGACAGAGAGTCAAGCTATTTTCCAAAGCACCTGAGAGTAGAACAAGAAACAATGGGTGGAAACTAATCAAGGAGAGAAGCAACTTAGAACTAAGGAGGAATTTCCTGACAGTTAGAACAATGAATCAGTGGAACAACTTGCCTCCAGAAGTTGTGAATGCTCCAACATTGGAAATTTTAAAGAAGAGGTTGGATAACCATTTGTCTGAAGTGGTGTAGGGTTTCCTGCCTGGGCAGGGGGTTGGAGTAGAAGACCTCCAAGGTCCCTTCCAACTCTGTTATTCTATTCTATCCTGTAATACATCTGCCCTGCACCTGGAGGGGTGTGACTGGGAGGCATCTCCAGTTGGGATGATGCATTGATTAGGCTACGTGATGGACATGTGGGTGCTGGGCAGGGACTTGGATTTTCCTTTGGGTGGGGAAAACCTGGAAGCTTTCAGATTCGGGTTTTCCCAGATGTGCCAATAAATGGCACATCTGGGAAATGGAACTTTGAGGAACTTCGAGCCTCGGAGTCTTCTTTCGTTGGGGGTATTACTTGGAACCCTAACACTTTGTTTGTCCGAAGGTCCCAAAAGATGATCACGTGACCCTGGGACACTACAACGGTCATCAATATGAACCAGTTGCCAAGCATCCGAATGTTGACCATGGGAACGTTGCAATGGTTGTGAGTGTGAAAAATGGTTTCAGTCACTTTTTTCAGTGCCATTGTAACTTCGAATGATCATGAAATGAATGGTTGTAAGTTGAGTACTGTATCTATATGAAGCACCAGAATAATAGAACAACGGAGTTGGAAGGGACCTTGTAGATCATCTAATCCAACCCCCCTTCCAACCAGTTTCTCTTTTTAGTTCTTGACTATAGGAAATTGGGAGTTCTCGGCTCAGTGAGCTCAGGGATTAAGAACGGTTCAGGGAAAAATGGTTCGCAACTCCAAAGATACTCAGGGAGCATGCTGTGTCTTCACTGAGCATCTTTGGAGTTGCAAACCTTTTTCTCTGAACCGTTTTTAATAAAGGTAGTCTTCATTTAGCAACTGCCCTATTTAGCAAACCATTCAAGATTACCACGGTGCTTTACCACTTTATAACTAGTCCTCACACTTCCAACCGTTGCAAAATCCACACAATCCTGTGATTGCCATTCGGGGGCTTCACAACTGGCTTCCAACAAGTAGAGTCCCTGGAGAAGCCAGCAGACAAATTGCAACTATTGGTCATATGATATCTCACTTAATGACTGCAGGTAACTTGCTTCAGGGACACCAGAAGTTTGTTGCAGTCATGTGATGTTTTGCTCAATAACTGCATGGCTTAGCAACAGAGTTGTAGGTCCCAATTCTGGTTGTTAAACAAGGACTACAGGTAGCGACCGTCCGAAGTTACGACGACACTGAAAAAAGTGACTTATGACCGTTTTTCACACTTATGACCGTGGCATCCCCATGTGGTCACATGATCAAAATTGAGACGCTTGGGAACTGGCTCACATTTGTGACGGTGGCAGTGTCCCGGGATCATATAATCCCCCTTTGCGACCTTCTGACAAGCAAATTCAATGGAGGAACCAGATTCACAACAACCTTGTTACTAACTTAACAACTGCAGTGATTCACTTAACAACTGTGGCAAGAAAGGTGGTAAAATGGAGCAAAATTCACTTAACAAATGTCTCACTTAGCAGCAGAACTTGGGGCTCAATTGTGGTCATAAATCGAGCACTACCTGTAGTTCCCTAAACCAGGGATGGTTAATCTCGGATCCCGTGGCTACATGTGCTCCAAATTGTTTCTGGCAGTTCCTCTCGCTCCCATTTACTAAAAATCAGCAACTTCATTTCCTGCTCTTCTGGGATTATCAGGAAAATTCTTAGGAAAATCCTAGGGACAAAAAACCCTTGCATTATGCCTTAAAATAGGCTTCTCATCGTCAAGGCAAAACTCCTCCCTCGCCTGTCTAGAAATTCAGCCAAAAAATAGAAAATCTCAGGGCCCCCTTCAAAATCTCTGGAGTGTTCTATTACTTCCTTCTTTATACATTGCAGTTAAGTTGGGATTGTTTTTGGCGGAAGGGTAAATCTGAAAAGCTGAAAATTGAGATTTATAACATCCCGGATTGACTGGGAAGTCAAACAAAACAAAACAAAACAAAACAAAACAAAACAAAAAAACCCCAAAAATCACCTCTGCGGAAAGATAACAAACAATTTCCATATTATCACCAAGACAACTCTTAAGCTTCTACAGTATGTACTGATCAGGAGCTGAGCTCAAGCGGGTGTCATTATCATTTGAATAGGGTGTGATAGCACTGTTGTATGGATGCCTTTAACAAGTTAACAATTTGCTGCCATTAAAAGTTATCTGGAATCTGCTGCCTTTCTCCTCCCTTTCTAGCAGCCTGCTTGGTGACAGAAAGATGGCCCTCTGGCTATTGTAGCAACACCGTGTTTGCTGTTCCAGTTAAGAGAGTCACTAATGCAAGGAGGGGGGAGGGAGAAAAAAAGCCAGAATCCACCCACCTGCATTGAGCAATGCATTGCCAAGAAGGAATTTTCTTGAAATGGAACCATCTGCTTAGATTTGCCTTATCAGTCTGCTGTTTGACTTATGACCACGATTGAGCCCAAAATTTCTGTTCAATGAGACATTTGTTAAGTGAGTTTTGCCCTGTTTTATGATCTTTCTTGCCTCGGTTGTTAAGTGAATCACGCAAGGGGTGAAATCCAGTAGGTTCTGCCAGGTTCTGGAGAACCGGTAGTGGAAATTTTGAATAGTTCGGAGAACCGGCAAATGAAGCCCACCCCTGGTCATAAGTCACTCTTTTCAGTGTCGCTGTAACTTTGAATAGTCTCTCAATGTTGTAAGTTGAGGGCTACCCGTATCCTGCAGTTTCCATTGCGAAGGGATTCTGTGCAGATATAACCAAGAAACACAATATCGCCTATGGAGTTTGCTGACATTAGCAAAGGTAATTGACACCCTTTTTGACTGCAGGCAGCAAAAGCTGGGGTTGGGTGTATGTGTGGGGGGGAGGGAAGGTGGTTATTTTGGAAAAGGTTTAGACAGCTCATCTCCTCCATAGGAGGTTCTTCGGGTTGGTCCCCCAGAAGAGAGGCGATGGGGAGGGCAACCATTGTCTTCCAATCTCATCAAAGATTTGAAAAACCTTTCAAATGCTTCACATTCCCCAGCTCCTATGAGGCCTCCGGCTGATTGTCTTTCCCCCCGTTTACAAAACAACAGGAGAAGGCTGTATGCCCCCTAAAAGGAATGTGTTTGTTTGCTCATCTCCTGATCCTATAGTAGTGTGCTTATCTAGGCACGTCCACCAAGAGTTCCTTCCTGGTCTAGCCTGTGTCCCAAGAGTCCAGTCAAAGGGAGGGATTGAGGAGACTCACCAACATGAGTTGAAGAACTATCATCATCTCCCATGGTCGCTCACCAACACAGATGCTACTTAAGATTCGAGGGGTAGTAAATAACCATCAGGACAAGGGGCCACGGAGAAGCTCATCCAGTTAACAGCATTTTCAACCCGTGTTTTCTGCAGACCATGGGATGTCCATGAAGGGCAACATGGGATGTCATAACTCAGCTGGTTTAACACTTAAGAGCGTTAGCAGCTCTGAATATAAATAATATAAAAACATACAGATATATGATCCCAGTTGTGCAGGTCAACAAAGACATACAGAAAATATTGATCATCCAGGTTTCTGAGAAGGCCGAGGGTGGTAGTCATGTGAACAGAGTTAGAAAAAAAACCGGGAAAGTAAAGATATATATATATATATATAGATAGATAGATAGATAGATAGATAGATATAGATATATATATATATATACACATACATACATACATACATTGTCCTTTCCTTTTGCTGGAGTTGTTTAGTTGATCTCATACTGGTTCTAGGGGCCCCTTTGATTGATTGTGATTTTTTTAAAAAGCTTTTAACTATTTATTGTATTTTGTAATACTGCTTTAAATTACATTGTGCCGAGTGTCTTTTATGTTTAAAAGCTGGATAACAACATCCTCAATAAACATAGAGAGCTGCAGTGCCAATGTTAGTCCCTCTAGGTAGACCAGACCAGGAGATCAACTTCCCTAGAAGGCTAAGACTACAAATACTTTTTGACTTACAACAATTCATCGAGTGACCATTCAAAGTTACGACGACACTGACAAAAGTGACTTATGACCATTTTTCACACTTATGACCATTGCAGCATCCCCATGTCCACATGATCCAAATTCGGGAATTTGGCAACCGTCAACTGATGGTTGCCATGTTCTGAGGTCATGTGATGATATTTTGCGACCTTCTGACATGCAGAGTCAATGGGGAAGCCAGATTCGCTTAACAACCGTGTTACTAATTGAATAACTGCAGTGATTCCCTTAACAAACGTGGCTGGAAAAGTTGTAAAAAAATGGGACAAAGCTCACTTAACAAATGTCTCACTTAGCAACATAAATTCTGGGCTCAAATGTGGTGGTAAGTCAAGAACTTCCTGTGCTGTTATTGCGATTAGCTGTATAATAACAGAATATTGCAAATCTGATTGTGTTGTACCTTCTCCTTATAGTTGAATGAATTAGGGAGGTGTCTTCCGGAATTGCTTTCAAATGTTATCTGGATATTTAGGACTTAAAATAGTTTCAGGCCTTTTACCTCAGCAGGAGTTCCTGCATATCTCTATCGCAATCATTTTTCTTACTCTGTCCAAGCAAGGAACAGCTAAAGCAAAACTTTTAGGAACTTTTCAGGGACTGCTTGCAGGGACTGCTTGAAGGAGCTTGACTCTCTTATGCTGGTTCTGAACCAGTTTATTATTATTTTTAAAAATAACTTTGTCAGGTTTGCTAACAAGTCACTAAGATAGCTTGGTTGAGTTAGCTGAGAAGGTCAGTTGCAGAGGTTTATCCGTGAATCAGGGATGGTCTGATGGTTTTCTCTGTCCACGTTACCACTCTTCCACCTTTCACCAAGTCTCCGCTCCACAAGGAAATGGCCTTTAAGTCACGCCAGAAACATTGAGCAACGCAGCCTGTAAAAACGAACAGGTTGCCTATTAGCGTTTAGGCATACAGTACTTTTGACCTTGTTTGGATATTGCTACACTTGTCTTTTATTTTGCAGAGAGTCCAAATTTGAAGCTTTGGCTCAGGCCCAAAACGTCTGAAGCAAACAGTCTAAACCATCCTCCTGGAAAACTACTGGAATACAGTCTAGACCAGGGGTCTCCAACCTTGGCAACTTTAAGACTTGTGGACTTCAACTGGTTGAGGAATTCTGGGAGCTGAAGTCTACAAGTCTTAAAGTTTCCAAGGTTGGAGACCCCTGGTCTAGGGTGAGTTTTCTTGTGTTGCCTGAACATATGATTTGGGCAAATGTTCTTGGAAACTCTTAAGAGTTTCCTCTAAGAGTTTGAACTTAGTTCCTGCATCAGAAGCTTAGCCTTAGATCAGAAATTAAATCTCCAATTTTACTCTTATCTGGATGTGAAAATAATTTGTAAGACTGCAGCAGGAAGGAATGTGAAGAGAAGAAGATTTTTCACTCTTTGTTGATCAACACGTTTTCTCTTCCCTCACCATCTCTTTTTCCTTTTGGGATATATAATGTGTGAAAATAAGACCCTGTCCTATATTTTTTTGAACCCTGAAATAAGCACTTGGCCTTATTTTTGGGGAGGTCTTATTATTTTGGGGCGTGTGGAGCAAGACCATCTTATCTCATGCCATCTTATCTGATTTCCAGCTCTATTTCCCTAACCCTAACCAGAGGAAATGGCAGGGCCCAGCTGCACATACATATGGTTAAATATTTTCGGGGAGGGCTTATTTTTGAGTGAGGTTTATTTTAGCACATGCACTCAAAAGCCCGATTGGGCTTATTATCAGGAGATGTCTTATTTTGGGGGAAACACGGTCTTTCGGAAAGTAAGCTTATGGGCAATATCTGCCCTTTTTTTTTAATCGATTGCAGAAAATCCTTTAGAGATGTTTCAGTTAAAGATACGGATTCAATTATTTCATATTAAAATAAATTAATTACATGCTTACAAAGAGAGCAGTCCCAATTTAAGCATGACGGCTAAGAGAATTTATATGCACAGATAAAACGCTTGGAGGGAAGTGACATAGTTAACTACTGTACTTGGGAAAGTCATTATCTCCAAAACTAAAAATAATTTGCAGATTACTGTGAAGAGAATGCTCAAATACCAGAAATGATCAGAATGGGCCTGAAATAGGCAGAACCATCCACCTCTGCGTGGTTTTAGCCATTCAATCTGCACTTAACCTAACTGATCGTTATCAAATCTATGTAACTCTTTATACGAAATACAGAATAGGTGCAAAGTTTAGCATTAAAGTTGTGAAATGGCTTGTCGGAGCAGCTTTAAAAAAAAAACAATCATTCAAAAGCTTAGTAAATACAGGTTAGGAAATCTGTAGTCCTCCAGATCTCCTCTCAACAATCTCTTAGCATTATTCAGCCTTGGACCTGCTGATGAGGCCTCTTGGGAGTTGTAGTTCAGCGATTTCTGTACGTTCCCAGGTTCCCACCCTGGGCTTGTGCATTCACAGGGACTATAAACCTGTACTTTGGCTTGGCTAAACCTGAATATCAGAACACGGTACACTACGTGCAAAAACAAATCCGTAAAATCCAGGCACATAAAAAAGCAGCTTGACAGAGGGAAGGCTAAACTTGTCTCCTCCTTAATGTGCTAGTTTTATATCCACACAGGTATATTCTACAGGCAGACGCCCGGGTGAACTTTTCAGAGAGGCAATTCAGAAGGCCCTGGAAGTTCTTCCATGCATGTCAGCTTTTTGGCTTAAGTCCAAATCCCTTCAGTACAGGTGAAGATGAGAAGATCCTGGAGCAAAAAAATGCTAGTCCAATAGCACTTCTGCATAAACTTGCTGATTCTTGCCATTTCTTTTTTTTTTTTTAGGTCCAAAGGTTGAGTTCAGCTCTGCCGCTCTGTATACGTGTCAGATTGCACGGAGTTTGGCAGCCTGTATTCCTGGGGAGGTGTTGAGCAAGGGCGGTGGTGGAACGTCAACCCGGTGAGGAGTGCACTTAGAGACAAATGTTTCCATCCATGTGAAAGGAGCCACCGAAGTGGTTGTCGCCACTTCCCCTTCAAAGAAAGGGATGGTTCTGTAGTCTTTCAGATGAACACGGAAATCCCCATTTGGGAAGCATGGTTTGGGCAGGTTAATCTGCTACAAAGAAGAGGGGGTCAACCTCTTCTCCAAAGCACCTGAAGGCAGAACAAGAAGCAATGGATGGAAACTCATCAAGGAGAGAACCAACCTAGAACTAAGGAGAAATTTCCTGACAGTGAGAACAATTGATCTGTGGAACAACTTGCCTCCAGAAGTTGTGAATGCTCCAACACTGGAAGTTTTTAAGAAGAGGCCGGACAACCATTTGTCTGAAAAGGAATAGGGTTTCCTGCCTCAGCAGGAGGTTGGACTAGAAAACCTCCAAGGTCCCTTCCAACTCTGCTTTTCTGTTATCTCTTCTGAGTAAGGTTGATTGGATCACTATTAAGAAATTGGCTCTTTTAGTCCCTTGATACTGATGTGTTGGGAGGTGTTTCTTCCACAGAGGAGGAAAGACCAGTCCATAAAAACACAGTTTTTATTACCATCAAGGTAATCTTTCTGACTCTTTACACTCAGAGAGATGGAGGCCTCTTTTAAGAATAGCAATTGTTCCAAAATTTCAGTCCATCCCCATGTGACAAATGTCAAAGAATGCAGAAATGACCTTGAAAATGGAATGGACAAACCATTAAGGGAAGAAAAATGATAATTCTGTCCTGGGAATGTAAGAGGGATGAGAAGGAAACTCAGAATAAACTCACTTTGATCTTCTTTGGTATAAGATAGGGCAGAGGAAAATTCTGGCAGGCTTCTAAGCTTCTCTTACTACATCCTGTAGTGAATAGAATAGAATAGAATAGAATAGAATAGAATAGAATAGAATAGAATAGAATAGAATAATAGAATTGGAAGGGACCTTGGAGGTCTTCTAGTCCAACCCCCTGCTTAGGCAGGAAACCCCTACACTACTTCAGACAAATGGTTATCCAACATCTTCTTAAAAATTTCCAGTGTTGGAGCATTCACAACTTCTGGAGGCAAGTTGTTCCACTGATTAATTGTTCTTTCAAATAAAGCATTTCAAATAAAATGCTAAGCTCAGAAACCTTGCAGTGTCTGTTTTCTGGTCTAACTTAGATGGCTGACAATAGCGAGCTGCAAATCTGAGTCTACTTTAATCCTCTTTTCCACATTTTTAATTTTGAGGGGAATCTAGAAGGCAATATTCTGCATTTGCCTAACACACGTGCTCCTGGTTAATCAACTATTTTCTGGCTTTGCATCACACCATAAATCACCAAGTAACCATGGTCTGGATTTACAGGACACAGCAGGTTGAGAGGTGCTTGGTTAGTTGTGACCCAATCTCTCATGTAAATCCAACCACAAATGGGATAGCTGTTAGTGGTTTGGGTGAAGTCCAGGGTCTGTGGAAGTTTATTTATTTATTTAATTTGTCAAACATACGAGATAACAGGAATAAGTATAAACATAATTTGAATACATGAAAAGAGTAAGTAAAAAGGAATATTAGGACAGGGATGGAAGGCACGCTGGTGCGTTTATGCACGCCCCTTACAGACCTCTTAGGAATGGGGTGAGGTAAACAGTAGACAGTTTAAGGATAAAGTTATGGGGGGTTGAGGATGTAACAACAGAGTCAGGTAGAGTATTCCAGGCATTGACCACTCTGTTGCTGAAGTCGGATTTTCTGCAATCAAGTTCGGAGCGGTTTACCTTGAGTTTGTATCTATTGTTTGCCCGTGTATTATTGAGGTTGAAGCTGAAGTAGTCATTGACAGGTAGTACGTTGTAGCGGATAATTTTGTGAACTACGCTTAGGTCAGACCGTAGGCGGCGTAGTTCTAGGTTGTCCAAGCCTAAAATTTCAAGCCTGATGGCATAAGGCAGTGATGGCTAACCTTTTTGCCGTCGCGTGCCAAAAGCAGGGAGAGCGTGGGGGGTCGCGGGTGCGGGTGCCCACATCCATAATTCAATGCGCCCCGCCCTCCTGCGCATGCACACGTGACCCCCCCACACTTCCCCCTGCTTTTGGCATTGCAGGGTGGGCCCGGTAGGCCAGTTTTTCCCCCTCCCCAGGCTCCTGAGGCTTTCTAGGAGCCTCGGGAGGGCAAAAACAGCCTTCTCTATCTCCCCGGAGGCCTTCCGGAGGCCAGAAACAGCCAGTTTCCTGACTTCCGGTGGGACTGGAAGGCCTGAAAATCAGTTGGCCGATGCGCGCTGGAGCTCAGCTAGGGCAACACTCGCATGCCCACCAATATGGCTCCGTGTGCCACCTGTGGCACCCGTGCCATAGGTTTGCCATCATGGGCATAAGGCAGTGATGGCTAACCTTTTTGCCATCGCGTGCCAAAAGCGGGGGGAGCATGGTGGGGTCACACGCACGCATGCCCACATCCATAATTCTATGCATCCCGCCCCCCAATGCTCCACCCATTTTTGGCACGCGATGGCCGGTGGGCCCAGTAGGCCTGTTTTTCGCTCTCCCCAGGCTCCAGAGCCTTTCTAGGAGCCTGGGGAGGGTGAAAACGGCCTTCCCCACTCCCCCAGAGGCCCTCTGGAAGCCAGAAACAGTGTGTTTCCTGACTTCTGGTGGGCCCAGAAGGCCCAAAAATCAGCTGGCCGGCGCACGCATGTGTGCCGAAGCTGAGCTCGCGTGCCCACCGATATGGCTCCACGTGCCACCTGTGGCACCCGTGCCATAGGTTCGCCATCATGGGCATAAGGTATTCTGTTGTGAGTAGAGGAGTGGAGGACTCTTCTCGTGAAATACCTCTGGACTCGCTCAATTGTATTAATGTCCGATATACAATGCAGATTCCAGACAGATGAGCTGTATTCGAGAATTGGTCTTGCAAAGATTTTGAATGCCCTAGTTTGCAGTACAATGTTAAAGCACAAAAAGTTAAAGATACGCTTGACAACTCAGCTAAGGAGAGGACCTTTCCTCAAAAAACCCAGCGAGAACTGAGCTTGTTCAGTGACCCGGAACATTGCTTCATCGTAGGGGGAGAGGGACAAGAAGATAAGAAGGAATTCAGGGTCCAAGGGTTGGACCTCAAGAGATTGTTGGACAAAAATATATACTTGTAAAAATATAATCAATACCTCAAATTCAAGGCTAGAAATCTTGATGGAAAAAGGTGATTTTTAACCCAAAGTTTGAGAAGCTGCCTCTCTTCTCTTTTGGCAGACAGCCACATCGTTAGGCAATGCTGATTTGTTAAATCCTTGCTGATTATAACACAAAGGACCTCAGTTGGGTAGGTGAACATTTGGCAGGTGCAGTATGAATATACATATATAAATATTTTACAAAATTGTGCCTTTCTCAGCAAGACCTTTTTTTTTTAAAAAATGGGGCTGAAGAAGAGAAATAGTAGCAATCAGTAAGAAATGCCTCCTGATACGGTGGGCTGCGGCTTGAAAACATCACACCCAGTGGTTGCTCCCGGTTCTGTCCGATTCTTGCGAACCGGTAGTATAAGCGGCGGGAGGCTCCGCCCACCCACCCAGATGTCACAATGGATGATCTGCACATGTGCAGAAGCTTCTGTGCATGCACACACGCTCCTGTTGCAAACCGGTAGTAAAGGTAAGTAGAATCCACCCCTGATCACACCCCAAAGCTTGCTGTTGTTGACAAGGTTTCCCTTAATTTCCTTCTGTGCAAACAGAGTTCCTTTAACAGAGCAGATGGTCAGATATCCTGGTGATTGAAACCCATGTAAATAAGCAACACAGGCAGGCCTGGCTGAATAGAAAGAAAGTACCCACAGACAATTGCATGATCAGAGGGATAGAATCAAGATCACATGATGTGTTAATACCACTTGATAATGCCTTGGTAAGGTCACCCTTGGAATACTGCATTTCAGTTTTGGTCGCCACGATGTAAAAAAGATGTGGAGACTCTAGAAAGAGTGCAGAGAAGAGCAACCAAGATGATTAGGGGACTGGAGGCTAAAACATATGAAGAATGTTGCAGGAACTGGGTATGTCTAGTTTGATGAAAAGAAGGACTAGGGGAGACATGATAGCAGCGTTCCAATATTTCAGGGGCTGCCCCAAAGAAGAGGGAGTCAAGCTATTCTCCAAAGCACCTGAGGGCAGGGCAAGAAGCAATGAGTGGAAACTCATCAAGGAGAGAAGCAACTTAGAACTAAGGAGAAATTTCCTGACAGTGAGAACAATTAATCTGTGGGACAACTTGCCTCCAGAAGTTGTGAATGCTCCAACACTGGAAGTTTTAAAGAAGAGATTGGATAACCATTTGTCTGAAGTGGTGTAGGGTTTCCTGCCTAAGCAGGGCGTCGGACTAGAAGAGTATTTGAAATTCTAACTAAATGTAACATATAGTAATTGGTTCCAGCTCGACAGAAATAGGTAGGAATAAGCCTCTTATTTTTTGCACTTGTGTTATTATTTGAAGGACTCTCCCTCTTGTCCATCTTGTAAAGGGAGCTTCTCAAAATGATTAAAGCAGATCACAAAAATTAACACATGGTAGGCAGCAGCACATACACATTCAAAGATAAACAAGTCCTGGCATGTACCATGTTTCCCCCAAAATAAGACCTTGTCTAACATTTTTTGAACCCTGAAATAAGTGCTTGGCCTTATTTTCAAGGAGGTCTTATTATTTTGGGGCACGTGGAGCAAGATGGGGCTCCTCTTGCTGTCTTACCTGATTCCTAGCTCTGCGTTTAAATATTTTGGGGGAGGGCTTATTTTTTGGGGGAAGCTTATTTTAGCGCATGCATTCAAAAGCCTGATTGGGCTTATTATCAGTAGATAGTAGCAACGCTATCGGTTTGGAACTGGGATCACATGTGCGGCACTTCTGCATATGCACAGTATCTGTGATGATGTCTGGGTGGATGGGCGGAGCCTCCCGCTGCTGCCACTACCGGTTCACCCAAACGGGGGTGAACCAGTAGAAACCCACCACTGCAAAGCACTCCGTGCATGCTCTAGCCTCATAATAACTGAATTTTTTTAAAAAAATTTTTTTGATTTATATGCCGCCCTTCTCCGGAGACTCAGGGCAGCTTACAATGCGTTAAGCAATAGCCTTCATACTTTTGTATATTTATACAAAGTCAGCTTATTGTCCCCACAATCTGGGTCCTCATTTTACCTACCTTAGAAAGGAATTTGATTCATGTTACACACAAACCTGGTATCCAGGGATGGGTTCTACTTACCTTTACTACCAGTTTGCAACGGGATCGCTCACGTGTGCTCGCTTCGCTTGCACACGCAACACACTTCTGCACATGCGCAGATTGCCTTTACCAACATCCGGGGTGGTGGGCGGAGCCTCCCATCTGTTTTACTGCCGGTTCTTGCGAACTGGTCCAAACTGGGGGCAACTCACCATTGCTGGTATCATTGTGCAGTTTGCACTGATGCTAAGTCTTGCTTACCAGCTGCCTTGTGCAGTGACCATTCGAACTTACGACAGTGCTGAAAAAATAAGTTTGTGGCCAAGTCGCATATTTGCAATCTGCACAGCGTCCCTCAGTCCCCTGATCGCCATTGTAGTCGGTATGCATTATCCTGTGCCTGAAATATTTTTTCCTTTTCCCCTCTCGTCGAAGACCAAAGATTGAAGATTCAGTTTGGATTTGTGACACCATCCACTCTTCTGAATTAATATCCAAAGCCCTCCTAAACAAAGTCATCCAAATCAGTTTAGAACAGGGGTGTCAAACTCAATGCCTGCGGGCCAAATCTGGCCCGTGGTGTGATTAAACCTGGCCTGTGGGCCAACCTGGACATAGCCTGGCAGCCGAAACGGGCCCTGAGCCCCCCCCAAAGTGCTGCAGGAAGTGTCTGCCCCATCACCCCGCCCAGCCAGTCCACGGAGGAGAACTACAATGCTGATCCAGCCCTCAGAGAAATCCAGTTTGACACTCCTGGTTTAGAAGCCTGGCAACTTGCTGGTTTTATTTCATTAAGCTGTCTTTGCGTCAAACAGCTATATTGAAATCTTCACATCTCAGTTAAAAAAGCTAACACACAAAACCATTGCATTGACTACCTTGGGATTTACTTCTGAATTAGATATCCATTTATACAAAGTTGATCGTCTCGAAAGTACTGCACGCTTCCTTTTTTGTTATTTTACCAACAAATTAAAGGTTGTGCAAATTATGGATTGCATTTGTTTAAAAGAGTGATTTGCCCATACTCCTAAATCCACAACTTACAGTTTCTGAGTTCGGCTCCCTATGGGAATTAATAACCCGCGTAATACACACACCCACAGCTCTGTTTCCTCACACTGAGAAATGCACATTTTAAAAAGAATCAATGTATGTCTGCAAATTCCCAGCGCATGAATGTTTCATGCTTGGTCTTGCTAGAACTTGATTATGGAGTTGTTTTTAAATAAACACATTTCATCATTAATGAACCTTATGCATATTTAGGGAAGTGGTTTAATAATACGTGACGAGGCAAGCAGAAGGAAGTTTGGGGGAAGTATTCCTTTAGTGACCATTTAAACTTACGACAACACTGAAAAAGGACGTAGGATTGCTTTTCACACTTACGACCATGGCACGTTTTTGTAGAAACCATATTTTTGCAAACATTAAAAACAATGTCACTCTTCTCATTATTATTGATTCGCTAAAAAATAAAGGATTCTTTCGTGAAAAATACTTTATTGATGTCAGTATGGAAAGGGTTCAACGTTCTTGTTACATGTCAATTCATAAATATTCTGCGAATGCTTCAATTCTGCTTTTTAGTACAGTAAATATTAATAAATATAGCCCATGCCAACAAAAGCTCTTTAGGGGGGCTTGCATCGTTTTTGAAAAGTGGGGAGGGGTCCCGAGAGAGAGAGAAAAAAACTTTTAAGAAATACTGCTCTACTTGTACTCAAGGCAGCTCATGAAACTGCAGAATTGGAAGAGAATCCAAAAATGCAAAACATAAACTCCAGAAGCAGGAAGTACGAAGAGAAGATTCATCAACAGAGCCAGTTGAACAAACAATGCAAAGGTTTACTAAGACAATGCACGCTGTAGAAAGTGTTTGGAAACATTTATGCCAACAACGGGAGGGAACTTGCCGCTTATAAAGATTTTGTAATCATTGTTGATCCAAAGCTGTGGGCACACACGCCTGCCACACTTCACAATAAAGAAAACAATGTTGTACACTGTAACAGTAACAGAGTTGGAAGGGGTCCTTGGAGGTCATCTAGTCCAATCCCCTGCTCAAGCAGGGGACCTGTACTAGGGATTCGAACCACCGACCTGTCTTAGCCACTGAGCCACCTAGTCACCACTAAAAGATACCCGTTGAAGATGCAGCTGTGGCCTAATTCATTTAACCGTTCTTGAACTAGAGCTGGTTCTCACGATTTGAAGAGTTGTCTACAGGTAATCCTCAATTTACAATCATTCACTGAGCAACTATTCAAAGTTACAATGGCACTGAAAACAGTGCCTGGTGCTCTCACGCCGTTGCAACATCCCCATGGCCACATGATTAAAGTTTGGGTGCTTGGCATCCGGTATTTATTTATGATGGTTGCAGAGTCCCAGGGTCATGGGATCATCATTTGCAATCTTCCCAGCCAGCTCCCACAAGAAAGTCAATGGGGGAAAGCTGGATTTAGCTATAGCAATAGCAATAGCACTTAAGACTTATATACTGCTTCACAGTGCTTTACAGCCCTCTCTAAGTGGTTTACAGAGTCAGCCTATTGCCCCCAACAATCTGGGTCCTCATTTTACCCACCTCAGAAGGATGGAAGGCCGAGTCAACCTTGAGCCTGGTGAGATTCGATCTGCCAAACTGCTGGCAGCCGGTGATCAGCAGAAGTAGCTTGCAGTACTGCACTCTAATCACTGTGCACCATGGCTCTTATTTACTTAACGACTGTGTGATTCAGTTAACAATGGTGGTGATTCGCTTAATCACTGTGGGAAAAAAAGTCATAAAATCATGTGGGACTCACTTAAATCCACCTGGCTTAGCAACAGACATTTCCAATGGTAGCCATTAATTGAGGAGTCTTAAAAATCTTAAAAGACGATGCAATAAAAGTGCTACACTCAATTTGCCAGCAAATTTGGAAAACTCAACAGTGGCCACAGGATTGGAAAAGGTCAGTTTACAATCCAATTCCAAAGAAAGGCAATGCCAAAGAATGTTCCAACTATCGCACCATTGCACTCATTTCACATGCTAGTAAGTAGGATTTGTGCTAAAAATCCTACAAGCTAGGCTCCAGCAGTATATGGATCAAGAACTACCAGAAGTACAGGCAGGATTTCGAAGAGGCAGAGGACCTAGAGATCAAATTGCCAACATACGCTGGATCATAGAGAAAGCTAGGGAGTTCCAGAAAAACATCTACTTCTGCTTCATTGACTATGCCAAAGCCTTTGATTGTGTGGATCATAACAAATTGTGGCAAATTCTTAAAGAGATGGGAGTACCAGACCATCTTATTTGTCTCTTGAGAAACTTATATGTAGGTCAAGAAGCAACAGTGAGAACTGGACACGAAACCACTGATTGGTTCAAAATTGGGAAAGGAGTCCGGCAAGGCTGTATACTGTTGCCCTGCCTATTTAACTTATATGCAGAGCACATCATGAGAAAGGCGGGGCTAGATGACTCAAAAGTTGTAATTAAGATTGCCGGGAGAAGTATCAACAACCTCAGATACTCAGATGATACCACTCTAATGGCAGAAAGCGAAGTGGAACTAAAGAGCCTCTTGAGGCAGGTGAAGAAGGAGAGTGCAAAAGAAAACTTAAGATCGTGGCATCCGGCCCTCTCAATTCCTGGCAAATAGATTGGGAAGAAATGGAGGTAGTGACAGATTTTATTTTCCTGGGCTCCAAGATCACTGCAGATGGGGACTGCAGCCAAGAAATTAAGAGATGCTTGCTCCTGGGGAGGAAAGCTATGGCAAATCTAGACAGCGTACTAAAAAGCAGAGACGTCGCCCTGCCAACAAAACTGTGTATAGTCAAGGCTATGGTTTTCCCAGTTGCAATGTATGGCTGTGAAAGTTGGACCATAAGAAAAGCTGAGCGCCAGAGAATTGAGGCCTTTGAACTCTGGCGCTGGAGAAGACTCCTGCGAGTCCCTTGGACTGCAAGGCGATCCAACCGGTCAGTCCTAGAGGAGATCAACCCTGACTGCTCTTTAGAAGGCCAGATCCTGAAGATGAAACTCAAATACTTTGGCCACCTAATGAGAAGGAAGGACTCACTGGAGAAGAGCCTAATGCTGGGAAAGATGGAGGGCAAAAGAAGAAGGGGACGTCAGAGAATGAGGCAGCTGGGTGGAGTCACTGAAGCAGTCGGTGTGAGCTTAAATGGACTCCAGAGGATGGTAGAGGACAGGAAGGCCTGGAGGAACATTGTCCATGGGGTCGCGAAGGGTCGGACACGACTTCACAACTAACAACAACAATAACCACCTATATGTCAACATTTTTGATTTCTGGATATTATATTATATGTAATCTCAATGTGATCTCAATATGTAATTATCCATATGAATGACCACATCCATAAGGGGTTATGCCATTAAGCCACCATATGGTCTGTTTGTTTGGACAAGGCCTTAACATCTTCTTTGAAGCTGGCCTTTTCCCCCCGCGCCCTCTCTTTTTCTAAGAAATGTGAGGTTTTATTTAAATTCTTTTTTCACAGTAGAAGAGCTTGTGGGTGGGGGCAACGGTGTGTATGTGATAACTTTGAGATCTGTGAGAGGGAAAGGAGGGTGGGGGTGGGGGTAGGGGAGGCAAGGCTCCTGCAAACATCTGCTGTGCCTGCAAAAATGCCCAAGCAAACATCTGGCGAGGAGCAAGGCGGCCACTTTTCGCCTGGGAGATGCGGGACAAACGGTTGCCTTTTCGGTGGCAGCTTCTGTCGCCGAGAAGGTGTAAGGTGTCACGGCTGGAGCAGGGGGGATGTGAAGGAGGAACAACGGTGTTGCTTCCAAGAGAGAAGAAAGAAGAGGGACTAAATTGATTTCCATAAATATTTGAGCGAGATTGAATTATTTATGACCCTTCAGCTATACAACAGAGGTGACGGGGGAAGGGGGGGAGAGAAGAGAAGCAATTGAAGGAGGGGTGAAGGGATGTGAATTTTCTAGACGATTTCATTTAAAAATACGACAAACACACACACACACACACACACATACACATACTCCCACGTGCGGATTCCAATCCGTGCCAAGCCTCGCCTGCCTATAATCTAAAAGTTAGATCCCTCCCAACAGGGCTTCTTCCTCTCCTGGTTCTCTCTCTGGTTCTCTTTTTCCTTTCCTGTTCACCTCTTGGGCTTTGTCTGTCTTAATCTGCCAGCCTTCTAAAAAGGGGGTGGCATAAGATGCCCATTGGATTCTAGTACTACCCTCTCCTGTAATTGGAAGCCTTTGTCATTCAGATGAAGGAAAGAGGCAGAAAGCGGGGAGGAAGAAAATAGAGACTAGAGAAAGGATCTCTTTGTTTGCCTTGCAAATGGCAGCACATGGCCAGCAGACATGCAAGGCTCCCCAGGACTGGATGATCCAGCCCCATTCCTTGTTAGGTGGAAAGAAGGAGTAGTCCCAGGTGGGGGAAACACGAGGTCTGCAGCAAAACATGGCTGCATAAATGGCTAGTCTCCTCTCCTACTAGATGGCTCAAGCGGTTAAGACACTGAGCTTGTCTATCAGAAAGGTCGGCAGTTCAGTGGTTCGAATCCCTAGTATACGTCTCCTGTGTGAGCAGGGATTGGACTAGATGACCTCCAAGGTACCTTCCAACTCTGTTACTGTTAATCTTCTACCACCTCCTTGCTGGATGTTCCAGGCGAGGGCTCAGTGCTCTCTGAGCTTGGTTGTTTTCTTGCAGACGTTTCATTACCCAACTAGGTAACATCATCAGTGCTTGAAAGGAGTGGAGTTTGCTCTCTGTTTATATACAAGCGGTTTACCCTTGTCAGTGTTGGTGGTGGGAGTGTACTTGGAAGTTCCTTTATTGGGGTGCTGCTTACTGCTTGAATGTGGTCTGGTGTTCTAATTTGTTCAGTTGTTTCTCACAATAGAAAGAAACCCCTCCTTCCCCGCCTCCAATTTCTTCTAATGTTGCTTTTATTATTTTTACAAATAACTCAAGGCAGCAAATCCATCCAACACATCTTCCTCTTCCTATTTCGCCCGCAACCACAACCATGTGAGGTGAGTTTGGGGGGGGGGG
>WNWU01000095.1:1427108-1443677 GCA_012654045.1 Ptyas mucosa
AGGGAGGGAGGGAGGGAGGGAGGGAGGGAGGGGGGGGAGGAGAGAGAGAGAGAGAGAGAGAGAGAGAGAGAGAGAGAGAGAGAGAGAGAGAGAGAGAGATTGGCCCAAAGTCAGCTTTCATGCCTAAGGTGGGACTTGAACTCACAGCCTGATGCTTTCTAGCCTGGTACCTTAACTACTAGACCAAACTGGTTCTCTGGCTCTGTTCTGTTCTGTTCCGTTCCATTCTGTTCCATTCTGTTCCATTCCGTTCTGTTCCATTCCATTCTCCTTTGTATCAGTGGTGAAATTCAAATTTTTTTACTACCGGTTCTGTGGGCGTGGCTTGGTGGGTGTGGTGTGTCTTAATGGGCATGGCTTGGTGGGCATGGCAGGGAAGGATACTGCAAAATTTCCATTCCCTCCCCACTCTGGGGTCAGCCAGAGATGGTATTTGCCGGTTCTCCGAACTACTCAAAATTTCCACTACCGATTCTCTGAGCCGCTCAAAATTTCCACTACCAGTTCTCCAGAACCGGTCAGAACCTGTTGGATTTCACCTTTGCTTTGTATCTATTTACTCCTTCATTTCATATCTTTGCCTCCACCTTTTCACAAGACTGGAAAACAGAGGTTTCCAACCTTGGCAATTTTAAGCCTGGAGGACTTCAACTCCCAGAATTCCCCAGCCAGCAGCTTTGCTGTCTGGGGAATTCTGGGTGTTGAAATCCTCTAGGCTTAAAGTTGCCAACGTTGGAGGCCCCTGTTGTAAAACATCCTAGGAAATAAGATTATTACTTTAGTTTCTAGGACATGGATGCTTAGAGACCAGACCCACCTACAGTATATGTAGTTGTCACTTTTTGTGAGAGTGTCCTCAGCATCTTTAGATGCCCATCAGCGCATAACATTGCAGAGCCTTGGCAATTTTGTAAGTACTTGACAGGATGGAAAATAAAACCAGAAGCCCTTGATCTTGTTTTTGAAAAACAAATTGCGACACTTTTTGAAACAAGGCTTCCTCCTTACAGCATGGAATGTAACAACTTTCCTGGGAACGGATCTCTACCAGCAAGTGTGAAGACATCTGGCTGGTTGTTTGTAGCCTCGAGGGGAGCAAGTCACACCTCTGTGTGCAATGTTGGAAGGATGGTTTGGGTGGCATGTCCTTAAACAAGTTTTCCCTGGGATAATTGATAGCCTAGTTAAGTTACACTGAAAAGGCTACCATCACACTATCTCAGGGGCTGCCACTAAGAAGAGGGGGTCAACCTATTCTCCAAAGCACCTGAAGGCAGGACAAGAAACAATGGATGGAAATTAATCAAGGAGGGAAGCAACCTAGAATTAAGGAGAAATTTCCCGACAATTAGAAGAATTAAAAAAGACGCTATAGGGCACTGCACACCAGAACAACTAGACACAAGGACAGTTTTCCCCCGAATGCCATCACTCTGCTTAACAATTAATTCCCACAACACTGTCAAATAATTTACTAAGACTGTTATTACTACTATTCTTCTCTTCCTTACTAGTATCTTTCTCTTTCCACTTATGACTATAACCATGTTTCTTGTATCTTTCGATTTATATTGTTTTTATTTGTGTATTTGTTTCCTAGTATGATTTGATAGCTTATTAGTAACCATGTATCTTTTTATTCTTGATGAATGTATTTTATTTTCCTTATGTACACTGAGAGCATATACACCTAAGACAAATTCCTTGTGTGCCCAATCACACTTGGCCAATAAAGAATTCTATTCTATTCTATTCTATTCTATTCTATTCTATTCTATTCTATTCTATTCTATTCTATTCTATTCTATTCTATTCTATTCTATTCTATTCTATTCCATTCCATTCCATTCCATTCCATTCCATTCCATTCCATTCCATTCCATTCCATTCCATTCCATTCTATTCTATTCCATTCAGTGGAACTATTTGCCTCCAGAAGTTGTGGGTGCTCCAACACTGGAAATTTTAAAGAAAAAATTGGAAACCATTTGTCTGAAGTGGTATAGGGCAGTGATGGTGAACCTTTTTGGCACCGAGTGCCAAAAAGGAAGTGCACGCATGTCTGGGCTGCAACCTGGAATAGGAGCTGCCCAGGGTGCATGCTTGTGCCCAAAAACAAACTTCCGGTTTCAGCTATTGAACTTCCGGTTTCAGCTACTGAACCTCCAGTTTCAGACAGCTACTCTTCTGGGTTTCTGGTGCGCATGTGCATGTGACAATCAGCTGGCCGGTGTGCAAGCTCATGCAGGAAAATGGAAGACCAGTTCTTCGAGTTTCTGGTGCTGTCGCAGCTGATCGTAGCCCGTGCATGCATGCCAGAACCCCAAAAGAGGAAAGGGTGATGCCGCATGCGCCAGGCAACATGGCTCGTCGTGCCACTTCAGGCATGCGTGCCATAGATTCGCCATCCCGGGTATTGGGTCTCTTGCTTAAGCATTGGGTTGGATTAGAAGACCTCCATGGTCCCTTCCAACTCTGTTATTTGGTTACTTCCTTCCTTCTGAATGGTCAACAGCCTTGTAGAGGAGGAACTGGGGCAGATGTTTATCCAGATAAATAAAACAGTAGGGAAAAGTGTTATTACACTCATTAGCTCAGGGAAAAATGTGCATGATTTTGTGCGCAGTGAACCTTTGGAGCTTGCCAAGTCAATCTCACACTTTCCCTCATTTTCTCTGAAACTGTCAATGATTGCAGCAAAGAATTTAGGAAGACAAATCTTTAACCCATTTTTTAACCCCTTTATGTCATAGGATTCTAAACTTCGGAGACACTGTTGCTGAGAAACAAAACAATTATGTAGGGGACTCAAATCACGGTATTGAAATAACTTTAATTCAGTGACGGTTAGCACTGCAACCTGCTTTAATTTAGTGTCAGATGGTGCTACATATTCCCTTCCATTTCTCATTCAGTCTGATAGGAATCTGTTAGGACCTTTTCCAACAGATTTTATCATACCACATTTCTGTTTTGTGTTGTTGTTTTGCTACCATAGACTTATCATGGTATTCTTCCTGCAATTTCGTCCCAAGGAGCCAAGAATTTCGGAGAATCTTATGTGTGGTCTTTTGGGCTTATTTATGCCTGCAACTGTCCCATCTTTCATTGGGCAATCATTTCTCCAGCAGTCTGCAATTCCTTGGCTGTCTGTGTTCCCCCTTCAATCCCACGGGAAGGATCTGGCGGATTTTCAGATTGCAAAGTGTGGGCAACCAGGAAAGCTGCAGATGTCGTAATTGTAGACCGTAATGCCAATAGTAGCACTCCCTGCCATCTCCAACCATAAATAAGTTTCCCAAACCCTTCGAAAGAAATTGAAAACTTATGCAGGTAGAGACGAAGAGATACGGAAAGTTTTTTGAGGATAAGGGGAAAAAAAATACTGTACCTGAGAAACTGTAGGGCAGATTTGGGAAGTGTCAAACAAGTCTATCAGTAGACTTTGAGAGGTTGTTTCCTTGCGATTTTTTTTTCCTCATTCAGAATTTGTTGGGAAAACTGTTCTTTTGCAATTAGGTTTAGGCGTGTCAACCTTTTGGCTAAGGAGGAAACTGGAAACCATTTCATTTGAACTGGCAGGCCAGGGAAATGCAAAATAATGGATCTCTTAAATTCTCAGCTTGTTATCAGCGATAAATTGCTTACAATAATCCAATTTGGGATTCAAAAGCAGAAGAATAGAATAGAATAGAATAGAATAGAATAGGATAGGATAGGATAGGAGAGGAGAGGAGAGGAGAGGAGAGGAGAGGAGAGGAGAAGAGAAGAGAAGAGAAGAGAAGAGAAGAGAAGAGAAGAGAAGAGAAGAGAAGAGAAGAGAAGAGAAGAGAAGAGAAGAGAAGAGAATAACAGTGTTGGAAGGGACCTTGGAGGTCTTCTAGTCCAAGTTCCTGCTTAGGCAGGAAACCCTACACCACTTCAGACAAATGGTTATCCAACATCTTCTTAAAAACTTCCAGTGTTGGAGCATTCGCAACTTCTGGAGGCAATTTGTTCCACTGATTAATTGTTCTAACTGTCAGGAAATTTCTCCTTAGGTCTAGGTTGTTTCTCTCCTTGATGAGTTTCTACCCATTGCTTCCTGTCCTACCCTCAGGTGCTTTGGAGAACAGCTTGACTCCCTCTTCTTTGTGGCAGCCCCTGAGATATTGGAACACTGCTATCACGTCTCCCTTAGTTCTTCTTTTCATTAAACTAGACAGAAAAGGACCCCTTCCCTTCCCTCCCTCCTCCTCCCTCCCTCCCTCCAGAATATTGTTTCTGAGCAGGCTCTCTTTGCAATTATCATCCTGCACCAACTCCCGGCAAGTGCCAAAACAACCTCCGAGCAATTCCCTTTGCCCTACGTGGCATTAGAAAGAATTGGAATGGAATCCTTGTTTTCAAGAGGAGGTGTGTTCCTCTGGGCAATCATTCCCTTTTGTTTTCCAGCCTTGTTGTTTTGATGGAGGTAACCAGTGTGGGGGAGGCGGATCCAAGAATTCCCAAGTAATAATAAGAAAAAAAAGTCAGATTACACAACCCAGGGCGAAGTCCTCGTCCGAATGCTGTTCCTGTCTTTGGCTGTCCTTTGCCTGCCATTCTGATGTGGAACGTAGTACTGTAGCAAGTGGTATCCGGAGAGATGTGCAGGTAGGTAGTCCTTGACTTACAACAGTTCGTTTAGTGACTGTTCAAAGCACCGAAAAAAGTGACATGACCAGGGATGGGCTTCAAAAATTTTAGCAAGGGGTTCTCTGCCCGGTTGCTGGGTGGGCGTGGCCATGGTAGGCGTGGTCTAGTCGGCCTCTTGCACCATGGTGTGTGTGTATGTGTGTGTTTGCCCTCCCTGGACACTGGAGGCCTTTTTTTGAGCCTCCGGGTGGGTGAAAACGGCCTCCCCAGGCTCCGGAGGCTCTCTGATTCCAGCCTTCCCGAACTTCTGGTAGGCCTGTTTTTCGCCCTTCCTGAGCCTCCGTGCATGCCCTGCACGTACCTGCATCCAAAACGGGCCCCGTGGGGACTCCTGGGAGGGTCTGGGTGGGGTGGGCAGGCCAGCCAGAAGTGGGATTTGGGGGTTCTTCGAACTGCCCAGAATCTTAGCTAGAGGTTCTCCCGAACCCCTGCATACCCCCAGCAGCCCATCCCTGCTTACGACTGTTTTTCACAGTTGCTATCTTTGCAGCATCTCCATGAACAATGTGATTCAAAGTTCAGAGGCTTGGCAACAGGTTCATATTTATGACGGTTGCAGTGTCCCTGGGTTACGGGATCCCCTTTTGCGACTTTCTGACAAGCAAAGTCAAAGGGGAAACCACATTCACTTAAAAGACCGTGTTACTAACTTTTCGACTGCCGTGATCCACTTAACACCTGTGGCAAGAAAGGTTGTAAAAATGGGGCAAAACTCATTTAACAAATGTCCCACTTAAGAACTGAAATTTTGGGCTCAATTGTGGTCATAAGCTGAGGACTACCTGTATCAAAACTACAACACTATGTTGGAAGAAATATTCAGGTCCTGTTCCAATCTGGAAGAAAGGCACTGGAGACAAAATGGAGGATGGAGGCTGATTGGAAAAAGGGTCCATTTATTGATGAAGCAGAACCACCAAGCACGTGTGATTCTGGGCAGCTGACCACACGAAGTTGAGAATGGGGGGTATTTATAACTTCTCTTGTGCTTTGCACTTGAGCTTCCTGTTCCTGTTCAAGGACATGTATTCTATTGGCTGTTGTCATACTCCCATGGTACCAAACTAGGAGTTTGTCTGAGCTACGTTTGGTTGATATTTGGGCTGATGCAATGAAGGGGCTTTTTTTTTTTTTTAAATTTGATTTATATGCTGCCCTTCTCCGGAGACTCAGGGCGGCTTACAGTGCGTTAAGCAATAGCCTTCATACTTTTTGTATATTTTTTTAATACAAAGTCAGCTTATTGCCCCCACAATCTGGGTCCTCATTTTACCTACCTTAGAAAGGATGGAAGGCTGAATCAACCTTGAGCCTGGTGGGATTTGAACTTGCAGTAATTGCAGGCAGCTGAATGTTAATAACAGTTAATAATACTGCATTAGTCTGCTGAGCCAACAAGCTCCTTGGCTTGTTGGGCAATTCCTATTGTGGCTGAGGGCTAACCCTACCTTTGTTCAGACCTTGCTGCAGGGAATTTACGTATGAATAGAGCTATCTATCTCTTTATCTCTTAAGTGCTGACATCTGCTGAGGGCTACTAAGAATAGTAACAGTAACAGAGTTGGAAAGGACCTTGGAGGTCATCTAGTCCAACCCTTTGCTCATGCAGGAGGGGCTATTAAGAGTGTGTCTGCTTCCTGCCTCTAAAAAAAACATGTTTCTCCATTTCTCATCCAGGAAAATATAATATTCTGCCTTTTTAATATTTCTCAAAATATTTCATTCTTCTAGGAGAGGGGTGGGTGTTAACTTCCTACAACTGAATGAGCTTTTCTGCTAGAAAAATATTTTGGAATAAGAAACAACCCTTCCCTCTCCCCTCTTTCCCCCTTTCCCTTTCCCCAGATAGTTCTCAGCAGGGGTCTCCAACAGGGGTGAAATCCAGCAGGTTCTGACCAGTTCTGATGAACCGGTAGCAGAAATTTTTAGTAGTTCGGAGAACCGGCAAATACCACCTCTGGCTGGTCCCGGCATCAGAGAGCAAAAGATGACATTTCGGCTCAAAGATGACATTTGTGTACAATGGTTTCCTATTCATCCTGGAAGGGCATCTTCCACCTGGAGTCCGTGGCACCTTCCACAGCCTTCTTTTTGCAGTCATCTGACTCGGCAGACATCAATACACAAAGAAGTGGCAAATACCATCCTTTTAAACTGTGTGTTGTTATTGTTTTCTTTTGATCTGTTCAGGTTTAGCATTACAAGAAAGGAGCATCTGTCCCCATTTTTTCTTGTTTAACTCAATCAGCTTTCATCATCTCCTTGAGTTAAGTTTTGTTTTCACAGTTAAAAAAAATCTTAAAGCCGGAATGGGCATTTTCCTATGATTGAAAACTGATCCCCCCTCCCCCCCAACTTCTGTTCTGAGAATTGCAATGACGTCGTGAGAATAGTTAAATCTGGAATTTGGGTGTCTTGTGTGTTTTGTTTTGCTTTTGGATGGGAACATAGAATATGGAATATCAGAGTTGGAAGGGACCTTGGAGGCCTTCTAGTCCTACCCCCTACTTAAGCAGGAAACCCTGGCCTATACCATTTCAGGCAACTGGTCTCAGGTCAAATGGAGATTGATTCCCCCCCCCCCCAATAAAATGGATGCGTTAAACCTTTGGGAGGCTTAACACATTTCTTTTAGTGCTTATCTTTAAAAATACGTGTTGTAGAATGGCCCTGCTGCAGGGGTGAAATCCAGCAGGTTCCGACAGGTTCTGGAGAACCAGTAGGAGAAATTTTGAGTAGTTTGGAAAACCGGCAAATATCACCTCTGGCTGGCTCCAGAGTGGGGAGGGAATGGAGATTTTGTAATATCCGTCCCCTGCCACGCCCACCAAGCCGCACCATGCCCACCAAGCCACGCCCACAGAACCGGTAGTAAAAATATTTGGATTTCACCACTGCCCTGCTGTAATGAGACAGTATGCCACTGGATTTCCAGTAGTAAGATCTTGGAGCCTGCGCACACGATTGGGATTGATTCAAAGAAAGAAAGTTCGAACTATAGGTTGCTCATCCTTGTCCTTTTCTTTTTGAAGATATGGGTGTCTCCTAATAATTCAGCATACAGTGCTATTGTCAGAATAAACCAAATACCTTGAACAGTAATTGTGCAATTCTGCACCTATTTACCTAGAACTACTGCGTTGGGATTTACTCCATGAAAAATATTGATATGATTACATTCTAAATTCTAGGATTGAACGCAATCTCTGTAGTTTTCATAGGACCAGTGGTGTTTACAACAGAGTACATTGTAACAGGTAACAGTAACAGAGTTGGAAGGGACCTTGGACCTTGGACCTTGGAGGTCATCTAGTCCAGTGATGGCTAACCTTTTTGCCATCGCGTGCCAGGAAGTGGGGGGGGGCGGGGGAGGTTCGCGTGCGTGTGTGCCCACACACCCATAATTTTATGTGTCCCGCCCTGCACATGCGCACGCGGCCCCCGCTCCTGGCCCTACGATGGCTCAGTAGGCCCGTTTTTCTTTTGATTTGATTTGATTTATATGCCGCCCTTCTCCGGAGACTCAGGGCGGCTTACAATGCTTTTCTCACCTGGCTCCAGATCCTCTCTATGCATGTGGGGACGGCGAAAACACCCTTCCCCACCTTCTCAGAGGTCCTCTGGAGGCCCAAAAGGGCCCGTTTTTCAACTTTCAGTTAGACAGGAAGTGACTTTTTTGCTGTCCCCAGCCTCCAGAGTCTCCTAGAGAGGCTGAGAGCTGAGCCGGCGTGCCAGGCGACATGGTTCCGCGTGCCACCTGTGGCACACGTGCCATAGGTTCGCCATCACGGATCTAGTCCAACCCCCTGCTCACACAGGAGACCTATACTAGGGATTCGAACCGCCGAACTGCCGAACTTTCTGATTGACAAGCTCAGTGTCTTAGCCACTGAGCCACCCTAGCCAGTTCTGTCGCCCAGTTCTTCCTCCTTTTTTCCTTTGCACTAACGTGGAAAGGGTGAGATGGAGCCACCTAAAAATAGCTCAGCAAGCTAACTCATAAGAAACTTTTGAGTTAAGACATTTGTATTCCAACTGTAAAGGAAGACTGAGGTTGGTACTAATGTGGGCTGGGCTAGATGGGCCACAAAACCACTTCCAACGCTGTGATCTCATGATTTACATCAGGCTGATAGGCAAGGAATTTTTTTTAAAAATCTCATTCCATTTTCTCTGAACATTGTTCTGATTAGCAACTATCAGATTCGGGATTTAATTATATCAAAGTTGTACCTAGTCTGTTAGTGAGAATCCTAGATGCAGCTTCCTCTTGAATTGAGGACCTGCTTAGCGACTGACTCTTCTTTATCTGTTGCCTTCAGATGTGTCGTGTTTTAAGTCCGGGAAACCCCATTGCCATCATGGTGGTAGAAATTATACCTGTCACAATTTCACCCCTTCTGAAGAGATTTTTATTTTATTATCTATTTTATTTTATTTCAGAGTGATAAGGCTGCCCAACTCAAACGATCTCATCCTTTCTCAACCCCAAACATCTCCATTTGGCTACTTTCCCATTTTTAAGCTCCTGTTTCTTTCAGGATCGCTCATTATTGGCCTTGTTCACACAACACACTAAGTAAGACAAGTTTTGTTTAGCTGTTGTTTGTTAATCAATCATTGTCTGTTGATTTCTCACAACACTATGTTGTGTTGGAAGCCATATGATAAATTTGCCTAGTTGGCTGATTCCGACTTCTCATTGCAGGAGGTCCTCAACTTATGACCACTACTGAGCCTCACATTTCCATTGCTAAGCAAAGTAATTGTTAAATGAGTTTTGTCCCATTTTACAACCTTTTTTTTGCCACAGTTGTTAAGTGAAACACTGAACAACTTGTAGTTGTTAAGGAGCCTGAGTGGCGTAACAGGATAATGCCTCCTACTAAGGCAGCATTTAACATCCAGCTGTCTGCAATTACTGTAAGTTCGAATCTCACCAGGCTCAAGGTTGACTCAGCCTTCCATCCTTTCTAAGGTAGGTAAATTGAGGACCCAGTTTGTGGGGGCAATAAGCTGACTTTGTATAAAATATACAAAAGTATGAAGGCTATTGCTTAACGCATTGTAAGCCGCCTTGAGTCTCCGGAGAAGGGCAGCATTAAAAAAAAAAAACCTAAACCAGGTGATCGTTAGGAGAATTTGGTTTCTCCCTTTGACTTTGCTTGTCAGAAGCTGGCTGATGATCACATGACCCCAGGACAGTGAAACAGTCATAAATACATGCCAAGTGCCCAGTAGTGGGATGCAAATAATTTAACAACTGGTTCTCTGCCCTAATGACTGGCTGGGTGGGCGAGCCATGGTGGGCATGGCCAGGGGGTGTCACAGGCAGCACTCGGCCTCCTGCCACCCCCAGGGAACAAAAATGGGCCAGGGGGGGGCGCTGCCTTTCCACACCCCATTTGGGGCATAGTAAGCCTCCCTGCAGCCTCCTGGGAACAAAACCAGGCCATGGGGGGCCCAAGCCACATATCCCCACGCCCTGTTTTGAGCCTAGGAGGCTTCCCTGCACTTACCTGAGAGCCAAAATGGGGCGCGTGGGGACTCCTGGAAGGGGCGGGGAGGGGCAGGGCAGGGCCAGCCAGCAATTTAACAACCAGTTTGCCTGAACCGGCTGAATCCCACCACTGCAAGTGCCTGAATTTTGGTTATGTGACCATGGAGATGCTGCCATGGACGTGTGAAAAACGGTCACAACTCACTTTTTTTCTAGTGCTGTTGTAACTAAACAAATGGTTGTAAGTTGAGCACTCCCTCTATTATTATACGATTTTGTACATTTGGTTACTTGGTTATTTGGTTGTGTCCTGGATCGGCCCAGGACTTGGATGACATCTAAACTGAATAAAATAATAATAAAAATAACAGCTTAGCTTATTATGCAAAATCCAACCATGCGGGTGCTTATTTGATTAAACCCCGATGAGCCAACCAGGGCTTTGCATGATGTGGGAACACCTTCTTTCTGGCATCCCTGCTGTCGGAGAAGCCGGAAAGTCAAAGAAGTGGGATTGCCAGAGGAGGCACCTGCTATTTTGCTTTTGATTAATGAGTGTAATGGAAACCCGCTCCATACCCCGTCATCCTTCTTCTCCTCTCTTCCCCACTCTCCCCCTCCCTGTAGTCATATTATCTCTTTGAAGCACATTTTTATGCAAATGGCTTTGGCGCTCTTTTCACCAGGCACAAAACAAACCCAGCCGGAGAACTTGACTGGGCCTAATATGGAGCCTGCCTCAGCTGCTTCAGTCGAGAGGCAGAAGTGTGTCTCCGAACAAAGGAATATGGTAATTGAGAGCTAGAGGCACTGCTGGAAGGTGGGGTTGGGGGAGAAGGATAGGAAGGAAGGAAGAGGGAAGGATGGGATGTTCGGCGATGAGCAGCAGTTTTGGAAGAACAGGTTGTTCTCCAGGCTTCCTAAAATGGAATAGTAGCCATGGCTTCCTGAACTGGGATTATGTGTGCTCTTTTAACAAACTGAGTCACTGTTTGGTTTGGTGGCAGCAGTGCCTCAGATAGAAAGTCCATACAGAGAGTAGTGAAGACAGCCGAGAAGATTATAGCAAGCTCGCCTCCCGTTATTCAGGGTACTGCTTATAAGCGCTATGTGCTTAGAGCTCAAAGCATTGTTAGAAACCCCACACACCCACTTTACGGTCTGTTTCTGTTGCTCCCCCCTAGGAGGAGGTTTTGCGGAAATTTTGAGTAGTTTGGAGAACCGCTAGTAAAAATTCTGACTGGCTCTGCCCCATCTATTCTCTGCCTCCCAAGTCCCAGCTGATCAGGAGGAAATGGGGATTTTGCAGTAACCTTCTCCTGGATTGGGGAGGGAATGGAGATTTTACAGTATTCTTCCTCTGGAGTGGTGGCATGGCCCACCAAGTCAAGCCCACAGAACTGATAGTAAAAGTTTTTGAAACCTACCACTGACCTAGACTATGTTGTTTCTCTGTGTCATATAATATATGTGGGCATATGCATAATTTCGTATTTTTATTTATTTATTTTGTCATGTTTATGGAGTGTGTATTGGAGGTGGTGACCCGTTGAGAGCTGTATGCAATGAAATTTCATTTTAATGTATGCCGATTCGTGTACATTCAAAATGCCCATACAGTTATTCTATTCTATTCTCTAGCCAAAGAGTTGGCCACAGATTTTCTGCAAGAGCCACTATTCCATCCACCCTACTTGGAGGACTGGGATTAAGGCTACCCTGTCAGCAATATACAAGATGGCTCAGCAGTTAAAGATGCTGAACTTGTTGGAAAGCAGTTCAAGACCCAAGCGCCATATGATGGGGTGAGCTCCCGTTACTTGCCCCAGCTCCTGCCCACCTAGCAGTTTGAAAGCATGCAAATGTGAGTAGATAAATAGGTACCACCTCAGTGGGAAGGTAACAGGGTTCCGTGAGCCTTGATGTACAGTCATTTTGGCTCATGATCGTGGACATGTCTTCAGACAACACTAGTTTCCTCAGCTAAGAAACAGAGATGAGCATCGCCCTCCTAGAGTTGGAAATGACTGGAAAGGGGAACTTTTACCTGAGAATTGGAGTGTCATTTTGTGGCTCCCAAAGTCATCTGTGAATTCTTAGTATATACAATTTCCAAATTTCCTCTTCCACTTATAAAGCAAAACTTTTTCATAACAGGTTGCTTCTCTTGACCTAAAAACACAAAATGCAACTTAAAGGATCTCTGTAGAATTATAATTAAAGTCGAAACAGTAACCTAAAAATAATCCTCCCAGCCCTATACAACAAATCAGATGGAGCTGTTTAAAAACAATTAAAAAAAAAACCCATCAAAAGTGCAATTACATTGTTGGTCTGTTATTCAAAAACAGAGCTTCTCTCTCTCTCTCTCTCTCTCTCTCTCTCTCTCTCTCTCTCTCCCCCCCCCCCCCCCCCCCCCCCCCCCCCCCCCCCCTCTCTCTTTCTACAAAGCTTAATATTTTCACAAGCTTTGAAAAACCCATTCAGGGACATCATCTTGCTCTCTTCTAAGGAGCGATTATGTTTTAGAAATTGAGACAGTTGAAGATAAGCCATCTTTAAGCTAGATATATACATCCCAAGCACTAGGAGAGTTTTCTTCGTGTAATGAATCCTGTATCTTTGGTATCAGCTGGGTATCCACAGAGATGCTATTAAGACACCCCGGCTCTTGTTTCTTCACTTTCCTAGTTGCCTGGGTTTGGGGTAGCCATTTGTTCCCTGCAGAAGAAGGAAAAGAGATCATTTGAGCCGTGGTGCCTCCTTGAGCTGCGGTGGTGCAGTGGTTAGAGTGCAGTACTGCAGGCTACTTCTGCTACTTGTGCCAACTGCCAGCTGCCTGCAATTTGGCAATTCAAATTTCACCAGGCTCAAGGTTGACTCAGCCTTCCATCCTTCCGAGGTGGGTAAAATGAGGACCCAGATTGTTAGGGGCAATAGGCTGACTCTGTAAACTGCTTAAAAAGATAAAGGTTCCCCTTGCACATATGTGCTAGTCGTTCCCGATTCTAGGGGGCGGTGCTCATCTCCGTTTCAAAGCCAAAGAGCCAGTGCTGTCTGAAGATGTCTCCATAGTCATGTGGCCGGCATGACTCAATGCCAAAGGCGAACAGAACGCTGTTACCTTCCCACCAAAGGTGGTCCCTATTTTTCTACTTGCATTTTTTACGTGCTTTCGAACTGCTAGGTTGGCAGAAGCTGGGACAAGGAACGGGAGCTCACCCCATTACGCGGCACTAGGGATTCGAACCGTTGAACTGCCAACCTTTTGATCGACAAGCTCAGCGTCTTAGCCACTGAGCCACCGCATCTCTTTTGTAAACTGCTTAGAGAGGGCTATAAAGCACTGTAAAGTGGCATATAAGTCTAAGTACTATTGCTATTGCTAATTGTTATCAAAAGAGATAAAAAGTGGCATTAATCTGATTACAAATTACATATGATTATACAGGGGATGAAAGCTCAAACACCTCCCAAATATTGCTAGAAATATCAGGCCATGACTCAAAACATCAAAATTTAGCCAGAAATCTTGTGAGGTCAAAAAAACTTACAAGATGTTGGTGCCTTCACAAGTCTTGTTCAAGATCACTGAAGATCTTTTATTCAGGTAAATTATAACATAGAGGTAGTCCTCGACTTACGACCACAATTGAGCCCAACATTTCTGTTGCTAAGTGAGACATTTGTTAAATGGGTTTTGCCCCATTTAACAACTTGCCACAGTTGTTAAGTGAATCATCGCAGTTGATAACTTAGTAACACGGTCGTTAAGTGAATTTGGCTTCCCCATTGACTTTGCATGTCAGAAGGTCGCAAAAGCTGATCACATGACCCTAGGACACTGCGACCGTCATAAATATGAACCAGTTGCCAAGCATCTGAAGTTTGAACACATGATTATGGGGATGCTGCAAGAGTCGTACGTGCGAAAAATGCTCTTAAGTTAATTTTTTTCAGTGCCATTATAACTTTGAATGGTCACTAAACAAACTGCTGTAAATCGAGAACTATCTGTAGTCATGTGAGACTGAAATGTTTGCAAGATAATAATCTTTTTTATAAAATTGTTTTTTTTAAACAATTGGGCAGGGTGCAAGTTCCATTTTGGCTGAGAAAGAAACCTTTTCCCCTGCTGCCAAGAAATGCTGATCCTTATTGGATATTGGATAAAAACAAACATGGAGTGAGTAGCATAGAAGCATCAAAATTTTGATCACGGTCACATCCCAGATTTCTGTGCAAAACATCAAACAACGAAATGTAATAAGCTAAAATATTAAAATGGGAGAACCTAGCTAATTGCCTCCTGACATGCAACAATCAATCAGAACTTAATTATATCCCAGAGTTTCCTTTCAACAATTATAATTGAAAAGTTAGTTTGCTACGCTTTTTTGATGTTTCTACAGATTTGCCAGATAATAGAAAGTATTCTTTTCCATAGTACATTTGGAATGATTTACAGGAAGGGGTGATACCAAGTTAGAGTACCATGTTTGGTAAATGGATAGCTCGACGGAAGCTGGAATGTTGACGCTACATCTGGGAGGAAAAGTTGCGATTCTTCCTTTCTAGAACCCTTGATAGTTGAGTACAACTATCTAGAACCCTTGATAGTGAGTACAAGTAGTTCTCAACTTACAACCATTCGTTTAGTGACTATTCAAAATTACAATGGCACTGAAAAAAAAAGTGATTTATAACCGTTTTTCATGGTTGTAAAGAAGATGTTGGATAACCATTTGTCTGAAGTGGTGTAGGGTTTCTGCCTAAGCAGGGGGTTGGACTAGAAGACCTCCAAGGACCCTTCCAACTCTGTTATTCTAAATTCTAAATGTGAGCCTCGATAGATATGTAATATATCTCCATGTTGAAGTTTGTATTTGAAATCCAGGGAGATACCAAGACTACTCTTAAAATCCTGGTTTGAAGTACCATACCTCCATCATCATCATCATCATCATCATCATCATCAATAATAATAATTAATAATAATTAATAATTATTATTAATTAAATATTAATTAAATATTAATTAAATATTAAAAATTTATTATTAATTTTTTATTATTATTATTATTATTATTATTATTATTATTATTATTATTATTATTATTGCATCTTTATAGCTACTGGTCAGTGGTTTCAAAATTTTTTACTACCGGTTCTATGGGTGTGGCTTGGTGGGCATGGAATGGCTTGGTGGGCGTGGCTTGGTGGGGCAGGGGAAGGATACTGTAAAATCTCCATTTCCTCTCGATCAGCTGGGACTTGGGAGGCAGAGAATAGATGGGGGGGGGCAGGGCCAGTCAGAATTTTTACTACCGGTTCTCCAAACTACTCAAAATTTTCACTACCGGTTCTCCAGAACTGGTCAGAACCTGCTGAAACCCACCTCTGCTACTGGTGCATCCTAAGCTCGGCATATTGGCGCTGGAAAGCATAATTGCAGGAGGGACAGAGTCATTTCCAAGGTGGCTGGCAAATTAACGATTGCAAAGGAAGTTTTTTTTATGCAGAAGATGAAATAATTTTTCTTGCTCCTTACAGATATTAGAGATTGAAACAGTTTTCTAAAAATTTAAAGGGCTTCATTTACTCAATCTGATCGCTGTTGATTTTCCCCTGAGGAGGGACTTTAATGCACCATTTTGTGAATAAAACCATTTCTCTCCTCCCTCACATCCAGATAGTCAAGTCCCTGCAATTTTCCTGGCAGGATTTCAGAAGTGGCTTGCCCTTGCCTTCTTCCTGGGGCTGGGAGAGAGTGACTGGCCCAAGGTTATCCAACTGGCTTTGTGCCTAAGCAGGACTAGAAACTCACAGACTGAACTCACAGCCTCCTGGTTTCTAGCCTGGTGCCTTAATTCCTACCTCAAACTGGTTCCATTTTTCTCTTACTATAATTAATTTCTACTTTTTCTTCTCTACAATGAGCATCTATGGTTTATAAACTCCCTTGAAGACCAACTAGTACTGGGGAGAGGACGACTTCATTAACCACTCAAAACAAAATAAATATTGAATTTTTTTGCTAGCATTAGGGGATGATTTTCCTTTTTTTCCTTAAGGACTAAATTAGGGAGTTGATATAAAGGTTAAATAAAAAGTTGGACAGAGCAAAATTTTGTTTAGTTCCCCTTATAGTGGGGCTTGAGTCTGAAAGATCTCTACCCCATTGTCTTTCTGACTTCCATAATACCTTTAAATTGTTTAAACTGCACTTGGTACATTTAAACGCTGGTTAAAAGTAGCTCATTATATCGGATCAATTTCCAATGGCTAACATAACAGTCCTTAAATTATCCAATATGTCTCCTTGTCAATTTTTCCAGACAGATGCCCTTCCTTCCTTCCTTCCTTCCTTCCTTCCTTCCTTCCTTCCTTCCT
>WNWU01000095.1:1450169-1472254 GCA_012654045.1 Ptyas mucosa
CACACACACACACACACACACACACACACACACACACACACACACATTGGATCTTTCTTTCCTCCCCCCCACCCCCCCAGAGACCGCTGGATTCCCTCCCCAACCCTGCTGATCCCATACAGGCACCATCCACACGAGTGACGTAGAGTTGGCCACACCCACTCAGTCACATGACACCCACCCACGCTCGCCCACCCAGCAGCCACTCCCACCCAGAACCAGCCCACCGTTGGGTTACCAAGCATCTGAATTTGGATCACGTGACTGTGGGAACGCTGCAATGATTGTATGTGTGAACAATGGACATAAATCACTTTTTCAGTGTCGTCATAACTTTGAACAATCTCTAAACTTCTGTAATTGCTGTGAGATGGTTTGTACATGCAGACAGCTGCAGTTTGCTTGCCCATATTTTATTAAATATATATATATAATTAGCGGGGTTCAAACCTCAAATGGACCCAGCCTTCCAAGGATGTGAACCTCAATCACCCAGAATCCTCAATAATAGCTTTGAATTGGTCTTCATATCTGGAAAGTGCCCAAACACGAGAAGGCTTGATCTATTGATCTATCATTGCCAGATGCGAAGACCAATTCCCAGAATCTGAGTGGCTTACGTATTAATCACCCATAATTAACTAAATGATGGCTTTGTGTGGTTCGCAAACCCCTTTATCTTGAATCCTTTGTGTAAACCCCACGTACATCTGGCCATATTCAGAGGGGAGTTATGGAAGACCAGTTTATTTGGCTGGTCTCTTGAATAAATCAGACTGGAAAACTGTGTCTCCCCACAAAACCCTGAAACCGCTCCACCCAATTGGATCACCACCACCTCATCTACGGAGAATCTTGCTTGTCCAGATACTTAAATGCAGTCCCTGGACACCCAAGGATTGCCTGCTCCTATTTTATCAGAATGATGAGCTGTATTTTTAGGATTATATTGCACTTTATGCTGTGTGATGTGCCATGGGAAGGCTTTGCCCTAAAAAAACAGCCTAAAAGCAAATATAAAGAAATAGGTGAGCATGGAACTTTCACCTATCTGTTCCGGGCAGCTTGACTGGTTCAGCTACTTTACTTTGTCTTCAGAACAGAACCAACAAGTTCCCCATTGGAAGGAGATTATTTTGAGCTCATTAGATGGGTTGTTTCAATTATATAAGGGACTCTTCTGTGTCACCACGGTTCTTTCTCAACGATGATTATGAAAATGTTGTGTGGGTTTTGTTTCTCTTTTTCTTAACCTAATTACATGAACATACTCTGTACATGTAAACAATTAAATGAACATTTCCTAAGGAGACCTCCAGGCACTCAGAAATCATGCTATAGGTAGGCAGTTGTCCTTGGGCATGCAATCTGTAGAGTCAGTTCTGCCTCTGTTCATCTGTGGATATATGAGAGACATAGTCACAGTTACAATCAACTGACTGTAGATTCTTCCTTCTCACAATCACAATCCTCATAGATAAACGCTCATAGATTAATAGAGTTGGAGGTCTTCTAGTCCAACACCCTGCTTAAGCAGGAGACCCTATATACCATTTCAGATAAATAGTAATAGCAATAGCACTTAGACTTATATACCGCTTGACAGTACTTTACAGCCCTCTCTAAGGGGTTTACAGAATCAGCCTGTTGCCCCCAACAATCTGGGTCCTCATTTTACCCACCTCGGAAGGATGGAAGGCTGAGTAAATGATTGTCCAGTCTCTTTTTTGAAAGCCTCCAGAGATAGAGCACTCACAACTTCTATTCCATTGGTTGATCGCGCTCACCATTAGGAAATTTCTCCTCCGTTCTAGGTTGCTTCTCTCCTAGGTTAGTTTCCATCCATTGTTTCTTGTCCTGCCTTCAGGACAGGACAAGAAAATAGTTTGACCCCCTCATCTTTGTAGGAACCACTCAAATATTGGAACCCTGCTGTCATGACTCCTGTCGTTCTTCTTTTCACTAGATAGCCATACTCAGTTCCTTTATTGTCTATGTTCCTTTATTGCTTCTGAATCTCTGAAGAGCATCAAGAGAAAGATACATGGTTCATCAGGAAGTTCCAAATACAAAAGGTACAGTTTTCATGGCCTCCTTTTCTGCAGTGTTATTCATGCCATGTTGATTGGTTGATTACCGCATGTGTCATCAAAGTGTTGACTCTTAGCAGTCACATTATCTCCATGATGATTTGTCCCTAATCTGGTCTTTCAGGTCTTCCAAGAGTGCACCCATTGCCACTGGAACAGGGGTGGGCTTCAAAAATTTTAACAAGGGGTTCTCTGCCTGGTTGCTGGGTGGGTATGGCCATGGTGGGCATGACTTAGTCAGCCTCCTACACCACGGCGGCGGGTGTGTGTGTGTGGTTGCCCTACCTGGGGCTCCGGAGGCTTTTCTCGAGCCTCCGGGAGGGTGAAAACGGCCTCCCCAGGCTCCAGAGGCCCTCTTCCCAAACTTTCAGTAGGCCCATTTTTCACACTGCTTGAGCCTCTGTGCACACCCTGCACTTATCTGCATCCAAAACAGGCCGCGTGGGGACTCCTGGGAGGGAAGGGGAGGGGTGGGCAGGGCCATCCAGGAGTGGGATTTGGGGATTCTCCAAACTGCACTGAATCTTAGCTAGAGGTTCTCCTGAACCCCTGCGGGGGTTTGCAGCCCACCTCTGCACTGGAACTGAGTCTATCTTCCTTGCTGCTGGTCGTCCCCTTCTTCTCTTCCTTTCCCAGCATTAGAGCTTTCTCTCTTTGCATTATGTATCTGCACAAACCTTTTTTTTTTTTTTTAAAAAGCACAGCTTAGTGCAATAACTCCATTGAACCTTTTGGAAAAGGTCTTGAATCGGAACCACTGAATTTGTTCCAGTTTGTCCTAGACTGACGTTTGCCCCCCCCCCCAATTCTTCTAGAAATTGTTCACAATTAAAGTCAAGTGTATCCACATAAGGGTTTTCAACAAGTCAAGATGGCAATTGCAACCTTTAGTGGATGGATAGACCTGCTCCTTTTGAAAGTGTGATTTACAATGAATGTAAAAGAAGAACTTCCTCTAGTAGACACCCCTGATCATAATCCCCACCCCCCAAAAAAAACACATTTGTCAGTCCTTCTGTTGGAAGAAATCTCCTTCTGGGTTCAGTTCCAAGTGGGGAGAAAGACACTGGAAACATGGTGGCTGCTTGGAAAGATGGTTTTAATGGTGGACAGGATCACGTGCTTTGAAGATCTTGGCTGAAGAAAAATAAGGGAAGAGATGCTGAGAGTGCCTGAGTTTTATACCCTCTCTGGGCTTTTGAATTTGAGCTTCTATTCTGATTGGTTGTCAGACTCCCATGGGGCCATGCAAGGGTAACTTTGTAGGTTGTGTTTTTGAGTCCCAAGCTTGGTTGACTCTTGCTGGGTTTGGGATTCCTATTATGGCTCTGCCTGAAGGAGATCTTTGTTAAGTAGAATAGACTGGCCCAGGCCTTAACGGCCCATTGTCAAAGGTGGGGTGGGGGTGGAGGGTGGGCGGCTCAGTTTCTGCCTCCCTTTTAGGGGAAATATTCTGCCCTTTTAATATTTCCTAAAATATCTCATTTTCCTAGGAGAGGGGTGGGTGCTAACTTCCGACACTTCAAAGTAAGCTAGGTCGGAAAACAGATGCCACAAATAGAAACAGGACTATTTTTACGGCTATAGCAATATACACACCAGCCAGCATGATTGAATACTGAGGAATTCTGGAAATTGGAAGTCCACAAATTTTACAGATGCCAAGACTGAGAAACACAAGAGTAACAGCCTGGATGTGTTTTCCCTTCCCTTCCTCTGATATCCCAGTGAATTAGGGTGGAGCCCAGCTGAGCACCTTGGTTTGTTCTAAAGTGCAAAGGCAGCGTTTCTCAAAGTTAGCACTTTTAAGATGTGTGGACTTCAGTTCCCAAAATTTCCTAGTGTATTGGTTCATGTTTTTAATCCTTGCCTTGCATTATTCTCTCTTTCTGTTATTATGACTTAAATGAAGCTATTGGAGAACATACAATAGTTTTGAATAATGTTCCAGAAGCTAAAGGGGCAATCTTCTCCTTTTCTCTTCTCCTGAAAGATTTTTTTTTGGCCTTATTTGTTTAGACAGAAAAGAAAAAGCAACAAAGAGGAACAAATATTACATATACAAGAGTTTCTCTCTCCCTCTCTCTCTCCCTCCCTCTCTCTCTCTCTCCCTCCCTCCCTCTCTCTCTCTTTCATACACACACTAACACACACTCGCACACACACAAAGTTTCATACAAGAGTTTCACTAACAGATGACCATATTTCAATATAACCGTCACAACTGCCGTTACATTAGAACTTGGGATCGTGCATTCAATGTAAGGAAAATTGATAGCCCTGGTAGGAAAGGCATTTTTTACACAACCTGGAATTAAACTGTGGAATTTGCTGCCATCAAAGGTGGTGACAGCTACTAAATTAGACCGCTGTAAAAGGGGGCTGTAAACATTGGCGTGAATTGAGCTGCCGCTGGTTACTAATCTTGATGGTTTTTGCTCTACCTCCTGATCATGGACAACAACTCTTAAATATCAGCTTTACAGCAAGGGGAGAAAGTAATTTCCCTCCTGTGATATTTGTGAGCTTTCTGAATTGGCCCCATATAATTTGTCTTACGTTGTGCTAACGTAATATATAGTGTGAATTGCTTCAGAGGGTTTTCTTCTGGAATATCTGCCTCTAAAGAATATCCAAATCTCTAGGGAATCCCCAAACATTGAAATCGTATTTAGAAACAGAGGATCTGTAGGAGAAGGAAGGGAAGAGAAACAGGGGGAAATTCCCTGGAAACTAGTGGGGAAAACACCAGAATCAACGTCCTTATTATTGAGTTTGTCATCTGCACCTCTATGACTGTCTGGTTTGGCTCTGCAACCCAACAAGACAGACACAGACTTCAGAGGATAATTAGAACTGCAGAAAAAACAATGGCTACCAACCTGCCTTCCATTGAGAACCTGTATACTGCACGAGTCAAAAAGAGGGCTGTGAAAATATTTACAGACCCCTGGACATAAACTGTTTCAACTCCTACCCTCAAAACGACACTATACAGCACTGCACACCAGAACAACTAGACACGAGAACAGTTTTTTCCCGAACGCCATCACTCTGCTAAATAAATAATTCCCTCAACACTGTCAAACTATTCACTAAGACTGCACTACTATTAATCTTTTCATTGTTCCTATCATCCATCTCCTCCCACTTATGACTTTATGACTGTAACCTTATTGCTGGTATCCTTACAATTTATATTGATTATTTCCTAGTATGATTTGATTGCTTATTTGTTCCCTATGACTATCATTAAGTGTTGTACCTTATGATTCTTGACGAATGTATCTTTTCTTTTATGTACACTGAAAGTGTACGCACCAAGACAAATTCCTTGTGTGTCCAATCACACTTGGCCAATGAAGAATTCTATTTCTATTTCTTAGGGGCAAGGGAAAATAAACACATGGTGGTCAATATTTGGATGATGGTTATTTACTGGGAAGTTTCCCAACATGCTTTTTATGATAGATCGAGGGCCAAAAACAGTTGTATTATCTATTTCCTACCCAATTCTCTATACAAGGAGATACATCATAAAATAAAATGACAGGATTGGGAGGGATGTTGGAGGTTATCTAGCCAACCCCCTGGTTGAGAAGGAGACCCTATACCATTTCAGATGACTAGCTGTCCAGTTTCTTCTTAAAAGCCTCCTGTGATGCTTTTGTGCATGTGCAAAACCTTCTGTGCATGCGCAGAGGGTAAATAACACATTACTTCCAGGTTAAAACCAGGAAGTAATGACACCCAGGTGGGTAGGTGGAGCCTCGTGCCGCCGTTGCTACCGATTCTCCGAACCACCGGCCACAATCGCTACCGGATTGCCGGATCCGGTCCGAACTGGGAGTATTCCATCCCTGGTTCAAACATCACTCTAATCAGGGTCAAAACCAGAGGGCCACAAACTGAGACCATATCTCAAGTAGGCAAGAATACCCCTTTTTTTCTTTTTTTAGGAATTTGGGTTAGGGTCTTCATGTGAGATGCCTATTTTAGAGTTTACGTTGTGATTTTTATCTGTCTTTCCCACTTCAAAATGGTAGGAAACTACGTTGTCGGTTTTCAGGAAGTCTTTGAGATGTCTGACGACCACAAAAAGTGGATTTAAGGGTCCCATTCCATCTTTAGGCTCCAGATTGGTCACTTTGCACTAAACCGTGGTTTTATTAAATAAATCATAACAGGCTAAATTTAGCCATGGTATGAAGCAGTGGTGGGTTTCAAATTTTTTTACTACCGGTTCTGTGGGTGTGACTTGGTGGGGGTGGCTTGGTGGGCGTGGCAGGGGAAGGACACTGTAAAATCTCCATTCCCACCCCACTCCAGGGGAAGGATACTGCAAAATCTCCATTCCCACCACACTCCAGGGGAAGGATACAGCAAAATCCCCATTCCCTCCCAATCAGCTGGGATTTGGGAGGCAGAGAATAGATGGGGGTGGGTCCAGTCAGAATTTTTACTACCGGTTCTCTGAACTACTCAAAATTTCCACTACCGGTTCTCCAGAACTGGTCAGAACCTGCTGAAACCCATCTCTGGTATGAAGCCACAAGCTGACCTCTCTTTCACTTGGCCAATCCTTTCTTGTGTAATCTGCAGCTTCCATGTAATCTGCACCAGTCGTGGGTTTCTACAGGTTCACTCCAGTTCAGGCGAACTGGTAGTGGCGGCAGTGGGAGGCTCCGCCCACCTGCCCGGATGTCATCACGGATGCTCTGCACATGTGCAGAAGCGCACACGCACGCTCCCAGTTCTGAACCGGTAGTGAAGGTAAGTGGAACCCACTACTGGTTTGCACACCTCAAATCCCAAGGAAAGAAGAAAATTTTCCTTTCTGAAATCACAGGGTTAGTCTCACTTCTCAGTGCAGAGTTTTGCTTTCAAAATTGTTTGGAGATAGTAAAGTGAATGAGTAAGAACAAGCAATGGAACATGAAACAAATACAAGTAGTCCTCGACTTAGATCAGTTTGTTTAGTGACCATTCGAAGTTATGACACTGAAAAAAATGACTGATGGCCATTTTTCATACTTATGACCATCGTAGCATCCGCCCTGGTCACATGATTTACATGCTTGATAACTGACTCACATTTATGACAGTTGCAGTATCCCGGGGTCATTAGCTCCCCTTTTGCAACCTTCTTTTTCTAAAAAAATATTTTATTTATTCATTTTTGTAATAAACATAAAACATTCAATGTTTACATGAACAGAGTGTTGTCTGAGTACAGTTAATTTTGAGAAATAATAATAATAATATTCATAACATTGATAATCATATAATAATAATAGAATAGAATAGAATTCTTTATTGGCCAAGTGTGATAGGACACACAAGGAATTTGTCTTTGGTGCATAGGCTTCCAGTGTACATAAAAAGAAAAAGATACATTCGTCAAGAATCATAAGGTACAACACTTAATGATAGCCATAGGGTACAAATCAGGGGTGAAATGCTCCCGGTTCGGACCGGATCGCCTGATCCGGTAGCGATGGCGGTGGGTGGTTCGGAGAACCGGTAGCAAAAATCCCTGCCCCCCCCCCATGCCCAGCTGAGCCGCGCAGTCATCAGAGGTTTTATTTTTTACTTTTAAAAGCATTTTTTCTACAACCTCTTCAGCCAAAGAGGTTCTTCTCCTTAATTTTAAGTGTTAATCTATCCACTTCTGCACATTCTAGTATTTTTTTAATGGCACTTTCTTCTGTAGGAATCTCTTCGTTTTTCCGCTGTTGTGCAAACAACAATTCTCGCCGCTGTTAACACATGTAAAATTAAATATGTATCTATTATATGTAACCCTAACCCTTTTGCGGCCTTCTGACGAGCGAAGTCAATGGGGAAACCAGTTTCACTTAACAACTGTGTTACTAATTTAACCACTACGGTGATTCAGTTAACCAATGGGGCAAGAAAAATCGTAAAATGGGGCAAAAGTCACTTAACAAATGCCTCACGTAGCAACATAAATTTTGGGTTTAATTGTGGTGGTAAATTGAGGATTAATGTAAGGCAAGAAAAGGGTGCAAATGATTTGAACGAATTCTGCTTAAAAAGGCTCTTCCTTTTTTTATTGTTCACAGATCGCAGAAAACCTGCCACCTTATTAAAGCTATATATTTCACTATTCTACAAGCTTCCCTGGCTGAATTGAAATCAAAATTTAATTTTCCTTATAAGGAAAACAATTGCAGCTTGAGACATGAATTGATAGTTACAGCATCCTGTCTTCTGGCTTTAGCATTTGAATTTAAACCGGCATGCAGTTAAAAGCACAGGAGTCCTGCTGCTAAAAACAAAAAACCAAAAAAAAAAGCCATTTTACAACTTGAGAATTAAAACCCAGCATCTCTTGCTTTGAAATGGACCTCTGGAAAAAGCAAGCGATGGCTTATTATTGTCTTCCTTTCTCTCATCCCTCCCATTCTTATGAAAAAATCCCAACTCACCCCCCTCCAATTCATCTACTAATTTCCCACTCTTTACACAACATTTATTCGGTTGCTACTTGTGACTGCCAGTAATGTTATTTTTAGCTAAGCAGGCAGTGCTGACAACAGAAACATGTAGATGAACAGATAGGAAGGAACTGGGGGACGTGAAAACATTTATGAAGTTTGCAGGGTCTAATAACTCTTAGGCAGGCAGTCTAGAGCCCTAATTTTAGAGTTGCCAAGTTTTTGTAAAAATAGAAAACCAGCCCTATTCTTTACTTTTAACAGCAACCCAATTTAGATAAGTAGCAGGTGAGAAATTAAACATTTATACTTCCAAAAAAATAAAATAAAAATTAGAAAGCCATTTTCCCTGCTTTGCTTCTGAGAGGTATGCAATTGCTAGAAAACTGAACAAGGAATGGAGGGAAAAAAGTTTGCAGTCTCTGCAACATGTGTTGTGGGAGTGTTCTACATTTAGAACATTCTACATTTAGGCAAGAAAAACAAAATGCACAGGTACAGTATATGTGATACCTTGCTCAGTGGTAGTAACTGTGAGAGGGATCTTGGAGTCCTAGTGGACAACCATTTAAATATGAGCCAGCAGTGCGCAGCAGCTGCCCAAAAAGCCAACATAGTTCTAGGCTGCATGAACAGAGGGATAGAATCAAGATCAGGTGAAGTGTTAATACCACTTTAAAATGCCTTGGTAAGGCCACACTTGGAATGCTGCATCCAGTTTTGGTCGCCACGATGTAAAAAAGATGTGGAGACTCTAGAAAGAGTGCAGAGAAGAGCAACAAAGATGATTGGGGACAGGAGGCTAAAACATATGAAGAACAGTTGCTGGACTTGGGTTTGTCTAGTTTAATGAAAAGAAGGACTAGGGGAGACATGAGAGCAGTGTTCCAATATTTCAGGGGTTGCCACAAAGAAGAGGGAGTCAAGCTATTCTCCAAAGCACCTGAAGGCAGGACAAGAAGCAATGGGTGGAAACTAATCAAGGAGAGAAGCAATCTAGAACTAAGGAGAAATTTCCTGACAAGTGGTGTAAGTGTTTCCTACCTAGGCAGGGGATTGGACTAGAAGACCTCCAAGGTCCCTTCCAACTCTGTTATTCTAAATTCTAAATTCTAAATACAGAATGTTCTCCCCACTCCCCAAAGGTGTTTTTTTTTTGAAACATTGCACAATTATGAAAGCCTTTTGCTTTGATGCAAAAATGTTTCAGTTTATAAATAGTCCTTGACTTCTGGCCACGATTGGGACTGCAATGTCTATCATTAAGTAAGGTGGTTGTTAAGTGAATTGTGTTCAGTTTTACAATCTTTTTGTTGTTGCAGTTATTAAGGGAATCAATGATGTTGTTAAGTGAATCACGTGGTTGTTAAGCAAATATGGCTTCCTTCACTGACTTTGCTTCTCAGAAGTCAGCTAGGAAACTTGCAAATGGTGATTATATGACCCCAGGACTCTGCAACCATCATAAATTCATGCCAATTGTCAAATGCCCAAATTGTGATCATATGACCGTGGGGATGCAGCAATATTTGTGCGTATGAGGAGTGAGGAGGTTGCAGTGCTGTTATAACTTCACTAAACAAATGTTGTAAATGGAGGACTCCCTGTAATGAAATGCACTGATATTTGCAGGTGAAAGTGCTTGGGGTTTGGACATAATTTTCTTGCTATCCTACAAGCAGAGGTGGGGATGGGTGACTTTGTCAATGCAGGTAGTCCCCGACTTACAAAGATCATTTAGCGACCGTTCCAAGTTACAATGGCACTGAAATATGTGACTTATCCCCTTTTTTCACAGTTACAACCCGTCACATGATTCCCCTTTTGCGACCTTCTCATAAGCAAAAATGGGGAAACTAGGTTCATTTAAACAATCAGGTTACTAACTTACCAACTGCAATGATTCACTTAACAACCGCGGCAAGAAAAGTTGTAAAATGGGACAAAACTTGCTTAAGCAAATGTCTCACTCAACAACAGAAACTTTGGACTCAATTATAGTCGTTAAGTTCAGGACCCCTTGTATCCCTTTCTCCTTGCAAACATTAAGTCCTATTTGAGCGGGGCGTGGACCGTCAAAATGTCTCCTCTCTCCTTGGCCACTGGGCTCCACCCATTCCAAGTATCTGGCCTTGAGCTACGTACGGTTCTCAAATTCTGAAGCTGGCTGTTGTAGTCACAACCCACCCAGGGAGTATTGGATGTTCCTTTGGTAATTTGGAGTCTCTCACTGCCTCCATTGCTTCAGAAAGCTGCTGAGACGTCAGGGTGTGGCAAAGAGGACTGTTCATTCGAGATAAGCTAGTCCAGCTTGATCTGGACCTAACTGTCATTACAAACAGTGGTTTATATACAAGACTCCTATATACAGACCTACACGTCATAGGCACATACCAGGCAAGCAAGCAGTCTCCAACTCTACATGGAGAACTACAATGCAGATAGAACACGACAATGAGAGAGATACACGAGGAGAGAAGGACACTCTCTAATGGCCTCCCTTATATAGACAGCTTCTTAAAGGGATAATAACCCTGCTGACTCATCCTCAGTCTTCCTGGTCCTCAGCCTTACAGCGGCTGGTCAGCTTTAAACCTTTTGGCTTACTTGGGCTGCACTGAGTGAAGAGGAATTGTCTTGGGCCGCATATCAAATATATATAATATAGTTAATGGACATAAATCACATAGTAATGTTAAAGGTTTACTGTTTTGTGGGGCCACATTACTAGCTGCCCAGGGCTGCAGCGGCTCCTGGGCTGTGAGTTGGACACGCTTAAGCTCTTTAGAGCCTCTTTCCCAGTGGGGAATAAAACCTGTGGATTTCATTGAGACTGATTTCCTAATAGTCGTGCATAAACCCGTGCACTTAATAAGGGTGGTGAATCACAGAGCAATTTAACTATGGCTCAGGGAACCTTTGCCATCCCGTCCAACTTCAGAAGGGATCCTGGTGCCAGCGGTTTCTTCAATGGGTTCTCTCTACCCACTGAGGATGAAATACACATCCATCATTTTATTTGTGGCAAGACACAAGTTAGCATTGTACCAACGGAATAGAATGCTTCATTGTCACTTTGAATGTACATTAATCGACATACATTAAAATGAAATTATGTTGCATACAGCTCTCAAAGGGTCTCCACCGCTAATATAAACATAAACATGACAAGACAAATAAATAAATACAAAATTATGCATGTACCCACATACATGCATAATATGACATGGAGACCGTGTCATATAAGGCATACATTATATGACATGGAGAAACAACAGTCTAGTTTGGATGTATACCAGTGGTGGGTTGCCCCCAGTTTGCACCGGTTCTATAGAACTGGTAGTAAAACTGGCGGGAGACCCTGCCCACCGACCTCAACATCATCAAAATGCTTCTGTCCATGCTCAGAAGAGCGTGTGCAGCCCTGTTGCAAACCGGTAGTAAAGGTAAGTAGAACCCACCCCTGATGTATACATGTACATGGCAAGAGAAACAAATCTTGAAAGTTTACCAGACGGATGGCACAGGGAACAAAGCTTCTTACAGAATCTGGAAGTCCTGCTAGAAATACTTTGAAACCTCCTCCCGGAGGAGAGCAACAGAAAGAGACCATGAACTGGATGTGTGGGGTCTCTAGCAATGCTTTGAGCTCTAAGCACATAGCGCTTATAAGCAGTATCCTGAATACCAGGAAGTTAATTTCCTATTATCTTCTCCAGTGGTGATATTCAACCGGTTCGGACTGGTTCAGGCGAACCAGTAGCGGTGACCACAGGTGGGCCTGCCCACCTGCCCTGGAGTAATACCAGCCTATTTAGCCACATTTTTGAGGCCGGGCACATGCATGGAAGGTGCACGCATGAGCAAAGCGCATGTGCGCACGGCGAACCAGTGGTAAGAATATGTGAAATCCACCTCTGATCTTCTTGGTTGTCCTTACCACTCTCTGAATGGACTTTCTATCTGAGACGCTGCTGCCACCAAACCAAACAGTGATGTAATTTGTTAAAACGCTCCTCTGTAAAAAGTGGCTAGGATAGGAGAAAGATATGCTCTCCTCATCTGACACAGGAAATGCAGACGCTGGTTTGCACGCTTCACTGAGGATGATGTGTGGAGAGACCAGTTCAGATTGTTAATTATCTGCACCCCCAGATACTTAATACTGTCGACCACCTCTACAGCTGCATCCTTGATACTGAGTGGAGTATGACTATGCCGGCTCTTTCTAAAACCAGAAAACTCCACTTGAAAGAAGTGACGTGTATATCCCCAGCAGTATGCAATTGTTCAACACATACATGGCTACATACTAACGTATGTTTTTTATTTCAGTTGCACCTGCAGAAAGGCCCCCCCCCATTTCATAGAAAGGAAAACACTTAAGTTGCTAGCACCTCTTTCTCTATCCATCTTTTCAGTAAATGTGCATTTCTTTCTGCTTGTTTGCAATAAATAAATAAAATTGGCCAACCGCAAGCAACATAAATCTGAGTGTTTGTAACAGGATGGAGTTGCCTCACCACCAAACCACCATTCCTCTTTTAGTGAAGATCTCATTGGCAGCACTGAAAGTGGTGAGATTTCAAGTAATCGGTTCTACAACCCCCTCACTTTCCCTAAAGCCCCTGAACCATGGCTCTAAGTTGCAGAGATAGCTGAAGTTCGAGAAAGGGAGCAATATGTTCCAAACAAAAGTCTATTTTTAGGCAACCGGAACTTAGAAGAGGAAGGAAAAGGAAATTAACCCCAGTAGGCAGGTACTTTTCAGTCTCGCTTTTCCCCTTTTGAACACAAAAATGGACAAAACTCCCCTAAAGAAGGTAGTCCTGAATGTAATATGTGGGAATAATCCTGGGAGCCAGGGGAAAGAGATGCTGCCTAGGGAACTATTAGATAAAAGCAGGCATAACCTACAGCTGTACAATGGGCAGAAAACAAAACTCAGACTGAGTTTCAGACTGAATCTCTACAGACTTTCAAAAATGAATTCTCCCCCCAACTTATCAGGCACTAAAAAAAAGACAGTGGGAGATTTGTACTTTCAGACTTCTTACTTCTAAGATTCTGTTAATAGAGTCTGGTCAAATTAGCTCACCTGATCAGTTTTCCTGGCTGAACCACCTGGGAAGGCTGATACTAAGGTGACCGATCATCCTTCTTTAGGGAGGACAGTCCTTCTTTTGTGAATTCTGTCCTCTCTCAAAAAGTGTCCTCCTACACGTCCTTCTTTTCCATACTTGAAGACTAATCTGTAAATCGCCGTATTCGATTGATGCCGATCCGATCCGTTGCGTGAGATGTGGTGTACTTGTACTTGTATTTGACATGACAATTCGTCAAGGCTCGGTACAGTGCAGCAAGACACGATTATGAGATGTATGCGCTCCGCACAGGAGAATTGTTTTGAGAGAGTGTGCCATGCGCAAGAGTGTGCCGCGTGCAAGTGGCTTTGTTTACTTCTTACCGAAACACGACAGGGCACACACGCACGCATTAGGAGCCTGAGTGTTGTAGGAGGCTAATGCCTCCTACTAAGGCAGCATTTAACATCCAGCTGCCTGCAATTACTGCAAGTTCAATTCTCACCAGGCTCAAGGTCGACTCAGCCTTCCATCCTTTCTAAGGTGAGTAAAATGAGGACCCGGTTTGTGGGGGCAATAAGCTGACTTTGTAAAATATACAAAAGTATGAAGGCTATTGCTTAACGCATTGTAAGCCGTCCTGAGTCTCCGGAGAAGGGTGGCATATAAATAATTTTTTTTAAAAAAAGACTCATTGTTGCAATGAGTAAAATGTTTCTTTTATTTACGATGTTTTTTTTCTTCAATTTATTGGTGTCCTCCTTCTCATTGTAAAAAAGTTGGTCACTTTACTGACACTCACTCACCAATGGCCATGGAGGCCAGGAACTCCAATCGCTAAGCGATGTGATTATAAGGTGCGACATCACATGACCCTGTTGACTTACAACAGCAGTTGCCATTGCTATTGTTAGGCAAATCCCAAGTGGTCTTTGCATCCCACAGTTAGGATTGTCATTTGCTACCATCCTTCTGCCACCTTCCCTATTGACTTTGCTTATCAGAAGCTGGCGGTAACAGCTGCAAATGATGATGTGGTGGCTGCAGAAATGGCAATGTCGTAATTGCAAACCTCAGGGTGATCACCTGAACTGGATCACTTGGTTGTGGGGATGCTGCAGTGTCATAACTTTGAACAATCGGATATCATATGAGAGCTATCTCTGTATTACCATTTTTCTCATGGATGTAGACTCATAGAACAGGGGTCCCCAACCCTTGGCCCATGGCCCACTACTGGCTGTGAGCTGTTAGGAACCAGGCTGCAGAAGAGGCAGGTAAGAACACACACGCATGTGCACATCTCCATTTGCATGAGTGGCGGGAATACATACCCATGTGTAAATGGAGCTACACGTGCACACATGCTTGCCAGCCGCTGACATGGAACTATCCCCTCTTTGCCCCCCTCCCCCCCACCCCCCCACCCCCGGTTCACAAAGCAGGAAAGTTTGGGGAATTTTGTCATAGAACATCCACAGAATGATTGATAGGGGTTGGAATGGGTTTGGAGCAGTGGTGAAATCCAATTTCTTTTACTACCGGTTCTGTGGGCATGGCTTGGTGGGCATGGTGTGGCTTGGTGGGCATGGCAGGGGAAGGATACTGCAAAAACCCCATTCCCTCCCCGCTCCTGGGGGAAGGATATTGCGAAATCTCCATTCCCACCCCACTCTGGGGCCAGCCAGAGGTGGTATTTGCCGATTCTCCGAACTGCTCAAAATTTCCGCTACTGGTTCTCCAGAACCTGTCAAAACCTGCTGGATTTCACCCCTAGTTTGGAGGTCATTTCATCCAACCCTATATTCCTGGGAAGCAATAGTAAGTAAACAAACTTTGCCCAAATTCACTAAAGCAAAAAAACAAACAAAACCTTTTGCTTTCATAATTTTAATTATTGCTGCAGTGGAGTCAAAAATAAACTTACCCAGCTGTGAATATTGTAAGACCTTGGAGGTTTCATTCTGGGTGGGGAATCCTTACGGTATAAGGAAGTACTGACACCCCTACTTTCTACTCAGAAAGTGCTGAATCAGTGTATGTCTACCTGTTGGAGGCCAAAGGCGAAAATGTTCATCCTGCAACCTGCTTCTCATTATTAATATTTTGCTGCCTTGAACCCACCTTCCTTCCTCCTTTCCTTGCCTTTGACTCAGGCTTGACTTCTGACAACCAGATGGACAAGTCCATGCAGTTTTCTAGTAATGCGGGTTTCCTAAGAGCCCAATAAATAACCCTGGATTGCTTTCTCACATCAATTCATTCATGCCTACTACCTTTTGCTGTGCACTATTGATTCACTAGCGATTGAAAGGGACGCGGTGGCTCAGTGGCTAAGACGCTGAGCTTGTTGATCGAAAGGTCGGCAGTTCAGCGGTTCGAATCCCTAGTGCCGCGTAACGGGGTGAGCTCCCATTCCCTGTCCCAGCTTCTGCCAACCTAGCAGTTTGAATGCACGTAAAAAAAATGCAAGTAGAAAAATAGGGACCACCTTTGGTGGGAAGGTAACAGCATTCCATGCACCTTTGGTGTTGAGTCATGCCGGCCATATGACCAAGGAGACGTCTTCAGACAGCGCTGGCTCTTCGGCTTTGAAACGGAGATGAGCACCGCCCCCTAGAGTTGGGAACGACTAGCACATATGTGCGAGGGGAACCTTTACCTCTACCTATTGATTCAAATTGCTATATTTAGCTTACAGAGAATTTACAAGATTGGGTTGCTTTTTCTTTTCCTGACCTATCAAATTTGTTGACCTCCAATAAAAGCAAAAATACCCCTCTACTTACCATGAAACAAAAAAGAAGAAGCATTTGCATGGTTATAGGAGGGATTAAACCTTCCCCCCCCCCTTTCCCCCCCCTTTTGCTGTCAAGCTAAAGCGTGCCATTCGTTCTGCTGAGTTGGCAGAAACGGCTCAGCTTGGTGAATGAGCAGCTAATGAGAAATATTTCAAGCAGGAATCAGCAGAATTCTGAAAGAATAAAACCCAAAGACCAGATTCTTTCTAGCTTCTTAAATGTTCCAGTAGATTTGCTGAAGTACATCAACTGCTATAACGTTAATCCAAAGAAAGATATACACTCACACTCATGTATGTGTGTGTGTGTGTATGTGTGTGTATAATATATACACATAATCTGTGCAAAGGACACTTTTAGAAGGGCCACAAATAAATAATTGGGGTGGGTAAATTCAGGAATTCTGTGTGGGAGGTATGAGTGCAAAATAGGAATTGTTGGGCAACTGTTGATGATCCAGTGCCAATCTTGGTCTTCCTTTTAGAACTAGGATCCTCAAACTTGGCAGCTTTAAGACTTGTGGACTTCAACTCCCAGAATTCTCCAGCCAGCATAGAAGAGCAATAATAAAAGGTCTTGGGGTCATAAGTACTGCAGAGAGGCCAGGACCAAGGGTGAAATTCAAATTTTTTCCCTACCGGTTCTGTGGGCGTGGCTTGGCGGGCATGGCAGGGGAATCAGTAGTGGGTTGCTACCGGTTCGCCCTGGATTGGGTGACCCGGTAGCGGCAGTAGCAGGAGGCTCCATCCACCTGCCCGGATGTTTCTGCGCATGCGCAGAAGCGTCACACGCACAAGTGTACACACACCCACGAGCAAACCGGTAACGACGAGTTTTGAAACCCACCACTGAGGGGGAAGGATATTGCAAAATCTCCATTCCCACCCCACTCTGGGGCCAGCCAGAGGTGGTATTTGCCGGTTCTCCGAACTATTCAAAATTTCCCCTACCGGTTCTCCAGAACCTGTTAGAACCTGCTGGATTTCACCCGTGGCCAGGACGTAACACTAGGCATCCTGAAACGGTTGTTTCTGGTTGTTGGAGTTAAAGAGGCAGCAGGAAAATTCACGGCGTGCCAAAATCCCAGGCATTTTATATTATTGATCAGACTTAAACCGGTCAATTGGGCCATTGAAAGCCCTTGGAATTAAGCAAATGTCATGGAACTATTTGCAACTTTTAAATCAGGGGTGTTCAAACTTTGGCAACTTTAAGACTTGTGCGCTTCAACTCCCAGAATTCGCTGCTGGGGGCCACTGTCTTAAGGCTACATCTAATATATCATGATGAATGGGGAGGATTCAGGTCATTAAGGGAAAATAACGGTCAACTTTCCTCAGCTGGAAAAAGAAAGTGAATGCGGAAGACACTTGTCTTCTGCATTCAAAAGCCTGAGTGGCGCAGCAGACTAATGCCATGGTTAAAAGTAGTATTTAGCTTCCAGCTGCTTGCAATTACTGCGAGTTCAATTCTCACCAGGCTCAAGGTTGATTCAGCCTTCCATCCTTTCTAAGATAATAGGTAAAATGAGGACCCGGTTTGTGGGGGCAATAAGCTGACTTTGTATAAAATATACAAAAGTATGAAGGCTATTGCTTAATGCCTTGTAAGCCACCTTGAGTCTCCGGAGAAGGGCGGCATATAAATCAATTTTTTTAAAAAAACAACAAAACTTCATAATGTGTAGTGCAGACAAGGGACAAATAAGGGAGCAATCATTAAAAGTATTCAAAACCAGCTGTGGAAATGATGAAGGCCAAGGATATCTGCAGGGGTGATCCAAAAGCTCAAGAAGCTAACGACACCTGTGTGATGGGACCCCTGCCCCACTTATGTACCACGCGTGCACAATACACATAAAAGGGGGAGGAGCTTGAATGAAATGGGCACATGTTGACTTTTGACCCTCCCACTCTTCTTAGGGCCTGTGGTTTTTGCATCTCTGAGGGGATGCCTGTCTTGATGTTTCTTCCCATTCCTCCCATCCTGTGTCTCTCTGTCTCTCCATCCATTTCTTAAAACTGGGGACCTGCAGTTTTTTTGGGGGGGAGGGGGGAGGCCTGAACCCTGCAAGCCAGGGGATTGTTAGGCTGGGAATCTTCCTCGGGGATGTTTCTTTTCCTTGGTGCCCAGCTGCATTTCAGTTCTGTGTTTTGCTTCAGTTCCCATTCTCCCCTGATACTTCCGACTTCATTTACTCCGTTTCTTCGCTTCTAATTGCAACTTTCCTGAGGCGGAATTAAAGCAGATGCTGAATGTGTTGGTGCAGCCCTCCGTTCGCCGTGCTGAGCTGGCTTTTTCTGTGACCTGCTTTTTGAATTGTGCTGACGTCAAGATGATTCTCTTCTTGATGGGGATTGTCTTGTTCACACATTCAGCGTTTTGTTGCGTCTTGAGACTCCTTTTCCTGGGCTCTCAGATCTGGCTGCCAAAATCAAAGTGAACTCAAGATGGCGGCAGAGAGCCAGTTTGGCCTAGTGATTAACCAGGAGAGGGAGCTCTAGTCCCACTTTAAGCACAAAAACTGGCAGGATGACTTTGGACCATTACTCTCTCTCTCAGCACAACCTACCTCACAGCAGAGGTGGATTTCAGCAGGTTCTGACCAGTTCTGATCAAGGAGAGATTCAACCTAGAAATAAGGAAGAATTTTCTGATCACCTGACAGGGAGCCGCAGCAGAGGGCCCAAAGATCTGCATGCAGCTCCGGAGCCACAGGTTGCTGACCCCTGCTCTAGATAGTCCCCAGGAGTCAAAACTGACTCAAGGGCACACATACACACAAGGTGATCCCAACATTTTCTCCTTAACCTTGAGACCTTTTGTTCATAACTGATAAGCTAACTCACTGGTTGAGAATTGCTTAATTAGCAAGACCATGAGAAGACAAAACGGGAGGAAAAAATTACATGGAAGGTATTGAAGAATTGCCAGGTGAATAAAGATTAATTGATAAAAAAATGGTAGACTGGAGGCTAAAACATATAACGAACGGTTGCAGGAACTGGGTACATCTAGTTTAATGAGAAGGAGGACTAGAGGCAGTGGTGGGATTCAGCCAGTTCGCACCACTTCGGGAGAACCAGTTATTAACTTTCTGAGCAGTTTGGCAAACTGGTTGTTGGAAGAAATCATTAGGGCAAAGAACCGGTTGTTAAATTACTTGAATCCCACCACTGACTAGAGGTGACATGATAGCAGTGTTCTGGTATCTCAGGGCTTGCCACACTGAAGAGGGAGTCAAGCTATTCTCCAAACCACCTGAAGCCAGGATTAGAAGCAATGGATGGAAACTAATCAAGGAGAGAAGCAACCTAGAACTAAGGAGAAATTTCCTGACAGTTAGAACCATTAATCCGTGGAACAACTTGCCTCCAGAAGTTGTGGGTGCTCTTAACTGGAAGGTTTTTTTAAAAAAAAGAGAGATTGGAAAATGATTTGTCTGAAATGGTAGATGGTTTTCCTGCCTGAGCAGGGGTTCAACTAGAAGACCAAGGTCCCTTCCAGTTTTGTTATTCTGTTCATTAGAACAGATTTCATCCTGAAATCTACTATTGAACATTCAGCGCCATCTGAGTCAATATGTCTTTCTTTCAACTGTTTTTTTTTTCCGGGAAGGGAGTGTTTACCAGGGCTGCACTGAAGGTTTGAAAGCTAATTATTTGTGTGATTTATTTGCAGGCATGGCGGTTAAAAAGAAAAAGAAAGCCTTACAGCTTCTCTCATTTATGTCATGTGTCAACATTGTTAGGGCATGGCTAAAAAGGCATCCATCATCCCTTCCTGCCCCCTAGGCCCAGCCTTCCTAAGCTCATGCTTTTTAGATCTCTCAGATTAGGGCAAACCATCTGCAAGAGCAACCTGGGAGATGCAATAGTCCAATAGATTTTGGAGGGCACCAGGTTGGGGAAAGCCAACGCGCCCCTCTTCTTCGTTCTATTTAGGGGTAGAATTGTTTGATGTTGATGTTGTTGCTTCCTCTTATATCAACCTTGTTTAATCGCACCCTGAATGCGGAAAAGTGTCAAGTACAAGAGCTGGCAGAAACAGAGCAAGGTTGACTTCATACCTAACAACAATACATTCCTGTCTCGATCAAAAATAGGTTTCGTGTTTTGCGCTGCAGCCTGATTTGAATAAATAAAGCGGTCTTTTAAGTTCTGGAGGTGGGGGAAAAATTGTTTGTGTTCAAAGGTTCTTTTAACAACAGGAGTGGTATGCGGAGCCCGGGCCTCTTCCTCAGCCTCTCCTCTGTGAATCATCTTTTTCTTCCTTTCATAGCTCCTGCCAAACGGTGGCTTTGCATTCAGCGGAGCGCCTGGCCTCAAACAATGAAAAAGGCAGAGCACAGTTGCAAATGACAGGAAGGGTGAATTTCCAGCAGGGCATCAGGCTGTTTGTTTTGCAAAGCTGCAGCTGGAGAAGAGTAACCTCTCCGGGAGATGTTGCATTCTACGCTACTTTTCTCCTGCGTTAATTTAGTAACAGCTGGTAAAAACCTTGAGCAAGGACTTCTTTTAATCGCCCTGGGCCCTGGATAGCTCCAGCCACACGAATGAGCTGGCAAGGAATCCGATAAGCAAGCGGTGATTTCTAACAGGTGGAAAGTCAATTGTACCGACAGAGGAGACAATCAGTAGCCTCAGGGTTGAAAGGGGGGGTGGGGTGGGGGGTGGGATAGGGGTCCTTGGTGTTCTTTGAGCTTGGTTGCTTTGTGCACTGGTGATGATGATGTTACCTAATTTGGATAGGTAACAACGAAGTTCCAAAAGTATCAAGCAACTGTGGCTTACTGTGATACACGCCTCTCCATTATTTTTTCTGTTTCTCGCCAGAGCCCTCAAGAACATCAAAACTGTGTCTGTATCAGTGGTGGGTTGATCCCGGTTCGGACCGGTTCGCAAGAACCGGTAATAAAACCAGCGGGAGGCCCCGCCCACTGACCCGGACATCATCATAGGTGATCTGCACATGTGCAGTAGAGCGCGCGGGTGCAGACGCGATGCAAACCGGTAGTAAAGGTAAGTAGAACCCACCGCTGGTCTTTACTAATTGTACTAATTGTACAGATAATTGTACTAATAATTATAGTATGATTTGGGGCTCATTTGCAGCAAATAAGTGAGGTAGCATTGATCAACTTAATGAATACCTGTATTAACACTAAAACGTAATCTTAGGTTCAATCCTTCACGTCACTTTCTTGGGCCACCACTATGCTCCTTGCAGATCCTCCACACAAACACACACCCAGAATTGATGGATCATTTAATAAATGTATCTTCTGGCAGACATAAATTTGTTCTCCCTGTTTTCTGCTAAAAATATCAGCTTTTTTTCCTCTCTGAGGACATTACAATTCTCATCATTCCTATCACCCATCTCCTCCCACTTACGACGGTATGACTGTAACTTTGTTGCTTGTATCCTTACGATTTATACTGATATTGATTGTTTCCTGATTGCTTAGTTGTGCTCTATGACTATCATTAAGTGTTGTACCTTATGATTCTTGATGAATGTATCTTGTCTTTTTATGTATACTGAGAGCCTATGCACCAGACAAATTCCTTGTGTGTCCAATTATACTTGGCCAATAAAGAATTCTAATTCTAATTCTAATTCTAATTCTAATTCTAATTCTAATTC
>WNWU01000095.1:1472264-1483855 GCA_012654045.1 Ptyas mucosa
AATTCTAATTCTAATTCTAATTCTAATTCTAATTCTAATTCTAATTCTAATTCTAATTCTAATTCTAATTCTAATTCTAATTCTAATTCTATTCTATTCTATTCTATTCTATTCTATTCTATTCTATTCCATTCCATTCCATTCCATTCCATTCCATTCCATTCCATTCATTGTGGTCATAAATTGAGGACTACCTGCGAAGTGCTCACCACAGAACAATGAGGTTGCTAAATATCTACAGTAGTAGCTTTGACTTACCTTGGAAAGTTAAGGAGGGTTGGGCAGCCTGGCCAGTTCCTGGTTGGAAGGCTCTTAGAAAATCCCAGGGGAGTAGATTAGTCTGGGAAGCTGAAAAAAAAAAATAGAAAAGGGGAAGAAGAAATAACAACTTCAATATTGCTGCCATGAAAAAACTACATGGATACATCTAGGTGGTCATCAGGAATTGATCTTGACTTGAAGGGACCTTACCTTTTATTTGCATATGGGATCTACAGATATTTCCTGGCACTGCAAAGGTGGGGTTTGATAATGGGGCTTCTGCCAAATTATCTCCAAATGAATATCCCAAAGGTGCTTTTTCAAGAGGCAACTGGACTTTCTGGAGGTTTTTTTGTTTGAAGACCTTTCGCTTCTCATCAGCGCTGAAGAAGTTTCTTGGATGAGAAGCGAAAGGTCTTCAAAGAAAAAAAATCCAGAAAGTCCAGTTGCCTCTTGAAAAAGCACCATTGGGACAGCTGTGACCTGGATGACGGAGAATCTCCATAGAAACTCCAAAAGAATATGAAATCATTTTCAGCATTGTGAGAAATCCTTTCCCTTCTCACCTTGTGAAATGTTGCCTCTTTTATGGTCGATCTTGCAGAATTGCAATTTTTGCCAAGTCAGGTTTTCTGGACCAGAAAAATTGCCAACTATGATTGTTTTTAACTAGAAAATCAGGATAGAAAGACTTAGAATAAAACAACGCCGATGCCCCTTGGAGACTTGGAGAAATCCATTCCTCCCTCCGCTGTAGTCTGCTGCTAATTTGAATCGAAACTTTTAAAAAGTACTAGTGCCCTGCCTGGATACTTAAAACAATTCTTTAATTTATAGGATACTAACAAGGCTAAATAGCTGGATGGTTGTAGAAAAAGATTGATAAAGGAAATAACACAGATTGACCGAATGGCTTCAGATGCTGGGGGGAAAAAATAAGAAGAGAGAGAGGAACATTTTGAAGAAGATGGTTGCTGGGACATCCATGATTGATTGATATGCCAGCAAGTTGCTCTCGACTCCTAGAAATCGCATAAGTATATTTTTTTCTCCATGACAATCTGGTTCTTCAGCTCTTACAATGATGCACTCATTGTGCTATTATAGCTGAGTACATTCACCAGAATGTACTTCACTCCCCCCCCCTTTTCATTTCTTTTTCCCAGCATTACAGCCTCTACAAAAAGGAAGGACTTCAGTTGTGACATTGCTGCCTTGCAGTTTTTGACCTAAAAGAAGAGAATATTTGTAGCTCGGGGTTGAACTGTGGAGTCCTTGGTGCTCTCTGAACTTCGTTGTTTTCTTGCAGACGTTTCGTTACCCAACTAGGTAACAGCTTAAGTTTCATTACCCAAACCAGGTAATGAAGCAATGCCAGCACTGAAGATGTTACCTAATTGGGTAATGAAACGTCTGCCAGGAAATAACCAAACTCAAAGAGCATCAAGGGCTCCACAGATTTTGACCCCTTCTACGGATGTCCCTGGATGGCTGGGGAGAACAGAGCATATGAAAAATTATATCTAAGCCACTGGTCAGCAACCTGGGGCTCTGGAGCCGCATGTGGCTCTTTCATCCCCCTGCTGCGGCTCCCTGTTGCCAGTTGGCTCCACAATTGATAGGGTTTTCAGTTAGGATAGGTAGAGGAAAAAGGACACCGTGCTAGGACGAGACTCTATGGTGGGGGAACAGGACTTCCGGTCGGCAAAAGGAAAAAGGACGCCACGGTAGGAGGAGACTCTATGGTGGGGGAACTGGACTTCCAGTTGGCTCCAGAATTGAACAGGGGGCTTCCGGTTAGGACCTTTGTGGCTCTTTGAGTGTTTAAGGTTAACCTAAGCTAATATATTTCACAGAAATAGGCGTTCCCATTCCGGTTTGATACAAAAGCGTTTTCGTCATCTTATCTATGTTGCCATTGAAAGAAGCAAACAAGCAATGACAAGAATGTTTCAAAATGAGATTTTCATTTTAAAAAGCCATGCACTGGTGACCATATATTTCATCAGCTCCCTTTGATTTCAGAATGGAATAATGCTGCCTTGAGTGAATTCCTAATGTGGATCAAAATTGACTTTTTTTGGTCAACGGCTGCATGTAGTATTTTCATGCAACGTGCCGAATATCGTGGTGCTTGAAATTCATTTTTTTTGCAAAAACCACACTCCTGTGTTTTAAAGAAAGCAGAGAGAAATAGGAGCTTTGAAATCAAGCATACCTAATTGTCCATTTTAAACGTCCCAGCTTCATTTGGGCTATGAAAACTTTATTAAAACTATTAAAATTCTAATCTGAAAGGATACGGCTCACTGTCCAGAATGTTAGCATCACTGATATTATTAGAAGCAGAACATGCCACAAAATGCTGGAGAATGAAGTCCTTGCCTTCAGCTATGCCTCCATCCAAAGTATTCCATCATATTCTTCCATTTGCAAGTTTTCAGAGTAGATCCAGCTTGTCTCCGCTATAAAGACTTTTTTGACTTCACATCTTGGAGATCATCCAAACTTGCTGATATACAGTACATTATATATAGGGCAGAATTATGGAGCCATTTGGATCAAATACTATAAAGATGAAATCACGAGTAACATACAGAAAGCAGAGCCCACTATAATACAGTTAGTCCTTGCTTTGCAATCATTTGTTGAGTGACCATTTGAATTAAAGATAGTCCTTAACTTGCAACCATTTGTTTAGCGACCACTCAAAGACCACGGCACTGAAAAAAGTGACTTATGACCATTTTCACTCTTATGATCGTTGCGGCATCCCCATGGCCACTTGATCAAAATTTGGATTTTTGTATGAGGGCATAATTATAGATGGGTGGCCTTATTTGCAACTTCAATCACGGTAGAAAAAAGACAAAGATGAATATGGAATTGAGATGGGGCCGCAACAATTGGACAAGTTATTGATTGGCCCAGATGAAAAATTGATAACAAAAATTTATAATTACTTATTAGAATTTGATAGAGCTGAAAATAGAGTGAAGGGAGTTATGATAGCATGGGCAAAAAATGTTGGGCATAGTATTGATTTAGAGGATTAGGAGAAAATTTGGAATAGAAATTATAAGATAACTAAATCGGCAAAATATAAAGAGAACCTATATAAAATGTTCTATTGCTGGCACTTGGCACCTTCTAGGCTAGCGAAGCCCGAACTGTTGGAAATGTGGTCAAAAACAAGGCACCTTTTATCATACATGGTGGTTGTGCCCTGAAACGAAGAAGTACTGGGAGAAAATCCATAGATGGTTACAGGAACTAACAGGACATCAGATAGAATATTCCCTGGAACTATTTCTCCTAGGGATAGCTAAAAGGAAATACGATAAAAGAATAATGTATTTCATTTTACATATAATAACCATAGCAAAGTTAGCTTTCGCGCAATGTTGGAGAAATACAAACATACCTTCCAAAGGTTTAGTAATTAAAAAAAAGTATTTGACTGTTCTGAAATGGATAAATTAACAATTGAACTGAAAGGACAAATAGATTCAGAATACTACGCAATATGGGAGAAGTGGTATAATTGGATTGAGAATAGAAAAAAAGAAAAATAGACAAAATAGAAGTAGAATCAAAATGTATAGTAAAAAGGTATAGAGTGTATTTGAATTGGAATGTTATGGTATGTAAATGGTTGCAGTTCTGCATAAGATGAGTAAGATTTGCTTTATCTGTAAAAAACGCAATAATATTAATTAAAATTTTTTTAGACTTTTGGCATGTATTTATGATGGTTGCAGTGTCCCTGGATCATGTGGCCACTTTTGTGACCTTCTGACAAGCAAAGTCAATGGGGAAACCAGATTCACTTAACAACCAGGTTACTATTTTAACTATTGCAGTGATTCGTTCCATGCGCCTTTAGCGTTGAGTCATGCCGGCCACATGACCATGGAGACATCTTTGGACAGCGCTGGCTCTTTGGCTTTGAAACGGAGATGAGCACCGCCCCCTAGAGTTGGGAACGACTAGCACATATGTGTGAGGGGAACCTTTACCTAGGGCAAGAAAAAAATAAAATAAAAAGGAGCAAAACACACTTGTCTTGCTTAGCAACAGAAATTTTGGACTCATGTTTGGTAAGTTGAAGACTACTTGTACAAAAGCACTGAAACAAGTGACACTTACAACTCTTGCAGCCTTCCACAGTAACATCATCAAAGATTGGGCTGGATTGACTTGAATTGTGAACAGGAAGCTTCTTTAACCGAGAATGACAGGGAAAGAAGAGATGCAACCAAGTCACCCCTTTCTATAAACTCTGCAGAAAATGCCAAATTGGTGCATCTCTGGGGGAGGGGAAGGAGGGCGGGGAGATACGGACAAGCAAGAAAAAAACAACTTGGGAGCACGGCTGGTTCCTCCCGATCCTTTTTCCTCTTGCATGTAAATGATTAATGGGAGATATTGTGGAAGCAGATGTGGTTGCCACAGTAACCAAGGGGAGTTGTGAAAAAAAAGGCATGCACAGAATACTAAGCCCAGCTTGCTCCTTTGCAGTGCAGTAATCTTAGCCATCCTGAGATCCTGGCTATCAACACCCAGCTGTCCTCACCCAAACGAGCACATTTAAGCATGTACATAGATCAAAGGCGGCCTACTAGCACCTTTTCCAACTAACAGGTTTTGTTCGAAGACTTTCCTGAGCTGCAGCTGACTTCATCAAATGCATAGAGCAGGGATATCAAACTGGATTTCTTCAAGGGCCAGACAGCATTGTGGTTCTCTTCCATGGGCCGGGCCGGGGTGGTGGGGAGACGGGACGGCTGCCTCCAGGGGTGAAATCCACTTACCCTCGCTACCGTTTTGCAAATGGGAGCGCACACATGTTCACTTTGCTCATGCGTGACACCCCTGCGCATGTGCAGGACCTTCTGCACATGCACAGAGTGTAAAAAATGGGATGTAATGACATCCGGGTGGGTGGGCAGAGCCACCCGCCGCCGGTGCTACCGGTTCACCCGAGCCGGATAGAACCAGTTGCATTTCCCCACTGGACACCTCCTGCAGCACTTTGCCAGCCAAAGCGCTCCCCCCCCGCACCCTGTTTTCAGCCTGGACAACCTCCTGCAGTACTCTGCTGGCTAAAACAGGATGAAGTGGTGCCACGCGTGGCCCCCTGCACCTCGTTTTTGGCCTGGACGGCCTCCTGCAGCACTTTGCTGGTCGAAACAGGATGCGGGGGGCTGGCATCCCAATTTGGCTGGCAGAGTGCTGCAGGAAGCCCTCCAGGCCAAAAATGGGGATCCCCTGTGCCCAGGGGCGGGTTCTACTTACCTTTACTACTGGTTTGCAATGGGATCGCGCTCGCTCGCTTTATCGCCTATGATGACAGCTGCGGTGGTGGGCGAAGCATCCTGCCAGTTTTATTGCCGGTTCTTGCGAACCGGTCTGATCCGGGGGCAACCCACCACTGCCCATGCCCCATTTTGTCTGCCAGAGGCACTGCGGCCTGGTCCTTTGCTATTTCCAGGCCAGCCCCATGGGCCAGATTTAAGCACCCCATGGGACAGATCTGGCCCGCAGCGGGCCTTGAGTTTAACACCCCTGGCATAGAGGCTGGACTGGTGTAGGATTGGAATTGGGGTGAGGTGTGGGGGGAAAGGAGGCTGGTTTTGCAGAAGCAGGTTACAAGGGAGCACATTACAAGAACCTTGTATATATGTCTGTGCCTTTGAGTCAGTGTTGACACCCGGTGGCTGCCTGGACTAGTTCCCGCAGTTTTCTTGGCAAGATTTCAGAAGTGGTTTGTCACGATACAAAAAAGGATGCTTGAGACGCCTAGAAAGTGTGTAGGGAAGAGCAACAAAGACGACACAGGTTCTGGAGGCTACATCGTGTGATGAACGGTTGAGGGAGTTAGGTATGTCTGGTCTATCGAAGAGAAGGATCGCAGGGGACATGACAGCTGTCTTCCAGTACTTGAGGGGCTGTCACAGAGAAGAGGGGATAGACTTATTCTACAAAGCTCCAGAGGGCAGGACAAGAAGTAATGGGTGGAAGCTTGTTAAAAAGCGAGATCCAACCTAGAAGTAAAGAGAATTTTTTCTGACAGCGAGAACAATTAATCAGTGGAATAGCTTGCCTCTCGGCGTTGTGGATGCTCCCCCACTTGAGGTTTTCAAAAATAAATTGGATAACTCATGGGTGGGTTTCAAAAATTTTAGCAAGGGGTTCTCTGCCCCGTTGCTGGGTGGGCGTGGCCATGGTGGGCAAGGCCTAGTTGGCCTCCTGCACCATGGGTGTGTATATGTGTGCCCTCCCCGGGCTCCGGAGGCATTCCTTGAACCTCCGGAAGGGCGAAAACAGCCTCCCCAGGCTCCGGAGGCCCTCTGGAGGCCGGAAATGGGCCCATTTCTGGCCTTCCCGAACTTCTGGTAGGCCTGTTTTTCACACTCCCCGAACCGCCGTGCGCGCCCTGCATTTGCCTGCATCCAAAATGGGCCGTGTGGGGACTCCTGGGAGGGGAGGGGAGGGGAGGGGCGGGGCGGGGCGGGGTGGGGCGGGGCGGGGTGGGGTGGGTGGGCCCAGCCAGGAGTGGGATTTGGGGATTCTCCAGATTCTTAGCTAGAGGTTCTACTGAACGCCTGTGAACCCCCAGCAGCCCACCCCCTGGGGCAACTATTTGATTGGGATGGTGTACGGTCTCCTGCCTTGAGCTGGTGGTTGGAGTAGAAGACCTCTGAGGTCCATTCCGGACCTATCATTCTGTCTTCTATTGCCTCCTTCTTAGGGTTGAGAGAGAGGGACTGGCCCAAGATCACTTAGTTGGCTTTTCCCAAAGAGGGACTAGAAGCCACCATCTCCCAGTTTCTAGCCTGCTGCCTTAACCACCGCAGGTAGTCCTTGACTTACAACAGTTCATTTAATGACCGTTGAGAGTTTCAACGGCACTGAAAAAAGTGACGTATGACCGTTTTTCCCAGTTACGATCTTTCCGGCATCCCCATGGTCCTCCCATGATCAACATTCAGACGCTTGGCCCCTGACTCATATTTATGACGGTTACAGTGTCCCGGGTCATGTGATCCCCTTTTGGGACCTTCTGACAAGGAAAGTCAACGGGGAAAGCCAGATTCATTGAACAACCTGGTTACTAACTTATCAACTGCCGTGATTCACTTCAACAACTGAGGCGAGAAAGGTCGTAAAATAGAGCAAGATTCACTTAACAAATGTCTCACTGAGCAACAGAAATTTTGGGCTCAGATGTGGTCGTACGTCGAGGACTACGTTCACACCAAACTAACCTTATATCTTCAAGCCAGCGTTTATTCCTGGCAAAGGACTGGACTAGTCACTGCAGCTCTCTTGGCAAGATTTCAGGAGTGGCTTGCCATTTCCTGCTTCTTTCTCTGGCTGAGCCTGAGAGACTGGCTCAAGGTCACCGAACTGGCTTCATGCGTTAGGCTGGACTAGAACTCCACGACTCCCTGGCGCCCTAACCATACCACCAAACTGGCTCTACAAGTACCTTATCAGATAATAACTGTAACATCTTAAAAACCCCATTGAGTTTGTTGAGAACTTTGAGGACTGCCTAAAACCTTTTGATGGGTTTCATGTTCTACAATCTATTGCTCAATGGTGCTGTTAATGTCTTCCTTTTCCAAACTGGTCTCTTTGAGATGTGTAACAGAGGCAGTGGTGAAATGCTACCGGTTTGGGCTAGTTTGCCCAAACCCGTAGTAAAAAAAATGCTTTAAAAAGTAAAAAAAAAAGTTCTGACAACAATCAGCTGTGTTGCACGATTGTTGGAACTTTTTTAAATTACTTTTTTAAGCATTTTTTTTACTACCTATTCGCCTGAACCGGTAGTAGAAAAATGTTAAAAAAAGTAAAAAAAAATAAATTCTGACGATCAGCTGTGTGATAATCAGCTGTGTCGGGCAATGGTTGCAACTTTTTTTTTACTTTTTTAAAGCATTTTTTTACTACCGATCAGCTGTGAGGCAATCATCTGTGCCTGATTGTCTGTGAGGTTCCTGCTTGTTGCCGGGGCCATTTCGTGTGAAGTCCAGCTGCTTTTGCATTGTGTGTGGATCAGTTCTGTAGCTTTTGTGTTATTTTTGTGTAAAGTGTGATCGTTTGTTTTTGAGCCACGCCCACCCGGTCATATGACCACCAAGCCACACCTGCCTGGTCATATGACCACCAAGCCCCGGCACCTGGTCACATGACAACTAAGCCACGCCCACCAAGCCACCCCCACAAAACCAGTAGGGAAATTTTTTTGAATTTCACCACTGAACAGAGGGGTGAAATGCTGTGATATGACTGCGAATGAAATGCTCTGATATTGCTTTGTCCTAGTTCTGAGTCCTGATGTCAACCTTGTGCCCATTACTGTAGTCCTTGGTTAATGATCACTCGTTCAGCGACTTTTCAAAATCATGAAGGTGCTGAATGAGGAGACTTATGGCTGGCCCTCAGAGTAGTAGCTGGGGAAATTTGAGCGCTGAAGCCCACCCATTGCCAAGATCGGGAAACTCAGCACTTGTGAATCAGAATCCATTGTGAGTAAAAATGACATCATGGCTTCCAGGAATCTCCAAAGATCTGATTTAAATTATTCATTGGATTGATTGAGTTCAGGTGAATCGATTCAATTCAGGTCAAAAACTGTGTTGTTTCAGTTTCAAAGTTTATTGGATTTGAAGAATCAGGTTCATTCTGGACTGCCAAGTCAAACGGTTGAAGTGACTTGATAAAAAAAAATGTGTGTTTAAGTGTACGAACATTGAATTTTCAAATCTATTTAAGGCCATTTGGCCTGGAATACTGAATCCATTTAACAATTTATTCAGGGTGGCTATTTGTGACCTTATACAAACCTTATTCGTATGAGGCTTTTAGTGAATTCACTGGATAATTAGTTTAAGAAATTTAATTTGGTGGATTTAATTAATAATAATTTTAAGAGTGGTGCGGTGGCCTAGAGGTGGAGCTCTTGCCTCACAATCAGGAGGCTGTGGGTTTGATCCTAGGCAGAGGCAGGTATTTCTCTCTCTGGGCACACTGAGAATATATCTGCTGAACAAAACTCCACATTGGCGACAGGAAGGGCATCCGGCTAGCTCCATTCAGTTGCCCAGACTCCACCCTGAAAGGGATTTTGGGGTCATTAAAAGAAGAAGATGGTGATGAATTAATAATTATTTTAATTTAGTGGATTTTTGCATTTCGCCTTCTAGAAAAACCATATATAAAAAGCATCCAAATAGCAATAGCAATAGCAATTAGAGTTATATACTGCTTCATAGTGCTTTACAGCACTCTCTAAGCCGATTTCCACTTTGTTACCATGTTTCCCCAAAAATAAGACAGGGTCTTATATTATTTTTTTGCTCCAAAAGTTGCATTAGGGCTTATTTTCTGGTTAGGTCTTATTTTGGGGAAAATACGGTACTAATTGCATCCATCTGGCTGGTGATCTTAACTGGGGCTTATTTTTTGGGTAGGGATTATATTACGAGCATCCTGAAAAATCATACTAGGGCTTATTTTCCAGGTGGGTCTTGTTTTCGGGGAAACAGGGTAGTGAAGCTACTAGAAAAAGAGTTCCCCAAATAACTTGACTGGCTTGAACTGTAAAGGAAACAGACCTAGTTCCCAAGCTAAGTCTTGGCCGGCTGCCCTCTTTTTCTTCCTAATGACTCAGGCTTGCAGCTCTGTAGCTCTCAGGGAATCAGCCTCTTATATCTTGCCTTTAGATCGACTCCTTGCTCAAGACGGCTTTAATGGAAACCTCTGTCCGTGATAGTGGCATGGCTTTAGTGCGAGATAACAACTGGCCTTCATGGAAACACTGATAGGCAAAGCAGGGTGCCAAGAAACAGCTCACGTTGTCAGCAATGTCCTCTCCTCGCCTCCCCCCATTGTTAAAATCAGGCAAACGTTCACTCCACCCAGCAGAGCCTTCCTGACTTTGATAATGGAGGAGATCTGGCAAATTTTATGCTGATCTGTAGCTGCTCCTGGGATGCCATCGTCATTCTCCTTCAACGTAAATCATGTCTTCTGCACTTCCTCATATTGCTAGCGGTTTCCTATTATTTCATTTCTGGTTTTTGGTAGGACCTCCGGCTGAAATGCCCTCTTGAACCTGACCATTTTTCTTTCCCTGGGAACTTCTCGGACTTTCTGAAACCACAATAACAACACAAATGTTATTTGGAAGCGCGTGGAAGTCCCGTCTCCTCCCCCACGTCTGTGGAATGTTAGGTGTCCTCAGATTCAAGGAACACAACTTTCCAAGGATCTAGTTGTACTTCCTTGTTCTCCTGAGCCCTATTTTGAAGGTTTTCTGTTAATGGTTCTGGTTTCAGAGGATTTGCAAATGCCATGGTGGCCTGCATATTATCCTATCTTCTATAGCGCACGCTTCAAAAGCAGATTTATACAGCACATTGTGCATGAAGTATATTTCAGCTCACCGTCTTAGTGCTGGTGCTTCCTCCTCCTCCTCCCTTAAACAATTAACAGATTAACAGAGTTGGAAGGGACCTTGTAGATCATCTAGTCCAACCCCCTGCCCAGTGATGAAATCCATTTTTTTTTACTACTGGTTCTGTGGGCGTGGCTTGGTGTGGCTTGGTAGGCGTGGCAGGGGAAGGATACTGCAAAATCTCCATTCCCTCCCCACTCCAGGAGAAGGATGCTGTAAAATCCCCATCCCCTCCCCACTCCTGGGGTAAGGATATTGCAAAATCTCCATCCCCAGCCCACTCTGGGGCCAGCCAGACGTGGTATTTGCTGGTTCTCTGAACTACTCAAAATTTCGGCTACTAGCTCTCCAGAACCTGTCAGAACCTGCTAGATTTCACCCCTGCCCCCGCCCAAGCAAGAGACCCTATGCCATTTCTGACAAATGGCAGTCCAATCTCTTCTTGAAAGCCTCCAGTGATGAAACTCCCACAACTTGCGAAGGCAAAAGCTGTTCCATTGGTTGATTGTTCTCACTGTCAGAAAATTTCTCCTTATTTCTAGGTTGAATTTCTCCTGGGTCAATTTCCATCCATTATTCCTTGTCTGGCCTTCAGGTGCTTTGGAAAATAGCTTGAAACACCCCCCCCTCTCTGTGGCAGCCCCTCAAATATTGGAACACTGCTATCATGTCTCCCTTGGTCCTTCTCTTCACTAGACTAGCCATGCCCAGTTCCTGTAACTGTTCTTCATATGTTTTCATCTCCTTCCTTCTCCTCCTCGCTTCCTTCTCCTTCTCCTTCTCCTTCTCCTTCTCCTTCTCCTTCTCCTTCTCCTTCTCCTTCTCCTTCTCCTTCTCCTTCTCCTTCTCCTTCTCCTTCTCC
>WNWU01000095.1:1502916-1550865 GCA_012654045.1 Ptyas mucosa
TCCTTCCTTCCTTCCTTCCTTCCTTCCTTCCTTCCTTCCTTCCTTCCTTCCTTCCTTCCTTCCTTCCCCTTTCCTCGTTCCAAATTATATGGCCACCCATCCCAAATACAGGTAGTCCTTGACTTACGACCACAATTGAGCTGAAAATTTCTGCATGAGACATTTATTAAGTTAGTTTTGCACCATTTTACAATTTTTCTTATCACACTTGTTAAGCAAATCACTGCTGCAGTTGTTAAATGAGTAACACGGTTTTGTTAAGTGAATCTGGCTTCCCCATTGTTTGTCGGAAGGTTGCAAACAGGATCCCTTGACCCCAGGACACTGCAATTGTCATAAATATGAGTCAGTTGCCGAGCATTTGAATTTTGACTTCGTGACCATGGGAATGCTGCAACAGTTATGAGTGTGAAAAGTGGTTGTAAGTCCCCTTTTTTCAATGCTCTTGTAACTTTGAACTGTTACAAGCCGAGGACCACCTGCAGCGGTGAAATTCCCCCAGTTATATCCGGCTTGACGAACCAGTAGCACCAGCGGCGGGAGACTCCACCCATCCATCAGGACGTCATTACATCCCAACTTTTAACCATCTGCACCAATGATGGGTTGCTCCCAGTTCGCACCGGTTTGGGAGAACTGGTAGTAATGGCGGTGGGAGGCTCCGCCCACCCGCCCACCCGCCTGGAAGTCATCAAATACGCTCTGCGCATGCGAACTGGTAGTAAAGCGAACCAGTAGTAAAAGTAAGTAAAATCCACCACTGATCTGCACATGCGCAGAAGAGGCACGCATGCGTTCCCGCGTGAGAGGACACCCAAACCGGTAGCGAAGGTAAGTGGGTTTCACCACTGACTACTTGTACAGAATTACAAATCTGGGGGACCATTACATTCCACTAGAGAGTTTGGCTCCATCTTGAACTTCTCCCAGGTGCTTAGACATTAATTTGATCTATTTCAACCTGGCCTTGAAGGTCATTTGAAGGTTTCGGCTAGTCGAGCAGATGGCCACCCAGTTAATTATAAGCACTCTGAGGATTGCCCATATAACACCACTGCTATGACAGTTGTATTGTTCTGTCAGTTAGCTTCCAGATGGATATTTCTGAGACCACTTTCTCTGGGTTGAATTCATCTTGCGAGTTCAAGGAGAAAATGGCTTGCTGAGGATCCCACTCTGAAAGGAAACTCATCTGCACTGCATCTGATGTCAGATCTTTTCACTAATGGCTCCTTCCCTTTGGAATAGTTAATCCTGAATATCTATTCCTTACTACTATGTTTCCCTGAAAACAAGACCCTGTCTTATATTTTTTTGAACCCCGAAATAAGCGCTTGGCCTTATTTTCAGGGAGGTCTTATTATTTTGGGGGGCATGGAGCAAGATGGGGATCCTCTTGCCATCTTACCTGATTTCCAGCTCTGGCTCCCTAACCTAACCAGAGGAAATGGCAGGGACCAGCTGCGTGTGCAGTTAAATATTTTCGGGGGAGGTCTTATTTTCGGGGAAATAGGGTACCTTTTCAAAAAAACTTAAAACTTTTAGGACCAGGGACAATTATAATGCCACCAACCGGTGGGCCATCAGGTTGGTGGCAATACGTTGAAATGGATTGCTAAATTTATTTGTGGTGGTCTAAGTGGGGGAACACAGTGGAAGGTGAGCCAAAGCAAATCACTAAATCAATCAATGAATTCCTACAATTCTGTGCACATCTAGTTGGTTGTAGTAAATAGAAATTGTAGAAATACATACATTTTCAGCCGCTGGAAGACTTTACATTTGGGACGTATCTATGTTAGGAAAGATTGCTGTAGAGAATAATAGCATATCCATGCAGTAACACTTATACACAGCATTAATATTAATTTAAAAACCACAACCACCTCTTAATTCCAGCTCTTGCTGAAGTTCTAGCCTCTATTATTAAAAATATGTTCATTTCCCACCCTTGCTTTTTGTAACAAGCTGTTCAAACACAATGCCTCCTGATGCCTGGGAAACCCGTTTCAAATCTGTTTATTGTTTACAGTGAAAGGGCAGACTTGCAACCACTTTCCAAGGCAGAAGGCTCTCACAGTGGTAAACAAAGGGGCATTTCTCCTTAAGCAACTGGAAAAGAAAACCACCTGCTTTTATCTTAGACCCAGCAAATAACAGAATAACTGAGTCGGAAGGGATCTTGGAGGTCTTCTAGTCCAACCCCCTGCTCAGGCAGGAAATCATCAACCCTACAAAATGATCTTGAATGTAACCATTTAATTCATTAACCACGGTAACTTTTTAACATTCCTTCCTCGTGTATTTCACTATTTTCCCCTTTGGTCATATCAAAACTTACATTTCGGCACCGTTTTTAGATATTCTTTGATGCCACGTTATTAGAAGTACATTATTTGCTGGACTTCTGCACTAAACACTCAGCTACAACGTCCGTTCCCTGAATACGAGATTGCTGAATTCTGATATCTTGAGGTTTCCCCCCACCACCACCCTTCCTTCATCCGGAATTGCAAAGAATAAAACATACAGGAAGGAAGAGGAGAGAAATTTGCTGCAATTCACACTTTCTTGCTAGAAGAACAAAAGCATCTCACGGGGATAGTTGCATGATCTTAAAAGGATTGGATTAGCCAGTTTTATACTATGCACAGGGGACAAATTGCCTTCCAGCTAATTCAATCTCAGTTTCAGTTGACTTGCTGGTTAATTTGATCAAGAGACACAGAGCTAGCCATTTGCATTCCCAGGATCAAGGCTTTACTGCAGGTTTGGATCCATTGGGCCATAATTTACTTTATAATAATATCTTAATACAAGTGAGGGGGGAAACACCCCCCCTCCCGGTGTCTCATTTCTGGACTTCATTGAGGGCTCATCCGTTTCATAAGTAATATTCTCTGTCAATTGTCAGGATTATTTTTGAAAGTGACAACATTGGAGGCTTACGGTATTACTGTAGCATTTAAAAGCTGCAGAGTTTTTACAAAACCGTAGCTCAGTTTCTGAAATGTCCTAACCAGGAAAGATAATTAGATGCCAGCAGAACTGCAGTGGAGTGGAGGAGACGGGAGTTTATCCAGAACTTTTAATATCAGCGTTGTTTATAAATGGGCTTTTATAGGAGTTTTAAAAATGGGTTTTAAAAGAGGACCCCGAGATTGCAAAAGGAGTGTGGTTTTGGTTGCATGGCTATGACCGCGATCTTGAGGGGGTTTTTTTTTGACAACGCTCTCCAAAAATGCCTCCAAATGGCAGTTGGTTGTTGAAGCATCTTTTTGATACCAGCTTCCTCCCTCGTGAACAGGCATCAATGTGAAGGCTCACTGACAGGCAACTTAACAGAGAAAATCTATTGGTTAGGACAGTGTTTCTCAACCTTGGCCGCTGGACGATGTGTGCACTTCAACTCCCAGAATTCCCCAGCCAGCTCTGGGTTAGGAGATTCCTGAGAGCAGAAAGGGCTTGGATCTCTGAAATCCTTCTAGAATGGTATAAGATTCTGCTTAAGGTAGTTCCGGCTGACAATTGAAATGCTTGGAAACGGCATGTCACCTGGAACTGTTAGGCCTCAGGAAACCAAGCAGGTGGAATGGCTTCCGAACAGTTTCCTTTCTTGTTCCTCACCTGTTGACCGAAATCTTGCCAAAATAAAGCAACTTATTTACTTCGCTCTAGATATTATTATTATTTATTAAATTAATTGACCCCTCGTCTTACCACAAGGTAACTCTAGGTGGTTTACAATATTAAATATTGTATACTCTGAGAATTCCTAGGGAGAAACCTTTTAAAATCTCTTTCCCCCCCAACCAAGCTATCGAAGTTTCATGACTACTTTGTCCTCTGCAATGAAGCCCCTCCTTTAAAACAAAAAGTTAAGTTATATTCAGGGGGCAGATTACTTGGAAATCCCAGGCTGTAGATCAGGGGTGTCAAACTCAAGGCCCGGGGGCCAGATCTGGACCGCAAGGCTGTCCTGGAAACGGCAAAGGACCGGCCTGCGGTGCCTCTGCCAGCAAAAACGGAGCTCGGGAGGACCGCACACAGCCCTCCCGAGCTCCGTTTTCACTGGCAGAGGGTTGCAGGAGGCTGTCGCAGCAGAAAATGGAGCTTGGGAACCTGTTTTCGCTGGCAGAGCAATTGGGCCACCTCAGGGACCCCGACACGTTGAGCTGATCATACCCACCCTGGCCATACCCATCCTGGCTCCCCAAGGTCAAGCACAACCCTAATGTGGCCCTCAATGAAATCAAGTTTGACACCCCTGATGCAGATTGATTTTGAAAGATGTTTTCAGAAATCCTGGAAGATCGATGGCTAACCATTTCTGGTATGAAAAACCAACAACATGGATACTTTCACGTAGTTACTGAAAGTAATATTCAGTTCTCCCTTTACCTTGTTATGGGCCATCACCACTGTCTCTGGAAATGGCAAATATCTAAGGAAAAGGGAAAATGTTTGGTGTCCCTTGAGTGATGTGCCAATGTTTAAGAACAAACAGGTTTCACAATCAGTTTTTCTCCCAAAGACCCTCAGTATCAAAGTAAAACTTGAATCCTTATAGGGCAAGTATTTCAACCTTCTGGCATTGAGCCAAATGACAGCTGTCTAGGGATGACACTTACTTTGGTGGTTGAACTCTTTTTGAGTCCAGATGTAACCATGTTTCATGGATTCGTTGTGACATCTAGTGGTCACATCCTCTATTTGCACACTTGTGTTGCACATCCATTATTTGCACAGAAAAGCAATGGCAGATTACTTCTGCCAAGAAAAATTCACTGGATAGATGTGCCCATAAAATCACCAGTAATAAAGCCTTTATCTTACAGGAGAATGCCATAAACCTGATTCACACATCATGCTAAATTATAATGTGAATTTTGGTTTTACTCTGCGGTTTATAAATCAAGGTTTATGCTTAGTTGGCTGAATCCAGTCAATTGTGGTTTCTTAAAAAAAATCAAGATTAGGCACACAATAGCTTAGTGAAGTATAAAAACCAAGCCACCCACCCTTGCATCTAATGTGACTTGAAGACTAGCTTTAGACCTTAATCTGAACAGAAAAGTGGAATAGCTCTAAAATAGCCTGGTTCAGTTGCTTCTGACAACAGATCAGCAGAATTTTATATCCCAAAGGGCTTCTCTGAGACCTTATAAACTTCTACTGGTGTCATCCCTGATAGCATCTAGTCATCTTGTCCTTTTTGGATTTCTTTTTGGTTTGCCTTTGATTTTCCCACACATTAGGATCTACTCCAGAGGTGGGTTTCAGCAGGTTCTGACCAGTTTTGGAGAACCGGTAGCGGAAATTTTGAGTAGTTCGGAGAACCGGTAGTAAAAATTCTGACTGGCCCCGCCCCCATCTATTCTCTGCCTCCTGAGTCCCACCTGATCAGGAGGAAATGGGAATTTTGCACTATCCTTCCCCCGGAGTGGGGTGGGAATGGAGATTTTACAATATCCTTCCCCTGCCACGGCCACCAAGCCACGCCCACAGAACCAGTAAAAAAATTTGAAACCCACCACTGATCTACTCCAATAACTTCTATTATATGGCCAAATATTTCAGCTTTAGCTTTATTATTCCTGCATCCAAAACCAGTCTGATTTCACCTCATCTCTTTTTGAATGAGTTCTCTTTTTTGAATCAAAGATACTCTCAACCATCGTCTCTGGCGCCACAATTCAAAGGAGATTTTCAATCATCCAGGTCATGGTTGTCCCAAAGGTGCTTTTTCAAAAGGCAAGGATGATGACTGCAAGGAATATAAATCCTTCCATTACCCAACATTCCAGAACTGAAGAAGCTTCTTGGCTGAGAAGCAAAACGTTTTCAAGGAAAAACAAAGAAAGTCCAGTTTCCTTTTGAAAAATCACTTTTGGGATAATTGGAAGATATATATTTTTCTGTGTTCAGCCTTTCTCATGTCCAGTATTCACAGCCATCTGTCACAACTGGCAAAGCCATGATCTTAACAATACACTTCTTTGTTGTCATTGTGATGTCTTCAATATTTTGTCTAGATCTGTCATAGTAACAGGCACCACTGTATTTCATGGCTACAGTTACCATCCCTGTGAATTTTTGAGCCTAGAAACATGAAACCTGTCCATTTTTAGATTTGCTCAAACATCAGGTAAGGTTGGCACTACTTATCACGATTTAGGGTTTTTATTAATACTAATCTCAACAGAGCTTTTGTCTTCATTTTCTTTCTACCAGTACACATGTCGGTATTTTTCTTCTTCTTTAATAATGTCCCAACTTTCAATCCATAATTCTTCAAGCAATCAAATCTAATCCATTAAATTTTTCTTTCCCGCTCACTTAGAAAATCTATGAAAGCTGCAGAGCTTTCAGTTGATTATGTACCATAAAGTCATTTTTGATTCCTAGGAACAACTTAGATCAGTGTTTCTCGACCTTGCAAACCTGTGGACTTCAACTCCCAGAATTCCTCAGGCAACTGTGTAGGGTGGGCGATTCTGGGAATTGAAGTCCACACATTTTAAAGTTGCCAAGGTTGAGAAACATTGATTTAGATGGATTTTCTCCATGGTGGTCTGATCCTAACATGGTCCTTCAGTTCTTCCAAGGGTGGATCCATTACCACTGTAACCGAGATCATCCATTTTACTGCTTGTCATCCTCTTCTTGTCTTTCCCTCCAGCTTTCCCTCCAGTTAAGAGTCTTTCTCAGGGAGCTAAGTCTTTGCATAATATGTCTGAAGTTTGATAGTTTGAGTGTAGTCATCATTGCCTAAAGTTATTATATAAAAGTGCAACTTTCATTCCATAGATTGTGTTGAATATAGATATATAGATGATAGATATAGAGAGGTTTAAATTGATTGTGAATGCTCACCAGTGCAAAAAGGCAGTCCTATACTGCGGGGGGTCTCCAACCTTACCAACTTTAGGACTTGTAACTCGGATTTGGTTGAACAGAGTATCCCAAACACAACACCTTGCCAATGAGTTGGACTACAGCTCCCATAATTCCTAGCCAGCATGGCCCATGCAACAATCCACTTTTAGGAGCAGCTTCTTCCCAATCTCTAAAGCAGGGGTCTCCAACCTTGGCAACTTTAAGACTTGTGGACTTCAACTCCCAGAATTCCTTTGCTGGCTGAGGAATTCTGGGAGTTGAAGTCCACAAGTTTTAAAATTGCCTTGGAGACCCTTGCTCTACTGGACATCAAATGCACTATCCTGACCCTGTCACCTTCGCTCATTCATTCTGCTACACTCAATCTCGGTCTCCCGGAGACACGCCCCCTTCACCCCGCCCCCTTCTGAAATCCCAGCCTATAGAAAAAGAACTTTGAGAAGAAGGCGGACCAACCGCGCTCTCCAAGTTAGCGCAGGCGTATACCCAACCCAAAAAAATACTAATATAAAATGCGATTCCATTGCGCCCGCCCGCATTCCTTGCCCGCCTCTGGCTCCGCCCTTCTCTCCCCTCTCCCGCCCCTTTCCGCGTATGTTTTAAGCGCGCGCGCGCGCCGGCTCCATGCGTTCGTAGTCTGGTTTTCGTCCCGGCCTCGCAAGATTCTTCTCCAGACGCGGACGGGCTCTTTTTTTAAATTTTATTTTATTTAAAAGAATAAAGCCTTGAGAGGGCTCCGCGTCCACGCGCCTGCGCAGTGGACAGGCCCTGTGGAGGGTCAGTATCTGGAATTGGGGCAGGGGAGGGGGCCTTTCCTGGGCCTGGCCCGGGAGGAGGGGGCGGGGGGAGGCTTTCGGGCAGCGCCTGTCAAACGTCTGAGCCGGTCTGCTTCGTGCTGGGAAAACAGCTGCACTGGGGTTGGCCCTTGACACGGGTACTGGGGGTGGGGAGGGGGGAAGGCTCTTTCCCCCCTCCCCACCTCCTCGGACTACAAAGCCCATCATTCCCGGCTGGAGCGGCTTTCTGCGCGGGGATGAGTCCGACCCTGGATCCTCAGGGGTTGGGGGGACGGGACAACAAAGCGGCTGCCATTGCTTGCCTTTTCGGGGTCTTCCCCCCCCCCGATCCTTTTGGGCGACCCCCGCGTTGCCACGTGGACGCCTGAGGGGGTGGCGGCTGCAGACGAGCAAGGGATGCCCGGATCTTTTGCTCGGGTTCTCACGAGGCGAGACATCCAGGCGGCTGCTGGTCAGCTGAGTTTCTTTGGGAGCCACCCCGGGGGACGCCCTTTCAGCGAAGGGTCTGGTGACTGGTCCTCCTGCATGACACCCCCCACCCCCACCCCGCGCTTGGAAATGGGTTTGTTTGTTGGGTAAACTGGGGCAAACTGGTCGTGGGAAAGCAGCAGCCTCTTGGGAAAAGGTCCCTAAATGCGTGTGCGGTTCTGAGCATCATCATCCGTGTCTGATCTCTTCTGTCACTCTTTGGCCATCTTTCCTTTTTCTTAGCTGGCTTAGGGCAGTGTTTCTTCAACTCTTGTCCCTAGAGATGCCTTCCTTTCTACTTTTAAGTTCATTTTTAAATTTATATATATATATATGTATATATGTGTGTACACACACACATACACGCATACATTTTGCTGATAAAGAAATAAAGGGAGACTAGTATAGATCTATTTGAAGCTATTTAGCTCTCATCAGTTAGCCATACCCTTACTCGGATTCGAACTTGGACTAAAATATGAACTTGGTATAAAATAGTTTGTCGTGAATGCGACTGCTCGAGGGCTCCTGGATTGGAGCTGAAAGGTGAAAGGAAAGCAGTATGCTCCCTCCCATATTGGGGTAGATCAGGTGCTTCGATAGATAGATAGATAGGTAGGTGGGTAGGTAGTTAGGTAGATATAGATAGATACAAAGTGTTTTTCTATCTATCTATCTATGGTGGCTCTGGCTAAAATGCTGAACTTGTCGATCGAAAGGTGGGCAGTTCAGCGGTTCGAATCCCTAGTGCCGTGTAACGGGGTGAGCTCTCATTACTTGTCCCAGCTTCTGCCAACCTAGCAGTTCAAAAGCACGTAAAAAATGCAAGTAGAAAAATAGGGACCACCTTTGGTGGGAAGGGAACAGTGTTCCATGCACCTTTGGTGTTAAGTCATGCTGGTCACATGACCACAGAGACGTCTTCGGAAGCGCTGGCTCTTCGGCTTTGAAATGGAGATGAGCACCACCCCCTAGAGTTGGGAACGACTAGCACATATGTGTGAGGGGAACCTTCTTTACCTTTATGTATATATATATTTGTGTTTGTGTGTGTATGCTCAAAAGGTCTATACAGATTCCCAGTCATGGTTGTCCCAAAGATGCTTTTTTCAAGAGGCAACTGGACTTTCTGTTTTTTTCTTGGAAGATGTTTCGCTTCTCATCCAAAAAGCTTCTTCAGCTCTTGACCACCATCCAGTCAGAGCCGAAGAAGCTTTTTGGATGAGAAGCCAAACATCTTCCAAGAAAAACCAGAAAGTCCAGTTGCCTCTTGAAAAAAAGCACCTTTGGGATGCTCAAGTCAAAAAGTTGACTTTGGTAAATGCCTGGACTTGTCCCTGCAGTTTTCCTGGCAAATTTTTAGAAGGAGTTTGCCATTGCTTCTTTCCTGGAGCTGAGAAAATGGGACTGGCCCAAGATCCCCCAGCTGGCTTCATGCCTAAAGCAGGACTGGAACTTCCAGCTTTTGCATTTCTATCCCGGTGACTTAACCACTGCACCAAATTGGGTGTCTAAAAAAGTATGAAGGCTATTTTGATTTTGCAGATCCGAGAGGGTCTTGGGGATCCCCAGGGGTCCTCAGATCACATTTTAAAAAATACTGGCTGAGGAGGATAACATGGATGAGGGAAAACACCATGAAATCAGCGATGTGAAAATTAGCATTGATTAAATGTAATGCATTTAATTATGTTCAGTCCTTCTCTTGTGCCTTTTCATTCATTCTCCCACCCCCAAATGTGTCTCTAATTACAACCTTGTTTTTTTAGTGAGATAGCCTTTCTTAGATTCAACTCTTGCTTCCAAATTCCTTTGTGGTTCCTGGTTGGTAATTCACTGGGATTCTGTTCAACAATGATGTGAAATATCTCATTTCTAATTATTGTAGGGGATTTGTTGTTGTTCAAGAACAACAAAGCCCGGTCCAGAAGCTTTCATCTTGTTCTTGAAATAATTATTGTTATAAAAAATGGAGGATAAATCTCTCAAAATAGCACAGAATGGGACCATGTTTGGTGTGGAGGAAGAAACCTGGGAGAAGAAAGGTTGAGTTTTAAAAAATGGACCAGATTCAGCTGGGATTTTGAGGGGAATAAAAATGCCCTCTGTTTTTCCCAATGCATCCCAATGGGAGAGGCAGTAAGACAGTGACTCCGGTTGTTGTTGTCACAGCTCCATTCTCCCTTCTCCCTCTAGGTCACATGAGACAAAGTGGAACACATGCTGCCCACCGCATGCTTTCCAGTGCACACCTGCATGTACGGTTATTTCTCTAGAAGAAGCTGTTACTGGCCTTGTGTAACTTTTTGGCAACCCCTGTGAAGTTAGGGAGTAACAGACTGAAAAGTGGTGGGGATTTCAAGACGCAGGTTCTTCTGGTTCACCACATTACCTGTGATAACATTCTTTGTCATCAACTCTGCCTGAAGGTATGTCCCAGCCTTTAAAATATGATGAGGCAAACAAATTCTGGGAAATTTTGGAACATCTTCTTTGGCAGGTCTTTTACCTTCTACATCCCCTCTGGTTTTTCATGGCAGCATTCCGGTTTATTAAATTATTATATTGCTTTACGAAACCTTCATCCCTCTCACTTCTGATCTGAAAATGTTCTCTTGTTACTTTTCTCTTTTCCTGGCTATGCTTGACAAGAGCCCTTCAATAACCCTGATTGTGTGTCCCTCCCCAGCTGCATTGCTGCTTGTGCTTATATGAATTTTCCCTATGTGAAGCCTCTTGCATGACCTGCGTGAAAGAATTGTGCATCCTATATTGCTTTTTCCATGATTCCATTGAGAATATTACGTTACCACCTCTACAAGAGTCTATATTATCTATGTTTCCGCCTGCCCATCCAGCCATCCGTCCAATTTCTATATCACCTATCACACTTAAGTGATTCTAGGCCAGGGGTGGGCAACTGTGGCCCTTTTACAACCTGTGGACTTCAACTCCCAGAATTCCTGAGACAGCCAAGCTGGCTCAGGAATTCTGGGAGTTGAAGTCCACAGGTCATAAAGGGGCCATATTTGGTCTAGGTGGTTTATATACCTATAACTCAGGCTTTCTTATTTCAGATTTTTAATCTGATGCAAAATATTTATCGCTGCTGTCTTCTTAATCTTTCTCCTGATCCATTGTGCTCTTCGTTTCTTTTATTTATTTCTTTTATTTCTTTATATTTATATGCCGCCCTTCTCTGGAGACTCAGGGCGGCTTACAATGCGTTAAGCAATAGCCTTCATACTTTTGTATATTTATACAAAGTCAGTTTATTGCCTCCACAAACCAGGTCCTCATTTTACCCACCTTAGAAAGGATGGAAGGCTGAGTCAATTTTAATGTATAATGCTATTTTAATGTATAATGGGCTCATCTTGTGTTCTTTTGTGGAATAAAAAGATATACAATGAATTAGCTAATTGCTCCCATTTCCACTCTGTTCTTTAGCCTCATATTGATCTGGGAACACATGAGTTTTGCAGTCTTACGATCCTTTTAATAAAACATTGTTTTTCAACCTTGGTAGCCTTAAGATGTGGGTCAAGGTTGAAACACACTGTTTTAAAGAAAATGAAGGATTGTAAATAGAACAGTCTTTAGTTGTTCCAGTCTTTAGTTGTAAAGTCTTTAGTTGTTCTGACCTTTGTCAAAGTGAGTAACTTGGTACTAAGTTATGTATTGTAGAGGCCATGAAGCATATAGGTACATTTGTAGTTAATTCCTTAAAAATGCTAGTTTATGGGGAGAGGCAAAAGTGGAAAGTGACTCTAATTTTCATTAGTATCTTATTTATGAACTGGGAGCATGGTGCTTTATTTTATTAAACAGTACTGCATATATAAACAAAGTAACTTGCAAAACATAAAGACAAGTGCAAAACAAGATTAAAGTGTAATCTTATATGGAAAACAAATGGGCAGCACAATCAGTAACAATTTAAAATTGAACTGTGGCTTTAAATCTGCAAGATACACAATAAATATAATCTTGTTTTATGTTAAGAGATACATATTGGCCAGCAAGACTGGTGAAAGCCAAAACCAATAAATTAGTAGCGATATTTTATGAAATTCAACTTGTTTTCTTTTTTTAGACATTGAAACAAATGAAGTACATTTTGGTAACAGGCGGTGTCATCTCTGGGATTGGAAAAGGAATCATTGCCAGTAGCGTTGGGACAATCCTCAAATCATGTGGATTACACGTCACTTCCATTAAAATTGACCCTTATATTAACATTGATGCGGGCACCTTCTCTCCTTATGAGCACGGTAAGACGAGATGAAAACCTCTTATTGATATAGCAGCAAGGACTGAAATATCTCTGGATTCTAGTACTGAAGGTATGTAGAGTGGAGGGGAGGGGAGTGGAGGGGAGGGGAGGGGAGGGGAGAGGAGAGGAGAGGAGAGGAGAGGAGAGAAGAGAAGAGAAGAGAAGAGAAGAGAACAGGATAGTTGGGAGGGACCTTGTAGGTCATCTAGTCCAACCTGCTAAAGCAAGAGACCCTATGCTCGTGATGGCGAACCTATGGCACGTGTGCCAGAGATGGGCACATGCACCATTGCCAGCTGCTTTTCCGGGTTCCAGTGCGCATGTGCACGCTAGAACCCAGAAATGCAGCTGGTCACCGCACGCATGTGCACCGGCCAGCTGCTCTCTTCTGGGTTCTGGTGCTCTGGCACGCGTGCGCTCTAGTTTTGGCACTCGGTGCCGAAAAGGTTAACCATCACTGCCCCATTACCATTTCTGACACCTGGCAGCCCAGTCTCTTATTTCTCTACTTTTAAAAAAATAGAATACGGTACAGAGAGTCCAACCTGTATATTGGGCTATTTTATATAATTGCTATTTATAATTTTTGCTTTTCCATTTATTCTATTTTTATTTTCCTTAACGTCAGCCCCTCTCCTAGTCATGTCTATAAAATGGGCAGCCGTATGTATACATGATAGATACAACACATTGAAGTCCACTCATCTTAAAAATGCCAAGCGTGAGTAACTCTGCTGTAGGTGGTTCAGGCAACGAAAGTGACAGGCGGCGGAGTCCTTGCTAGGGTTTGGTCTACAGTGGGCAGCAAATGTTGATGGCTCCTTCAGGAGGTTGTACAGTAGATCCTAGGAAAGTGATGGGGAACTTTTTTTTCCTCGGGTGCTGAAAGTGAGCACTGACACCCATAATGCAATGTCCCCACTGCAGCTCCCCCCGCACATGCGTGTGTAACCTCCCTGCGCTCCCTCTGCACCCCCGTTTGCACAAGTGACCGCCCTGCTCTCCCCCTGCCCGCGTCCCCCTCCAGGGGCGCATGTGCACACGACTCTGGTTTTGGTGCTAGCAGGCCTCCCTGAAGCCTCCTGGGACCAAAAATGGGGCACGGGGGAGACGCCGCATCCTCCACCCCCCACACATGCGCACGTGACACCCCCCCCCCCGCACGCAGACGCACCTCCTGGCAGAGACCCAAAAATCAGCTGGCTGGTGGGAGATGCGCAGGCATGCACAGTGGAGCTAACCTGGGCGTCGGCTTGGGTACCCACAGAGATGGCTCCGGGTGCCATCTTTGGCACACGTACCATAGGTTCGCCATCACGGTCCTAGGATGTTCAGCTGCCATCGCCATTGCTAACCAATCAGGAATATGTTAGACTTGGGAAAGGTGTTTTGGAGGACGCTTTCAGGACACAAACATGGCTATGCGGAGGAAGGCGACAGAAAGCTTACCCGTGGTTGTCATTTTGTTTTAGGTGAGGTCTTTGTGTTGGATGATGGAGGAGAAGTGGATTTGGATCTGGGTAACTATGAACGTTTTCTTGATATCCGGCTCACAAAGGACAATAATCTGACCACAGGGAAAATATACCAATATGTCATCAACAAGGAAAGGAAGGGAGACTACTTAGGTAAAACTGTGCAAGGTAAGGTATTAAACATGGATTCATTCTCCTTTGACTGCCCCCTTTTGGCTGGAGACTTGGTTTAATTTCAACCACAAAGATCATGGCTAGTAGTTTATGTACTGCAGCTACTGTCCCTCCTGGTTATTTTTAATAACTTGGAGATGAGAAATTTGGGCCCAATTGAAAACATTATTTTAAAAAACATTTCTTTCCAGTACTATAAATAAATAAAGAAGGAGAATAATGGTCAGAGCAATTCAAGGATGTCTTTAGTGAGTGGTCAAAAAAATTTAAGATACCGGCCACAGTTGAAACCAAGCTTCATAGTGATCAAAGCTTCATAGTTTTTATGTGTTGTCAGTTGCATCGTTAAAATCGCCATCTTGACTTTTTTGACCTTACCCTGCTGAAATCCCTGGAACACCTAACACTGTTCTGGTTGTATTTGCATGTTGCTATAAGCCAGAACAGTGGAGCGTTTAGGATTTTCGCTCAGGAACACGTTCACGAGAATGCAGTTCATGCTAGCCAAGAGGAAAGGGTCAGGTAACCTCATTGGATAAAATAAAACAGCCCAATTGGTTAGAGTTGGATAGCATCCAGATTGAATTAATCAAATCAAATTGCCAGAAATTCACCAAGAAATGAATGTTCAGGGTTAACACGAGATGATTCTAATTGAAACCAAGTATGTAGCCAGAAATTATTGAAACGATGTTTTTTTTAAAAAGGAGCCTGGTTTAGCTCAGCAGACTAAAAGCATAGTGATCAACATCAGCTGTCTGCAATTACTGTAAGTTCGAATCTCACCAGGCTCAAGGTTGACTCAGCCTTCCATCCTTTCTAAGGTAGGTAAAATGAGGACCTAGTTTGTGGGGGCAATAAGCTGACTTTGTATAAATATACAAAAATATGAAGGCTATTGCTTAACGCATTGTAAGCCGCCCTGAGTCTCCAGAGAAGGGCAGCATATAAATCAAATTAAAAAAAATATATTATTTTACAGTTGTGCCCCACATTACTGATGCCATCCAGGAATGGGTGATGAGACAAGCACGGATCCCCGTGGATGATGATGGCATGGAGCCCCAAGTCTGTGTGATAGAGGTTGGTGTCCACGGCCTTTTATGTCTCTTGCCAGGATTTCAGACAAACTAAACCTGTAAGATATTAGTTGATGATTACCACCTGGGTATTGCTAAAGGTACTGAAATCCATTACCATACTTTATGGTCATTCATCAGCATAAGACAATTCATATGCAAATATTCAAAATATCCAAAGGTAAATTGATAATGTCAGGATAGCTGGGGGCAATATGCTGACTCTGTAAACCACTTAGAGAGGGCTGAAAAGCAGGGATCACCAACCTTTCGGACCTCAGGGACCGCTAAATTCATAATTTTAAATCCCGCGGACCACTAATATGATCTGCCTAATGACCGGCTGGGTAGGCGTGGCTAGGTGGTCATGTGACTGGGTGGGCGTGGTCAACTCAATGTCACTCAAGTTGAAGGGCGCCTTGCCGGCCTCTACTCACCCCTCCCCTCCCAGCCCCTCCTCCCCTCACCTGCTCAGGCTCCTTAGTGCCCCCAACAGGAAGCAGTTGTTGGAGCTAAGCAGCCACCATGAGAAAGAGTTGGCAAAAGAGCTCAGTTCAAATTGGATCTGACCGAGAAGGAGGCTCAGCAGAAGCACCTCACTCAGGACTAGGAGCATAGGCTTTTCAAGCAGAGGGAAGACCTGTGGGAGTGCAAGGCCAGGTACCGGCGCCTGGAGGCTCAGTGGGCTGAGATGGTCAGCCAGTTCCAGGCCATGATGCAGTCCCACTGGAACGAGGCCCTCCGGCTCTTCGCCACCAGCGGCACTTCCCTCCTGCCTTCACCCAAAGCCCTGCACCAGGAGGCTGAAGCAGACCCCAAGTCGGAATTTCTGCCCCCCTCCGACCCACACAAAAAGACCGCAAAGGGAGAGACTCTCTGCAGCAACACAACCGTTCATTGCATGGTATCCGGCCGAGGGGCTGTAATTTGAGGACCCCTGATTTAGTGCAATATAAAAAATGCAAATAATTGTTGTGCGGACCACCAAAATTTTCTTGTGGACCACCAGTTGGTGACCGCTGCTGTAAAGCACTATGAAGCGGTATATAAGTCCAAGTGCTGTTGTTATTGCTGTAGTTAAGAAAAGTACACGAAGGGATTGGGTTGAAATACGGTTAAATCTGAATGTGGTAAAAGGCGATGTGGGATGACGACAGAATTTGTGCTTTGAAGAAAAGAGCATTGCATTTAATTTTAGATGTCTGTATTTTAGCTCGGAGGAACGGTGGGAGATATTGAAAGCATGCCTTTCATTGAAGCATTCCGCCAGTTTCAATTCAAAGTCAAGCGAGAGAACTTCTGTAATATTCACGTCAGTCTGGTTCCCCAGGTAAGATTCCATAAGGCAGTTCCTTGTAGTGTTGGTCCTAGAGAACCAAGGTTGCTCTTTTCTAAGGCTTTGGGTTAGGATGTCCAAAAGGTTGGGAACTGTTTATTCCATCTTGTGAAATAAGACAAGATTATTATTGCTTGTTCTGTTTTTAATCAAATGAAGCTGTTTGTGGAATTGGTTGGCCTACAAACTAGACAAATAAACAAATGAATAAACAGATTGCAAGAATGACCTGAAGGTTTTCAAAGAGGTTGGGAAATAAATCTGATCTTAATTTGACACATTGTCATCTTGTTTATATTTCTTGGCTTGGCTCTATTAGCCAAGTTCTACAGGAGAGCAGAAGACAAAACCCACTCAGAATAGTGTCCGTGAACTTCGGGGCCTCGGTCTGTCACCAGATCTAGTAAGTTTTGCTACGATGTATGTAAAAAATACTGGGTGGATTTCAAACTGCTGTCAGGCTGAGGATGGGAAGATGTTCTTCGGCGATTTGAGAAATATAAAATAAATGGCTGTGAAAGAGATAATAATCTGTTCACAGAAGCTGAGAAAGCATAATGCGGTTAACTGTCCTTCGGTGAGCTAACCAAATTCTGTTTGAAGGCTAGATTTAAACCTTGGGCAAATCTTTTGAAGGTTTCACACTACTTTCTTTGCTAGATCGTGTGCAGATGTTCCACACCTCTGGATACCTCAGTGAAAGAGAAAATTTCCATGTTTTGCCACGTAGAACCAGAACAGGTAAAGTTGCTTCAAGTTAACATAGTAACTTTGGACATATATGTGTGTTTTCTGCAGGCTTTTGATTTCATGTAATAGTTTCTGCAGGGATGCGGTGGCTCAGTGGCTAAAACGCTGAGCTTCTCGATCGAAAGGTTGGCAGTTCAGCGGTTCGAATCCCTAGTGCTGCATAACGGGGTGAGCTCCTGTTACTTGTCCCAGCTTCTGCCAACCTAGCAGTTCGAAAGCACGTAAAAAATGCAAGTAGAAAAAATAGGGACCACCTTTGGTGGGAAGGTAACAGTGTTCCATGTGCCTTTGGCGTTGAGTCATGCCAGCCACATGACCACAGAGATGTCTTTGGACAGCGCTGGCTCTTCGGTTTGAAACGGAGATGAGCACCGCCCCCTAGAGTCGGGAACGACTAGCACATATGTGGGAGGGGAACCTTTTAAATTGTTTCTTCATGCACAGAACAGATTGAAGTTACGAACTCCTATGTAACTTATTAATTATCTAAAAGAAAAAGAAATGCATAGGGTGGATTTTCAATCATTTATCACCAAATCACGGTGTTGACGAATTGTAAAACAGATGTTGAAGCATTACCTACAGGCTGCTGGTTGCCTATCTTTCCTTTTTATCAAAGCTCGGCAGACCCGCATCTAGGTCAATGCTGTGCAGCAGATTTTATGTATGTTAGCCCCATTTTTATCCAATTAGCTGAGGCTTGCAACGTACCTTATTTTGATTTTCTGTTTGCCAGAGCAGCAGTTAATTCTGTGCATTGCTGTGTGTATTTGCGGACACGGCGTTAAGATCCTAGTAATATTTGCTTAACCAAATAATTTGTTTTTGCTTCAACAGGTAATCTGTGTCCATGACGTCTCTTCCATCTATCGAGTTCCTCTGTTGCTAGAGGAGCAAGGAGTGGTGGATTATTTTAGACACAGGCTCAACCTTCCCATTGAAAAGCAGCCCCAGAGAATGCTGATGAAGTGGAAGGAGATGGCAGACAGGTGAGAGTTACTCTGGGAAAACAGTAATTCTGGCTAGGTTCACGCAATACGGTAAACTTTCAAACCTAAGAGAACAAAGCACAATGGCTGTGCAGTTTGATATGCTGAAAGAAAGCATATTGCTTGCAAGGATGGCCTGGTTACTCCAACCAGCAAAGGCAACCACTGGATTCCCACAACAATGAACCACACGGCACTCAAATTTAGATTGCCATATTGTAGACCGCATCACTTCAGACCACAGATGAAAAGGATAGGACATGGAATCCCCCATTATAATGGTGGAGCCAAGACGGCGCAGTGGTTAGAGTGCAGTATTGCAGGCTGACTCTGCTCACTGCCAGAAGTTCAATTCCTTCAATCCTAACTGGCTCAAGGTTGACTCAGCTTTATATCTTTCCGAGGTCGGTAAAATGAGGACCCAGATTGTTGGGGGGCGGGGGGGGGGGGGCAATAGACTGACTCTAAATCAGAGAGGGCTGTAAAGTGGTATATAAATGCTATTGCTATTGCTATTTTTTTAAAGGACCTTTTGGAGATATGCGCTGGACTAGTTTACCTCCTGACTTGAAGATACAATTTGTTTAGCTTGACTCTGGCTGAGCTGAGTTTTAGTCTGCAGAACGTTTTTAATAAAGCCACCTCTGCATCCAAGCGCATAGTGTACCTTTTTAGATGTTACAGTCCACTTGCTTTGGACAGAGAGATGGGGGCATATACATTTAATAATAAACAAATTTAGCAGTGTTAATAATTTGCATTTTATCCAGTCTAGTGAATGGTGAGGATTTTGATGGGGGGGGGGGTAATGGTGATGGTGCTGTCAGAGTTCCAAGTAACACCCCCAACGAAAGAAAACTCAAGAGTCTTGAGTTTCCTCAATATTACATTTTATTAGAGATGTCTTATTGGCACATCTGGGAAAACCCGAATCTGAAAGTTTCCAGGTTTTCTCCACCCAAAGAAAAGTTCAAGTCCCTGCCCAACACCCACATGTTCATCACATGGTCCAATCCAAGCACCGTCCCAACTGGAGATGCCTCCCAGGTCGCACCACTCCAGGTGCAGGGCAGGATGTCCTTGACTCCCAGAGAAAGGAATGTTGCTATGACTATATATCACCCCGGCTCTATACAATTCCCCCTCCCAGTTTCCCACAGTGGTAAACATGGCAGGTTTGAAGGCCTAGTGCAAAAGATGGCTTCCAGGCCTGACAGGTGCTTTGAGTTGGACTTGAGTCTTGGCAGCTATGTGGACAAGTCTGTGTCATTTTCTAGGTAGCAGTTTCAGAAATGGTTGCTCTGGCCTTCTTCCTAGGGCCGAGGGTCAGTCACCCAGCTGATTTTTGTGCCTATCCATGTTTCCCTGTTTCTAGTCCAGCGTATTAACCAGTAAGCTGTCTTGTGAGATGATAATATTATATTGGCTTTCTCATTCCATCCTTTTTGATATTCACTTTTTAAATACATGGTTTTGGTTTTTTACACAGATACGATCGCTTATTGGAGACCTGTTCTATTGCCCTGGTTGGCAAATATACAAAGTTTTCAGATTCATATGCGTCCGTCATAAAAGCCTTGGAACATTCTGCTCTAGCAATCAATCACAAACTTGAGATAAAGGTATGCTTTTTCCACTGACTATCCCAAAAAAAATATTTTTTTTTCTTGCTTGGTTTAATTTGAAACTTAAAATCTGTATGGGTGTCTACCCTGAGTTGATAACTCGTATTGCATCTAAAATGCTATTACTTCTAGTACATTTACCAACAACAACAACAAAAACCAGCCCACCTCATATATTTCAGCAATGTTAGAAATTATGGAGCTTATCAATGTGATAACAACAATGCACACATTGTGTAAGAAAATCTTTGGGATGTTGATATTGTGTCAATCCCCCAGTTGGCTACTACTGTACACTTTTCCAGAGCTATAATAAACACAATGGGGAAAATTGGATCAAAAGACCCACAGTACACCAGCATTTCTTAGTGTGGTTCAAGGACTCCTGAGGGTCCCTCAAGACCAGCGGTGTCAAACTCTATTTCATTGAGGGCCTCATCAGCTTTGTGTTTGATCTCAAGGGGGGGGGGGGCATGTGGGTGTGGCCACAGTGAGCATGGCCAGCTCGACATTACTTGTGTCAGGGGCGCTTGTGGTGGCCTGAGCACTTGTGGCCCTCCTGAGCTCCGTTTTCACTGGCATAGGGTTGCAGGAGGCCATTACAGTCGAAAATGGAGCTTGGGTGAGCCACGCATGGCCCTCCTGAGCTCTGTTTTCACTGATGGAGGCACCGCAGGCCGGTCCTTTGCTGTCTCCAGGACAACCCTGTGGGCCAGATCTAAATACCCTGTGGGCCGGATCCGGCCACCAGGCCTTGAGTTTGACACCCCTTCTCAAGACCCTCTTGGATTCACGAAGTAAGAACTATTTACCAGATATTAAAGATATTTATAGAAGTGTAAAACATACCAATCTTATTATTTTTTATTTGTTAAAATAGTTTTTCATGAACATTTTTATGTTGATATGTTTAATATTATTTTTACATGATTCAATAAATATTCTATGAATGTGTTAATACAGAAACAAATGGTTTTGGGGTCCTTCCTTCATAATTTTTTAAAAGTGAGGAGGGGTCCTGAGAGCGAAAAGTTAAAAGATTGGCATGGGGAATTTCTTATGTTCCTCAAAAGAGGACTGAAAGCTCTCTTAAGAATCTTGATTGCTTTGAAGGCATCATGATCCTGTTCCACCAGGCGGGCCTGGCCTAATTCTTCCCTTTTCCCCTTCTTTTGTAAAATAATTTAGAAATTTTAAATTGTAAATATTTTAATCTGGGGTTTTAATATTTTAAATTTGGGATTTTAAATATTGGGACCAATGTTTAATTCGGTTTTATTTGGCTTTTAAATTTTGTATATATGTTTTTTATTTATGGCTGTTCACCGCCCTGAGTCCCCTTGGGGAGAAGGGCGGTATATAAATCTAATAAAATAAATAAATAAATAAATGATGGTGTGATCATTTAAATGATCTTTTTTTTTTTTGTAATCATCAGCTTCCTACAGCGATGTTTTTCGTTGATTTTTTTAAAAAAATATTATTATTTTTTCTTTAAAAACAAGAACAGAAACACAAAACATAAGCGATGTTTTTCGTTGATTTTTTTAAACATATTTTTCTTAAAAACAAGAACAGAAACACAAACATAAACTTCCATTTTACAACAGTTTCATATTGGTCTTCTTTTAAAATTCACGTTTCCCCCCTCCCCATCTTTACATATATTTGTGGTTCCCTTGTTCCTTATTTAGGTATATATTTCTTTATCTGTTACACATATTATTATATCTATATATTACTTTACATACATTGTCTGTTTAGTGGCATATTAGCAATCCTTCTTACTTGCTGTTCCTGACCTCTAGCCATTTATACCATTTATTCCATATTAAATAATATTCCGATTCATCTTTTTCTTTTATCCCTTTCGTCAATTTGTCCATCTCTGTTTTTCATCGATTATTAAACTATTTTAAGATGAAAAAGCCTCCCAGGTCTATAACTTGGAACAGAAGTTTTTTTTTTTAAAAAAAAATAATAAACAGGATCATTGTTTGGTCACTATTTCGTCAGTTAATAGATTAATCAAGGCATTGATCAACAAACATTGACATTCAAGGTCTAAAAGTAGACAATCTTTCTTTCTTTCTTTCCAGTATATTGATTCTGCTAATTTGGAACCGGTTACATTACAAGACGAACCAGTACGATACCATGAAGCTTGGCAGAAGCTTTGCAGTGCTGAGTAAGGCATTCGTCCCCTTCCTTTCTATGATGAGAACATGTCTCCTCATTTTATTGAAGGTGTTTTTGTACTTCTCTCAGCAATAACTTCATTTTTATTAGGCCAGACTTGTTGAGACAGTGTTAAAATAACTTCCTTTTAATGAGTTAGGCACCGGGCCTTGTTTTCTGTTTCTGAACAACAGGATGATGTATATCAGAAACAAGTTTATATTGCTGGGTCTAATTCCAGGTGGTTTGGAATTCTAAAATAAGACATTCCCCGATAATAAGCCCAATCGGGCTTTTGAGCACATGGCAATAAGACAAACAAGCACTTATTTCAGGGTTCAAAAAAAAAAAATAAGACAGGGTCTTATTTTCGGGGAAACACGGTATAGGGTGACATATAGTATACAGTAGTGGCCAAAATTGTGGAAACCTTTTGGGAAAAGTGTATTTTTGAGGTTTGATGGCTAATAACACCACTTTTTTTTGTGGAGTTTCAAGATAATCATATTCCACTGCTGGAATGGCCTGGGAATAGCCCAGACCTTAACCCAATTGAAAATCTATGGATTTTCTAACTAAAGAAACTTGTTAGTCAGAAGCGACCCATCAATAAAACCCAGTTAATAGAAGCAATCCTTCAATCTTGGTTTCACATGATAACAGCTGCAGAACTAAAAGACTTGGTTCACTCCATGGGAAGACGTTGTAAGGCCGTCATTCATGCTAAAGGTTACCCAACTAAGTATTAACTGACATGGTGCTAATTGTTGTATATGTCATTTTCTCTATGGTGATAATTTTTTGTAGATCTCATTTTTTTCTGCTTGTTTCACTTTTCTTCTTTGTACTGTAACTGCTATCCCAATAGCAAATCCTTCATACTGCATTACATCGTTGATTAAATTATCTTTCTATTGATATATAATTTTATGGTACTACTCCAAAGAAAAGTGGTGTTATTAGCTAGTTTTAGAAAATACACTTTTCCCAAAAGGTTTCCACAATTTTGGCCACTCCTGTAATAGGGTGAGAAGGAACCTTGGGGATCTTCCGGTCCAATTCTCAGCCCAAGGCAGAAATCCTCATTTCATCCGGGACAAATGGTTGTCAGCCTGCAGTACTGCATTCTAACCACTGCACCACCACGGCTCTTAGTAGTTTTCCTAGAGGTTTCTAGAGGTTGAACTCTGGACAATCAACATTCAATAAGGGGGTGTTACTATGATACGCACCTCTTGTCAAATTTCAGCTGCAAATCCCTGGTTGGTTGGTTGGTTGGTTGGTTGGTTGGTTGGTTGGTTGGTTTGTTTGTTTGTTTGTTTGTTTATTTATTTATTTATTTATTTATTTATTTATTTATTTTGTATACCGCCCTACTCCCGAAGGACTCAGGGCGGTGAACAGTTAAACGATAAATACAGAATACAGATATTCAGAAACCGATTAAAAATACAATTGAATAGTTTGATTTAGAATGGAATTAAATTAAACATCTCAAATTGAAACGTCTTGCTTGTGACTGATGTTGCAAAACACCCCATTATTTTGAGCAGCGTTTCTGCATTTTATTGTCTCATGTTGGTGGTGATGTTATTTGCATAAGCCAGGGGTGGGCAGCTATGGCCCTTTTATGACTGGTGGACTTCAACTCCCAGAATTCCTGAGCCAGCCATGTTAGCTCAGGAATTCTGGGAATTGAAGTCCACAAGTCATAAAAGGGCCATAGTTGCCCACCCCTGGCATAAGCAGCAATCTGGAGAAATTCTTGCTGGATTAAACACTGGGCTAAATCATGGCAGTTTCCACTAAAGTTGTTAAGTAAAGCACCATAGCTGTGGCTTATAACAATGGGATTGTTTTCGTTAAGCCTCCTTAGTTCAAATTAGGCGAGGTGCATTGTGGTGTGCATTTTACTGTGTGAATCCAATTCATTTTCGGAGGACTAGGGTAATGCAAAAGTGTAGTGAATGCTCAGGTTTATCCAATAGACTTCCTCCTTTTTTTCTTTTTTCTTTTTTCTTTTTTTTTGTTTAGTGGAGTTTTGGTTCCTGGGGGTTTTGGTGTTCGAGGCACAGAAGGAAAAATCCAAGCCATTTCTTGGGCAAGAAAGCAGAAGAAACCTTTCCTAGGTGAGAAAATATGCTTGAATGTTATTTATTTATTTTTTTATATGGAGAAAGATGTAGCAGAACTTTAGTTGACAAGGCATTGGGTCTATACCAGTGTTTTTCAACCTTGGTAGCTTGAAGATGGGTGGACTTCAACTCCCAGAATCCCCCAGCCAGCGCTGCTGGCTGGGGGATTCTGGGAGTTGAAGTCCACCCATCTTCAAGCTACCAAGGTTGAGAAACACTGGTCTATACTTTGATCTCTGTGTCCAACATTTTCTACCTGCCTAGTAGGACCAGGAGAATGGGTGCCTTCCAGATTCTTTCAATTAATCAGTGTCATCTCTTGAGAGATAAGAAGCATGCCTTCTCTGTCACGGCACATGGCCCCTGGAAGAGCATCTCTGCAGAGATTCATGTGACCCAACCTTGTGATGTTCCCAAAGTCTTTAAAGACTTGGCTTTGCTCCCAGGCCTGGGGATAGAGTGCGTTGTTGAGTCCGTTGAATTTTCTTCGGCGTGTTGATGTTTGTTTCCTCTTGCCCATACGTGATCTTTTTCTCATAGTTCTTTATTACAGCATAAACCATGGGTTGTGGTTGTTGTTGTTATTATTATTATTATTATTCATATTTCTATGCCGCCCACTCTCCGAGGACTCTGGGCGGCTTACAACAATTGACAGTATACTAAATAGCCTATTGTCCCCAACAATCTGGGTCCTCATTTTACCCACCTCGGAAGGATGGAAGCCTGAGTCAACCTTGAGCCGGTGAGATTTGATCCGCTGATCTGCTGAACGAGCAGTCAGCTGAAGTAGCTGCAGTACTGCATTCTAACCACTGCGCCACCTCGGCTCCTAACTTTTTAAACAGGGGGCCAATTCACGGTTCCTCAGACTTGGGGGCCCGGATTGGCTGGGTGGGTGTGACTAGGTGGTCATGTGACTGGGTGGGCATGGCCAATTTAGCAGTCCATTAAACAATACACACAAACTTTATGTGTATTAAAAAATACACATAAACTTTAATTTGTTATGCCCCTGGGGGTGGAAAGGTGGTTAGTGAAAGGATGTAGCTGCCATGGTGTGTGTGTGAGGGACTTCTGTTTGTGTGTGTGTGTGTGTGTGTGTGTGTGTCCTTCCCTCCCTCCCTCTCTCTGGAAGCTGGGGAATTTTTGGCCTCCCAAGGCCTCCGCGTGTCCCATTTTTGGCCTCCTCGGCCTCCAGAAGGCGGGTGGGGGCTGGTGGATAGGTGGGGCGATGTGGGCGGGGCAGCCTCGTGGTCCCACGCGGGCCAGATTAATGGCTTCAGCGGGCCTTATCCAGCTTGCGGGCTGTAGTTTGAGGACCCCTGGCATAAACTGTTGAGTGGCCTCTAAAGTTACTCCAATCAACCAACCCATCTCTCTATTGATTAGACAAATGAAATTCAACTAATTGCTTTGAATGTAAGCCAGAATTGAAACGGTCCTTTTCTGTACCAGCTTGCTTGAAATGATAAGTTAAAAGAAATATTGTTCAGTATTATCCCAAGAAACCTCTTATCTGATTTCTTTGAAATCACGTATGGCCAGACTGATGCGTAATTGTAAGGCCATAAATCAGCGTTGGGATGCTGCCGGTTTAACAAGCGGTTCGGTGATCGCACACTTTGCGCGCGCCTACCACACGCTGTGCGCACGCAGTTTTACAAATACTAACCTTCTGGGTTACCACTTGGGAGTAACACAGCTGAGCTGCAGCAATCCGCTCTGCTGCGCCAATCAGCTGAGAAGATAAAGGTAAGTAAAGTGCAGGGGAGAGGGGAGCGAACCGGTTCTCTTCCCAGCTGATCGTTGGAGCGACCGGTTTGTCTGAACCGGTAGAATCCCCACCCCTGCCATAAATTATCCCAAAGGTCCTTTTGGGGTTTTTTTTGAGAATACAGTTATTTTTAATAATTCAAATAGCAATTTATTATATCTATTATACATAGTTGCACAATTTGAGGCTGGTTAAATACAATCAAATTTTCAAAATTTTCTTGGAATAGTTTCTAAGATTGCAACATGCAAGTGTCCATGAAAATATTTGGCTTTTTTTCTTTTGAAATTCTGAACAGGCACTTACATGAGGGAATCAAGTGGTCTCTGTCACAGGTTTTAAGAAGAAGAGAAATATCCCAGCACGCAGAGTATTCTTGGCTTTATCAAAGTGCCACAGTAATAGAACAATTCTTTCCTAAATATAATTTAGCAATTTTGCTTACTTCACACAGTAAGATAACCAACAATACTTGCACTTTAGAAACATTTTTGATAAATAGGCCAAGTGAATTGGAAATGTGAGTAGCCTACCTGATCTTCAGCTGCTTATGTAGAATCTAATAAAGAAGGATAATAGGAATTCTGCTGGGTATTAGAGAATACCAGTGCATGTTTTTTTAAAATATATTTCCTTGCTCTGTTTTCTATAGGAGTCTGTCTGGGAATGCAGTTGGCCGTTGTGGAGTTTGCCCGCAATGTCCTTGACTGGCAAGGTAAAAGTGTGGGAAAATAAAACATTTGGGCCTGTCTTTTAAGAAAGTTAATCCTTAAAATCGCTTGCGGTATAATTGCTGTAGGGTAGCAGTATACTGGGAACATTTAAATCGCAATAAAGCTTGTTATACCCTTAAGGTAACGGTACCTATTTCACTTTACCCAGTTTTTTACAGGAGTTTCTAAAGGGATGAGCTTTTAATTCTCTAAATTGTTCGCAATACAAAATATAAACCTCCTGTGTTTTTATTGCTTTGTTTACTAGTCTAAGTGTAGAGGTCTTAATAAGAAAGCACCTATTTACAAATGTTCAAACTTAAGTAGTGGATGGTATGTTAATGATTTGGGTAGGAGTGCATTGACCATGTACTGTATATATCAGGGGTCTCCAACCTTAGCAACTTTAAGCCTGGGGGGCTTCCAACTCCCAGAATTCCCCAGCCAGCAAAGCTGGCTGGGGAATTCTGGGAATTGAAGTCCCCCAGGCTTAAAGTTGCCAAGGTTGGAGACCCCTGATATATGCGAAACATTTGCTCTGAGTCTTGCGTTACATTGTCATTAATGCTAATTAACGGAAAAGCTGCTTTCTACTGGAAATGTAGATTTTTTTTTCTTAAGACCAGAGAATTTATGTGATCAAAGCCTATCATCCACAGATGCCAACTCTACCGAATTTGACCCTAAAACTACACACCCAGTGGTAAGTGTGATGATATTTTTTTAATCCATTGTGATTTCTTTTTATGTATACCAAGAACATTTTCTTCCCTCCCTCACTCCCTCCCTTCTCACAACAATTATTTTGAAAGGAAATGTAAAACATGGCCTCATTAGAATGAAGTATGATGAGAATAATCAGACTTCCCCATAGTATTATGATTGATGAACTTCTGTTAAAATGTTGTCTCATATTTAAAGTTAGGTGTTTCTCAGAGAGTTGCTCTGCCATTTATTTATTTTTTTGGGTAGCGATGTAAGTCCACATTTTATTTTATTTAGAGCCAGCGAATCTCTCAATTTGACCAAATAGGATGTGTATTACATTTACTTGACTTTCTATTCAAGAGTGTTGTAGATACCTTAAAAGTAAACTTTTGCATGTTTACTTTCACTGCAAATCAATTTATTTGCATTGTTAAGTTGCATTCCCTGGGGTGGGTATTAGATGTGTTGGGATGAACCTGTTATATAAAATAGTTGGAAATTACTTGTAAATAATGCAGGTAAGTAGGAACATTTTCAAGAATAGGTTGTAGAGTATTTCATTTCCTGAGTAAATAAATTGAAGTGACGCTCATGGATTTTAGGAGGGGGTGATGAAGCAGGTTAGACATAAATCTAAGTATAGCTTTGTTTGGTCAAATCAGTGATCCATCTTTTCATAGAATCATAGAGTTTACAGGGTTTCTTTAGACCTCGGGTCCAAATTGCTGATCAGTGCAGGATTCCAAATTAAAGCATCTCTGATGCTTTAATACCTATGCATATAATGTTAAACTTTATACACCCACATGAATACACTCTAAAACTCATGGTACACATGAAAAATATTGTATTAGCAGTTAGAATGGGGGTTTAAGCCCTTTGATTAAGCCCTAGATTACCAATGCCAGAAACCATTAATTTTGTTTTTAGATGCTATTAAACCCGTGCAAATGAATCAGCTCACATATTTTGTTTTCCTTGCATACTTGCTTATTTATTTATTTATTGGTTCGATTTATTTATTGGTTCGATTTATATGCCGCCCTTCTCCGGAGACTCAGGGCAGCTTACAAGGCGTTAAGCAATAGCCTTCATACTTTTGTATATACCTGCTTAGTAGGGCTTTTTGGGAGCCCCCCAAGCGGTGTTCTTTTTTATACAAAGTCAGCTTATTGCCCCCACAATCCGGGTCCTCATTTTACCTACCTCGGAAGGATGGAAGGCTGAGTCAACCTTGAGCCTGGTGAGATTCGAACTTGCAGTCATTGCAGGCAGCTGGTGTTACTTAACAGCACTTTAGTCTGCTGCGTCACCAAGGCTCTTAACATGCTTAGTTGTCTTATCTTCTCCTCCTCCATCACATCATCCTCTTTGACTTCTCAGGTAATTGACATGCCGGAACACAATCCAGGTCAAATGGGTGGAACCATGAGGCTGGGCAAGAGAAGAACCATCTTCCAAACCAAGAACTCAGTCATGAGTATGCTTTTTCTTGGCCTTCCTTTTTGTTTCCCCCCCCCCCCCCCCTTTCCTTTCTTTTGACTCCTGACTGTATTTTGATTATACAAATGCCTAGGCTGCCTTAACATATGGGAAATTATAGCTAGCGGCCGTCTCACTTTCCTAGGACATTTGGGGCAACTTTGATGACTTTGGTAGTAGCTCGACAAAGAAAAAAGATATATACCTCAAACTTTGTATTTTAAACTTAAGTATTTACCAGATCCCCGTGACCCCTTGGGTCATCGTTTCAGAGATACTTCCTTGCCAGATTCCTCAATGCTTTCCGCAATGGCAGAGCTTCTAGTGCTGTGATGGCAAACCTATGGCACGCATGATCAAAGTGGCACGCGAAGCCATGGCGCCCGGCATGCGCGGCCTTGCCTGTTTATCATCCAGGTTTCTGGCGTGCATGCGCGCATGATGATCAGCTGTCCTTCTTGTGCGCGGCAGTGCCAAAAACCGGCATTTCCATGCGCGCCAGCCAGTTGATCGTCAGGCGTCCATGGGTCCTAGAGCCCGGAAGTTTGGCTTTTCAGGAGCGCGGCCCCGACGAGCGTGTGCATGTGTGATGTTTCTGGGCAACCTTTTCGGCACTCAGTGTGTAACTTGAAAAGTTTTGTAAAATTCAGGGAAATGTTCAGAGATCTTTCTGTCTTGAAAGTAGTCCATGTTGAACCGTATAGCACACTCAGGCATCAGGAGTTGATTACAGGAAATGTTTATGACATTTAGAATTATGTCATAAAATGATTTAGCATCGTGTTTAGGTCACAAAATGTTTTATAAATGTGACCACATTTCAATTCAATAAAGTTTTCTGTAAGAGGAAGAAAATCAACATTATAACTGTCAGCGATCTAACTTGTTTTATTTTCATCGCTGCCATGAAGATCCAAGAGAAAAGAAAAAAAAAAGAGCTAGCAGAAGCAGTTTGAAGTTTTAGTAGCTTGGCATTTGATCTAGAGTTCTTCTCCCCCTTAATAGATAGGGTTACCCAGGTGATGAAGGGAGGGGGACATTCCTGTGATCTGAAGTAGTTGGCAGAAGAGACTGACTTGGAAGATGGCCAATGGGCATTGAGATTTTGAGAGGCAGAAGGGGAGGGGTTGGTTTCAGAGAATCAGTTTTGGCTGCATATGAGTTCAGGTCGGATCGTAAATTCTTCAATAAATGAGAGATTCATCAAAGACTTTGTGTTTGAGAATGAAATTTAGTTGAGATTACATCGAAACCTGACAATACCAGGAAAAGGCAAGGGGAAGGTATGGTACTAATAAGCATGCTAGTTTCAAATAATCAAACAGGCATATATTTTTTTCCACTAATAGGAAAACTGTATGGAGATGGTGATTACTTAGAAGAAAGGCACAGACACAGATTTGAGGTATGGCTACTTGTAGTGGAGAAAGGCGACAGGGACGCCGCCGTCGCCGACCCCCTTTTTCTCCAAAGTCCAGTTTTTTTAAAAAAACCACCTGGTGTAATCTTCTATTCGTAGGTAAACCCAGAACTGAAAAACTCATTTGAAGAGAAAGGTATGAAGTTTGTGGGCCAGGATGTGGAAGGAGAGCGAATGGAAGTGGTTGAGTTGGAAGGTGAGCAGTGATCTGTCGCCAGAAGGGTTGCTATTGTTAACTGAGGAAAGTTTTAAGGGTTTCTCTTGGGATTTGTGGAAGTGATCTTTCCTTAGATACCATGTTTCCCAGAAAATACGACCTACTCCAAAAGTAAGTCCTAGCTTGATTTTTACACGTGCGGCCCAGAGGCGGGTTTCAGCAGGTTCTGACCAGTTCTGGAGAACCAGTAGCGGAAATTTTGAGTAGTTCGGATAACCGGTAAATACTACCCAAGTCCCAGCTGATCGGGAGGAAATGTGGATTGTGCAGAAACCTTCCCCTGGATTGGGGAGGAAATGGAGATTTTACAGTATCTTTCCCCTGCCACACCCACCAAGCCACACCCACAGAACCGGTAGTAAAAAAAATTGAAACCCACCACTGGGGCGCCCAATATAAGCCTACCCCCCAAAATAAGCCCTAATGGAGACCCCACCCATTCCAGGGTGCACAGGTAAATATTAAGCTAGGGCGGGATTGGGGGTGTGTGGGGGTGGAACTGCCCTACAACTTAGCTTTGGACAGTTGCAGCCAGGCCTTGCACACCTCGGCCCATTTCTCCTGTGGCCGGCAAGGCTTTCCTAAAGGGTACTGTAGCCGATAACAGAGCTCCAGATTGATCTGGAGCTCTGTTATCGGCTACAGAGCCCTTCACGAAAGCCTTGCTGGCTGAAGAAGTTCCTGAAGGCCTCTTGACAGTGAAAAGTGTTTTCCCTTAAAATAAGATCTGGTGCCTTTTTTGGTGGCAAAAAAATAAATAAAATAAGACAGGGTTTTATTTTGGGGAAAACGCAGTAGAAAAAAAAACATGAGAATTGCTATATTAGTTCTTTTTAAAAATGAATTTCAGTGAGGTGCTCTCTGAGCTTGGTTTTCTTTTTCAAGTACCAAACTAGGTCACATCAGTGATTTACCCAGATTGGTCTGCAAAAAACCAACCAAGCTCAGAGAGCACTAAGGACCCCCCTCAGTTCAACCCTGGGTACAAATATTCTCTTCCATGGCTACACACCTCTAGCTTTTTATAGGATGTTCATGTAGCCTTATGAATAGTTTTGGCCATTAAGGTAATAAAGCATGCTTTATTTTCTCCTCTAGAACATCCTTTTTTTGTGGGGGTTCAGTATCACCCAGAATTCCTCTCCAGACCCATAAAACCCTCTCCTCCTTACTTTGGCCTCCTCCTGGCCTCCGCAGGAAAACTCTCACATTATCTCCAGAAAGGTTGCAGACTCTCTCCCAGGTAAGTCCAGCCTGCTGTATACAGTTGGAACTTGCTTTGGGAGTACGTGAGCTCAGGTTTACATCCATCTGGCGCTGTAGCCTTCTGTTCTGTCCCCGTCCTCCACCCATACACAAACCCACACAGACAGACGAGGGTTAAAGGAGTAGCACACACACGGAAGGTTCGTTATCACGGCTTGGCAGCCCTTTGTAAACCGGCTGCCAAGGTCTTTACTAAACAAGGGGGGGGGGGGGAAATACCTCCACCAGATAACAACACACGTACACCCCAATTAAGGAAAATATAAGTCAAAAGTCCAAATCTTTCCAGCTGGCTGATGCTTAGCTCCAAGGACTAGCCAGGGTAAAACTTTGTCCGTCACAGAATTCCAACTGCTACCCCACTCCTTTATAAAACCTGTGGGGTGTGGTCCTGTGACTCAGCTAATCCCTGGCACGCTTCCTCATTTGTTGAGCTCTCTTATCACGCCGGCGCTGGCGTGGGTCCAGCCACCTCTGGCCTTCCTCATTATCCTCCGACTGATCGGAGACACCTGGCTCCTGACTCATCTCCTCTCCTTCGGCCGGCAGCTGATGAATTACCAGGGAGGAGGGGCCGGGGGAGGGAGGCCTGGCTAACTCCTCTCCCTCCTGTTCGGAGCCTTCTTCCTCCAATGCAATGGCCTCAGGGGCCACAACACCTTCATGATAACATCCTTTTCCCTTGCACCTGGACTAAAAGATTAATAGCGCATTGTGGGAAACATACACTATAAAGGCCTCTACGTTCTGCCTGTGCTTCTGTTTTCAATTCTCTGTGAAAGATAAATTAGTCTTTTTCGGTGGTCCTCAATGTTGATGATATAGTTTGGGAAGATTTGGGGTGCTGGTTCATGGTTAAAGGAAGGTCAGTTCTTTGGTTACCCCTCTACTTTTTTTTTTCATTGCCATTAAGCAAAAACTTTGATCTCTGTCCGTCCCCGAGTCAGTTCTGGTTCTGTAAATTTGGCAAAAGATAAAGGTTATGGCAAACCAGAAATGGCTTCTTTGTGAAATTATATTAGAAAGGTTAAAGGAGGAAGAAGACGTCTCCCACTCTCCCTCCCTTCTTCTCCCCCGTCCCTCTCTCCCTCCTTCGTCTCCCTCCCTCTCTCTCCCTTTTCTCCTTCTCCCACCCACTCCCCGTCCTTCCTTGCTCCCTCTCCCTCTTTCCTTCTCCCTTTCTCCCTCTCCCTCCCTCCATCCCATACACACATGCACATGCATGTGCAAACTGTGAATTCTAATTTACAATTTTCTTCTTCTGCCTTTTATGTCGATGTATGAATTCCAAGTATTTTGTTTTCTGCATCTAATAAAATAAGTTTTTCTCTTACTTTCATATACCGTATTTTTCGGAGTATAAGACGCTCATTATTTTTTTGGGAGGAAAACAAGAAAAAAAAAATTCTGCCCCTGCCTACCAGCATCCATCAATATTCATCTGGCTAGTGTCCTTGCAGCAAATAGCAAACAGCCTGGTCAGCTTCAGCACATTATATCAGCCTGATTCAGCACAAGCAGCTGATTAGAGATTGGATCAGCCTTCCGGAATACCGCCAATCAGCTGTTCCAGGCTGCGGGGATCGCCACACCCCATCGGCATCTACACGCGTTGCATTTTTGTCCTCCGCATGCTCTGCTTTAGACCCATTCCAGGCTGCAGGGATCGTCATAGCACATTGCCACCAATCGCTGCCCCCGCGCATTGCATTTTTGACCTCTGCATGCCCTGTTTTTGGCCACCGCACACTGCATTTTCTGCTGGTTCAAGGCGGCGGGGATTGCCGCCGCCACTGATCCCCGCCGCCTGGAACCGGCCGAAAATGGGACGCACGGTGGCCAAAAACGGCATGCGGAGGCTGAAAACATGACATGCGGAGACAGAAAATGCAAGGTGCGGAGGCAGCGATCGGCGGCGATGTGCTGTGGCGATCCCTGCAGCCTGGAATAGGTCTAAAATGGAGCGTGCAGAGGCTGAAAATGGCCAAACGGTGAGGGCTGGCGGGTGGGCAGGGATTCGGCAACATTCAGTGTATAAGACACACAGACATTTCCACCCACTTTTAGCAGGAGAGAAAGTGCGTCTTATACTCGGAAAAATATGGTATTTGGTTTTTTTAAAAAAAGTGGCTCAGATTAGCTTGTCAGCAAAAACATTCCAAGATTCTTGTGGCCTATCTAATTCTGAGTCGTCCTGTAACAGGTCATTATGTTACAAAACAAGAATGGGCCCCCACTATATAAAAAAAAGGTTTTTATATAAATACAGCCAAGCAACCTTATCTTCAGGAATGTTGAGACCTCCGGTGTTTGCTGTAGATCACAGTCTGTTTTCTCTTGATTTCTTTTGCCTCGATGGCCAGGAATTGTAGCTGAACCAGTAGACCAGGAACAGAGTTTTGTTTATGTATGTAAGAAAAATCCTGTTATTTTTCTAACAACCTGAATTTTACAGGGATACCTATAGTGACAGAAGTGGAAGTAGTTCCCCTGATTCTGAGATCACAGAACTGAAATTTACTGCAGTGAATCATGAGTAAATTGCTGGTAAAATCTTTATTTTTCATTTTCTGGGTTTTTAAAATGGTTTCTTTCGCTGTTTGCTTGCATCATATTTCCTGGGACCAGCATTGTATTCAAAATTACCAGGTTAAAGAGTATTTTCCAAGTACTGAGACACACACACACACACACACACACACACACATATAAATAGCTCTCTCTGTGTGTGTATGTATGTTCCAGCATAACTCTGGAATGCCTCGAGCAATTTCAACCAAACTTGGTACACAGATGACTTACTCTCTGGAAAAAAATACTGTGGGGGGGAAGACACCCCTAACACCCCTTGTGTGTGTCTGTGTGTGTGTGTGTCTGTGTGTGTGTTCCAGCATAACTCTGGAACGTCTGGGCCGCTGAAATGAAAAGGAATGAATTGTATCTATAGTGTCAAATCACAGTACTTTTGACAGTGATTGTGTGCATTTTGGATTCAAGTTCTGTTAAGATACAGCCTGTTGTGCCTTAAAATGGCTTCAACTGTACAGCACAGTGGAGATGCCATGGTAACGGCTTCACAGTACTCCACAAGGGGGCTCCTTCTGGTAAGGGGGATTGGTTCTTAAATACCCGGGCAATGCTGGGTTATCAGCTAGTTTGATATAAATATCTCTGATCTTCCTCTTTTTCTCTCTCTTCATCCCAACCTACCCACCATCCAGGTGTTTGGAAATTCTTCACTGGGCAACCATACGTCCTGAGGATTTTGTAGATCATGTTATTATAATTGTTTTTATTTTTGGAGACATCTTGTCGTTACTTTTTATTTTTATTTTTTTTAAAAAGAAAGTATTCCGAGAAACTGGCAGTGCTGCTTAGTTGTGCTCAACTGTGAACTTAACAAAGTGCAGAAGCTGAGGGGGGGAAGAGACATTTTGGACACGCTAAGGAGGTTTAACAGGCCATTGTAAATGCTCACAGAAGAGGCCATGCAGAATCTCCGTTCAGGATTTTGATTCTTCTCCATTGTTGGAGGGGTAGATTACATTGTCGGCATCTCAGTGGAATGTCGTGCAAGGCAGGCCATCACAAGCTTCTAAAGTATTCTAAAGCAAACCGGTGCTACACCTCACATTGCTTGACCTTTCCTGTTCACGGGATACAGTGTACTCTGATGCCAAGCAAATCTGGCCACACATTCAAAGATGTTTCGAAAATCTGAGTGTGTCAATTCCGCCCCCCACTCCTCCCGCGCCCCATTTTACACATTCACCAGAGGAGCATGGCTTTCTTTAGTTCAGCTTCCTGAACTGATTCGATTCCTTGCATCAAGGGGTGGGGAGTGGGGAGTGGGGGAGGGTGCACGTGTATGAAAAAGTGACTTTTCAGAAGTTGCCTTTTTGCACCTCTCATTGAGAGCTTCGCCTTGGACTAGAAAGAAGCACTGAGGGTCTTATTTTTCGAAGAGAGACCACCGTATGCAGAACCAAGAGCTCTTGTTGGCGTATGAGGCTGTCCCAGGCACCTGCTCTTTTTTTTTTTTTTTACAAGGGGATGTATGTCTCCAGGGACACGCAGATGCAGCCCTAGGAGAGTGAAAGGATGAGCCTGCAGACGGGGGGAGAGGGGGGGGGTTGAAGGAAAACATCTTACGATCTTTTCCCAGTGCAGGTTATCAACTACGTTTTCCAGCAAGTTAGTTGAAACTGTGTTAGTGCAAATATACTGGATGTACAGATCCTTTTCAGTTCATTAAAACTTTGGGAAAACAATTGATCTGCCCTGTCTGTTTATATAACTTGAAAACTCTTTTTTTCCCCATCCCCTCTCCATTTCTCTTATTTAAAGAGTGGAATTTCTTTCGAAATTACATCACATTGTTCCTTCCTTCCTCCCTCCCTCTCTCCCTTCCTCACCACATCTTCCTTTCCTTCCTCCCTCCCTCCTTCACATCACATTGTCCCTTCCTTCCTTCCTTCCTTCCTTCCTTCCTTCCTCCCTCCCTCCCTCCCTCCCTCCCTCATTGGTCCTTCTTCCCTCCCTCCCTCCCTCCCTTCCTTACTTCCTTTCCTCCCTTTCCTCCCTCCCTCCCTCTTTTACATCACATTGTCCCTTCCTTCCTTCCTTCCTTCCTTCCTTCCTCCCTCCCTCCCTCCCTCCCATCACATTGTCCCTTCCTTCCTTCCTTCCTTTCCTCCCTCCCTCCCTCCCAATCACTGGTGGGATTCAGCCGGTTCAGGCAAACCGGTAGTTAAATTGCTGACTGGCCCCACCCCGGCCCTTCCAGGAGTCCCCACGCACCCCATTTTGGCTCCCAGGTAAGTGCAGGGAGGCCTCCTAGACCCAAAAAGGGCGGGGGGGGGGGAGTGCATCCCCTGTGGCCCATTTTCACTCCCGGGAGGCCTACTAGGCCCAAAACGGCATGGGGATATGTGCAGCACAGCCCCCCTGTGCCCTGTTTTTGCTCCCAGGAGGCTGAAGGGAGGCCTATTAGACCCAAAATGGGGCACGGGGGGCGGGGCTGCCTGTCACACCCCTGGCCACATTCACCATGGCCACACCCACCCAGTCGGTCATTAAATTATTTGAATCCCACCACTACTGATTATTGCTGACATTATACCTGGAATACTAGAAAATGATGGTAGAAAAAGTACCATCCCAACTCCACTGTCCCCAAATCACACTTAAGGGCCAACTGAAAACTTCCTAGGACCCATTGCCTAATGTTTACTCGAGGAATTAACTTGGCTGCTCTTCCTTAACCCACGGAAAGGAGGTCGCTATTATTATATAATCTGAAACAACCACCCATATAAATGGCTGGTCTGGGGGTTCCGACAGATGCCCTAATTAAATCATGAGCCTCAAGCCAAGCTTCAAAAGTGATCTGTTGCCAGCTGGTGGATGTCAATTAAAGAATAATATACCATATTCCAAGTTTGGACTTTAAATCTGCTTGAACAGACCAGCAGTAACTTCCTGTTTTTTGTTTCGAAGGAGAGACTTGCCGATAGCAGTAATGGGCACACGGTGAACACAGGCAGAGGAAAGGGCAGGTTAGAGAAGGGGGGTGATGGGGAAATTGCCATGTTAATATAGTTGCAAATAATGTTTTTTCCCCACTTTAAATACCCATAACATGAAATGTATCGATGCACAACAGTGCGTGTACAAAAGGCGATTTCCATCACTTGCATCAACCCGACTGGTTTGATAACACACACATTTCCACACAGAGAGGAGGGAAAAATTGCTTTCTCCAATGTTGGTTGCAATAGGATACTCTACATGTATTGGAAAGAGCTAAGCAGAGCCTAATAATGGCCACCATACTCCTGGCACAAGATGACTGTAGGTAGATCCAAGCTTTTAACTGGGGCCACGTTGTCTTTGCCCGGGTATGTATGTAGCTCTCCTCCAGCTGATTAATGGATGGCATGGCTCAACGTTACGAGATGACGCAGCATTTCGTGCTGTTATTCTGCAAACGTACCTGCTGTTGCAGGTTTTCTTTCTCCTTCAGCAAGTCGCCTATTTTCAATTCCAGCTTCTTGATTTCCTCTGTCCATTTCTGGGAAATTTACAAAGTCATGGTCATTCCCTTCCCCATAATAGCGGTGACCACCTTGTTTTGCAAGCTGGACTCTGGTGATGGCATCAGGAAAGCCAGAAAGTCTCTTTAAAAGGTAAGGAGATGGTCTGGCTTGCCCTTGTTTCTTGCACGATCTTAGCAGGGGCCATGTCTTCAGTTATTTTGGAACACCTTAATCTATTCTGCAGAAGGTTTACTTAAAAGCAGAGCAATGTAGCAGGAAAAACAAAATGCCTTGGATATTTTAATCGTTGGGTTGCTAGAGAGAAGGCTGACACAACCATCATCAATAGCTGAACTCAACCTATGATTTTGATTTGAAAGGATTTAGCAGTTTTATCTTTTTGTTGGCCTTTGGGAACTTTAAACTTGCTTTTCAATGACGGAAGTATTTATTCCTGAGAAAAAGCATCAATTCTGATACAAGCCTCCACCACCCTCCAAGCCTCCCAATTTTATATGTTGGACAACCGGAAGCCATTTCTTAAGTGCCACAGTGGCATAGTGGTTAGAGTGCAGTACTGCAGGCTACTTCTGCCTGCCTGCCGGCTGCCTGCAATTTGGCAATTTAAACCTCACCAGGCTCAAGGTTGACTCAGCTTCCCATCCTTCCGAGATGGGTAGAATGAAGTCCCAGATTGTTGGGGGCCATAAGATGACTCTGTAAACCGCCTAGAGAGGGCTGTAAAGCACTGTAAGGTAAAGGTTCCCCTCGCACATCTGTGCTAGTCATTCCTGACTCTAGGCGGCAGTGCTCCGTTTCAAAGCCGAAGAGCCAGCGCTGTCCAAAGACGTCTCCGTGGTCATGTGGCTGGCATGACTAAATGCCAAAGGCACCCGGAACGCTGCTACCTTCCCACCAAAGGTGGTCCCTATTTTTCTACTTGCATTTTTTACGTGCTTTCGAAATGCTAGGTTGGCAGAAGCTGGGACAAGTAACGGGAGCTCACTCCATTATGTGGCACTAGGGATTCGAACCACTGAACTGCCAACCTTTCCATCAACAAGCTCAGCATCTTAACCACTGAACTACCATGTCCTGTAAAGTACCAAAGCACTGTAAAGCGGTATATAAGTCTAAGTGCTATTGCTATTGCTTATCGGATGGCACTTTCAAACTTACTTCTTTGTGTGACAGCTAGAATTTGGTTTGTACGTCCCCCGAGCGCTTTATACAAGATGTGCAAAATCTGAACGTTACCTGCCGGCACCACTCTTGGATAGCGCTTCCAGAGAGGGGTCCTTGGATGCTGCCATCTCGCCTCAGGTACACCTCCCCCTGATCTGTTTCATACAGGAGGGGTTCTGCGAGCGGCTTGGGAGGATGGACGCTCAGCCGGATGACTTTGAGGAAGATGCCCGTGTCTTCTGCTTTGATAACTGGGATGAAGCTCAGCGTGTAGGCGGTAGGGAAAACCTGGGGCTTGAAGGTTTTTAAAAGAGAATCTGTCAGCAGGCGAATTCGGTCTTCTTCCTTGTGGTCGCACTTGGCGCCACGCACCAAGCCGTTGTCCTCAACTCCCACGAAAAGACTGCCCCCTTCACTGTTGAGGAAAGCACAGGTGTACTTCCGCAAATGATGCTTTAGCGTTGTCGTCAGGTATTCTCCGCTCCCTTGCTTGAATTCCACATTCCGTGTCTCTCCACCAATGAAAGCTCCGTAGAACAGACATTCTCTCCCAACAATCTCTTTATGGACAATGGCACTGTCCGAGCGGGTGCTGTTCAGAAAAGTCACTGGCCAGTCGACCAGTCTCCAAGGGTAACGGACGCTTTTTCTGATGGGATTAGCTCTGTTGTCATTTACCAGTTGCTTCCTTCTCTCGGGCCCTGACGGTCCTCCTAGGAGGCCATCTGATCTGCTCCCCATGGAATCACTCTGTAGGCATGATGAGTAAAATTCAAGCGTATAATCAAATGTCACCAGTAAAAGGACTTGCGGCTTTGCAAGAATGCAGGTTCCTGTTTTGGTTGAGCAATTGTGATAAAAATTACATACCCGTATAGATCCAATATTTCCTGTTGTGCTTTATATACAAACATTGGTGTTCAAACGGGGAAGGAAGAGCTTAAGTGCAGGGGCTGTAATTGTTTTTCTATTCTAAAAGCTGAATGGCTGTCCCAAAGGTGCTTTTTTTCAAAAGGCAACTGGACTTCCTTTGTTTTTCCTTGAAGATCTTTCACTTCTCATCCAAGAAGCTTCTTCAGTTCATGAGCTGAAGAAGCTCCTTGGATGAGAAGCGAAACATCTTCAGGGAAAAAACAGAATCCAGTTGCCTTTTGAAAAAAAAAAAAACAGCTTTGAGGCAACCATGACCTGGATGACTGAATGGCTGCCCCTGCTGAAAACTCTGAAACCAGGGAAGAGTTTATAATTCAAGATCTATACTGAGTTTGTTTGTATAGAACAGCCAATTGTTAATATGTATAACACATAGGATACTTTGGGTCTCTGTGGAGGAATCGTAATTACATCCTAGTATGCCATTGGACATACTTTCCCCAAACTTTGTGGCTAGTAGGGTTCTCCCCCCCACCCAAAAAATAACCCCTGTAAGTTCCCTAGAGCTACAGAAGTGGCCAAAATTGTGGAAATCTCTTGGGAAAAGTGTATTTTTGAGGTTTGATGGTTAAAAACACCACAATGTTTTGGATTTTCAAGATAATCCTATTCCACTCCTGGATTGGTCTGGGAATAGCCCAGACCTTAACCCAATTAAAAATCTATGGAGCCGACTAAAGAAACTTGTTAGTCAGAAGCAACCCAGCAATAAAACCCAGTTAATAGAAGCCATCATTCAATCTTGGTTTCACATGATAACAGCTGCAGAACTAAAAGACTTGGTTCACTCCATGGGAAGACGTTGTAAAGCCGTAATTCATGCTAATGGTTACCCAACTATTAACTGACATGATAATTTTTGTATATCTCGCTTTTTCTACCTGTTTCACTTTTCTTCTTTATACTGTAGCTGCTATTCTAATAGCAAATCCTTCATAAAAGTTATTGCATTACATTCTTGATTAAATTATCTTTCCATTGATATATAATTTTATGGTACTACTCCAGAAAAAAGCGGTGTTATTAGCTAGCTTTAGAAAATACACTTTCCCCAAAAGGTTTCCACGATTTTGGCCACTACTGTATATGGTTTAGCAATTATAGGTGTGGCAATCCAATGCATTTAAATGGTGTTTAGATGTACCACACTGAGAGTGAGGCTTATATAAAATAAGTCAGCTTGGAAGTATAATCATGACCGCATTTGTCTAAATTTCTTGTTGTCCGTTGCCATCAATGTGCTCTCTGAAGCTTATTGCAATAACTTGGGAGTTATTTAGCCAAATGGAACCAACGTCTCCAAAGAACAAATCTGTTGTGTTTTAAATCCGTTTGAAGTAACACTTAAAAGCTGAGTTTACCCTGCCTGCTGCAAATTAAACCTTGCTTAAGGGAACACAGAATTGTGGCGTTAAGACTTGAAAGAAGGTAGCTGGATCCACGCAACATGCTAAATCCCAAATCTTTTGGGGATTTTTTTTTTAAAACAAAAAACAATTGCTGCAAAATGTTCTGTCTGCAAACAATGCCTAGATTTACCGTGACATGCTTATTTTAGCGCATGGTACATACACAATTAGACTATTCTGCTTTAATACTATTTTAAAGGAATATGGGAAAAAAATCTAGATGTGCTAGAAATATTTTGTAATACATGAAGGCGGCCTCTGTTAGGTCATGGTGAATTAGATTGGGTGCTATCGTTTTGCTGAGAGGGAAAAGTTTTTAGGGCTTATGTGGCAAGGAATAAACCCCTTATTAGAATAGCCAAGCTTCTCCTTGCTATTGTGGTTTATTGTTTATTGTATACTTATAAATAAGTAACATTTATTGTTATTTATTTCCTTGCAATGGAGAGGAAAAAAGCAAAAGGCATACATTTCATGCACCTTGCTTCCTGCACATGTATGTGTATCTTTCATGTATGTGTGTTTGGATAAGGGGAGGATTCCGAGAACTTTTAGGAACCAGTTCACTAGTGGACCTTGGGTTCTCCACTATTCTCGCCTGCTTCAAAAATGCAACCTGATACTAAATACCTTTCATTGTTGATTTGAAATGGAAGTTTGCACAGGTATTTTAAGTACAAGAATGATCTGGCTGTTGCAGTTTGTGTGATTCTTGATTTCTGTCTTCTCGGTGTTGCATAGGTGAGAAGCTCTTATGTATTCCCAAGAATTTAGCATATAACTGCTATCCTGCTTTTTCAAACCGTAAGCTTGGAATCCCTAGTACAGTGATGGCGAACCTATGGCACGTGTGCCCAAAGTGGCACATGGAATCATGTCGCCTGGCACGCGTGGCATCGCCCGTTCTTCTTCCGGGTTTCTGGTGTACATGCACGTCAACGATCAGCTGGCCCTTTTGCATTCAGCAATGTTGGAAACTAGAAGAGCTGGTCTTCTGTTTTCATGTGTGAGCATCAGGGGTGGGTTCTAAATTTTTTTTACTACCGGTTCTGTGGGCGTGGCTTATTTTGTGGGCGTGGTTTGATGGTCATGTGACAATTCTTTAGGATTTAGCAGAGGTACTGGTCTACCAGGCTTTTAACTGCTTGTAGAGCTGTACCGGTCTACCCATTTGTTTTTGGAGCGTCCTGGTCTACCCATTTGTTTTTCGAGCGCACTGGTTTTACCACCACACTGCCTTTTAACACTGATCAGCTGTAGGGCGGCCCTTTGAAGCCCCGCGGCAAGAGTTTAAACAGGTTTTTTTCTTACAACTGATCATCTGGGATACGGGAGGCAGCAAAAAATTGGGGGCGGAGCAGGAAGGCCCAGCTCCCGAACAAAGAGAACCGGTTCGGTGACGTCATATCGTCACCGCTACCGGCTCGGCCGAACCGGGCCGAACCGGGAGGAACCCACCACTGGTGAGCATGCATGCCGGCCAGGTGATTGTCACGTGTGCATGCGCACCGGAAACCCCGGAAGAGTAGCTGGTTGAAACCGGAAGTTCAGTAGCTGAAACTGGAAGTTCATTTTCGGGCGTGTGCAGGCACCCTGGGCAGCTCCTCTTCCGGGTTGAGGCCCAGATGCATGCACGCTCCCTTTTTAGCACTCGGTGCCATCACTACCTTAGTATAACAGAAGAGTTAGCTTTCTGGCACCTTACCTCTCTGCTAGTTTTGGTAGCAGATGCAGGCTTTTTGCCTTGCCCCACCACAAGATTTTTCCCCTTCTGCAGAAGCTCTTTGGAGAGGTTGTGTTCTGCCTCCGAAACAAGGAGCAGTTGTTTGAGGACTTGCTCCAGGCTGATTTCTGTGGCCACCTGAACGTAAGCGTAGGCCTGCTTACGTTTCTTGATCACTTCAATATCGTATCTTTGGAGCGTGACGCTTGCCATACTGAGGATGTCCTTCAACATACTGCCAAGATCTTCACTGGAATGTTTGGGGTTTAAGTTTCCAATGTAAAGGACATAGGTTTGGGTCTGACCAGAATGAACATCTTCCTCAGTTTTTGCTTCTTCCAGAGTTGCTTCTTGTACCTGATCTACGTTGCCGGCTACTTGTATGGCTTCTTCTACGATTTCTGGAATGACGTCCGTTTCCATTTTCAGGCCTTAACGAAAGGTTTGCATTTGGCTGTATTTCTCAGGGGTTGCTAGATGGAGCACAGAAGAGCTTATTAGGTCATTCTACACGGGTCTTGCTTGAAGCTATGAGTAGTACATGATTCAAGAATGACCTCTTCTCTTATGGCTTGCTTCTGCGAAGTAGAAACAGAATTTTCCTCTTACAAATGGTCAAGGGCATAAAATCTCTGTATGGTGATCAAAGCTTATGGGAGAAACAAACCCTCCCCCCCAAAATGACACTTAGGAGAATGGGGGATGTTAATTGCAATCTGGTCATAGGAGTGTCAGGGTTCCAAGGAACACCCCCCACGCAAGAAGACTCCAAGGCTTTGAAGTTCCTCAAAGTTCCATTTGATTAGAGACGTCATATTGGCACATCTGGGAAAAACCCGAATCTGAAAACTTCCAGGTTTTCCCCACCCAAAAGAAAGTCCAAGTCTCTTCCCCTGCACCCACATGTTCACCACATGGTCCAATCAATGCACCGTCCCAACTAGAGATGCCTCCCAGTCATGCCACTCCAGGTGCAGGGCTGAATGTCCTTGACTCTCAGAGAAAAGAATATTGTTATTATAATCTCCCCTTCCCAGTTTCCCACAGCACTAAGTGTGGCAGCCCTGAAGATCCAAAGAAAAAGATGGCCTCCAGGGCTGACAAGGAGCTTGCTCCTATTGTTTCTTAGCAGCTATCTCTCAAACAGAGTACGAAAGTTTACAATCAGATTTGACTTAATAGATCATATTAAGAGCCTAATAGAGCCTTGGATAGTACAGTGGTCTAAAGCCCTGTTATTAACATCAGCTGCCTGCAATTATTGCAGGTTCGAATCTCACCAAGGCTCAAGGTTGACTCAGCCTTCTATCCTTTCTAAGGTAGGTAAATTGAGGACCCAGTTTGTGGGGGCAATAAGCTGACTTTGTATAAATATACAAAAGTATGAAGGCTATTGCTTAGCGTTTGTAAGCCACCCTGAGTCTCCGGAGAAGGGCGGCATATAAATCAAATTTAAAAAAAAATATCATGAAGATTCAGATGTTAGATTTATGCAATGACCTAATGATTTTTCTTCAGTGACTATTCTATTGAAGTTTTCCCACACTTCTCCTGAGAAGCTTCTTTAGGATGAAACAACTTCTCTCTCTAGGAGACATTAGTTACACTTAGTTCCTTCTCCTAGGTAATTCTGGTACTTCAGGAATAGGGTTAGCTACAATGATTGTGTCATCTACTCAGGGTTGGGCTTCAAAAATTTTAGCAAGGGGTTCTCTGCCTGGTTGCTGGGTGGGCGTGGCCATGGTGGGTGTGGCTTAGTCGGCCTCCTGCACCACAGTGCGGGAGGACTGCCCTCCCCGGGCTCCGGAGGCTTTACTCAAGCCTCCGGGAGGGTGAAAATGGCCTTCCCAGGCTCCGGAGGCCCTCTGGAAACAGGCCTGTTTCTGGCCTTTCCGAACTTCCGGTAGGCCCATTTTTCGCCTGTGCATGCCCCGCACTTACCTGCATCCAAAACGGGCCACGTGGGGACTCCTGGGAGGGGCAAGGCGAGGTGGGCAGGGCCAGCCAGGAGTGGGATTTGGGGGTTCTCCGAACTGCACAGAATCTTAGCTAGAGGTTCTCCCGAACCCCTAGCAGCCCACCCCTGCATCGACTTAATACTAATTCCAGCTTGAATGTTTATTCTGTCCTTTACTAGAATGTTGAGATCTGCTCGTGGTTGGAAAAAAAGTGAAACATTATGAATTCAGGAATTGGTTCCACATGTGCATCTGCTCGGATATTCTTTGCCTTCCCTTTCTCATCTTTCTTAATTTCACCAAAATCATTTGGGCCAGGTGGAGAAGTCCTTCCTCCGTTGCTGTTTTTTAAAAAATTTGGGAATGACAACTCATTGTCCTGCTGCAAGTCACCCACTGGGTTTGTTTCCTTGTGTCTACCCCATGTTTACCATACCTCATCATGGCCAAATGTCAGAAGCCTGTTGTGACTATAGTCAATGAAAAGAGGTGGAAAGATAAGACTGATGAAATGGCCTGAATAAATGGCAAAAATGAACACAAGCTAGTTGTCAGGTTTCGATGTTATCTCAAATAAATTGCATTTCCAAACACAAAGTCTTTGATGAAACCTTTCATTTATTGGAATAATGATCTGGCCCCGGACTTGGTTGCAGCTGAAACTGACCCTCTGCCCCCGAACCCTTCCCTTTCCGTTCCTCAATTCTCAGCGTCTCATTGGCCATCTTCCAAATCACTCGTCTTCTTGGCTACTTCAACTCACAGAAATTTTCCCCCTCCCATCTCATTTCCTATGGGACATTATCTGCCGGGGGAATAAGTGGGTGAAAAGTCAAACTGCTACTTCTACTGTTCATGTCAGCGCTGGAGAGAATGTAACTTGGAGCGCTGACACTAGTTATTGTTTCTATTACTAAGCTTATAGCACAAGTAACTTGACACTCCATCCCAAGCTGTACAAACTTTGTCTTACCTTCGGTTTCACATCCTTAAAAACCCTGTGCCATAGAAGGAGTTGGTTCTCATACATTTCTTAATAGCTCCAGGTTTGTTCAAATTTTGTGCTGCTGCTATTTCTTAGGTGTATATTCCAAGTCTTTCTTAAAGAGTTTAAATTGTGAGGTCATAGATGTTCTTGTGACAATTCTAACATATTCGCTTGAGCCCATGGTAGACTACACGGTTAGGAGGCATTTCCCCATATAAAAAGATGTCCCTTATTGGCTCTAGTCTGAACTTTTTTTTTTAAAAAAAAATCAATTTACAGAGCTATTAGAACTATTGGAAAATAATAGTTGTTGCTATTGAAACTAACCAATTTTAAGACGGTATTACTTTAGGTGGTAAACAGTGTTTAGCAGGGACTGTCAAACTCGATTTCATTGATGGCCACATCAGGGTCATGTTTGACCTCGGAGGGGCTGTGTGGATGTGGCCAAGGTGGGCATCAGAGGTGGGTTTCAGCAGGTTCTGACCAGTTCTGGAGAACCGGTAGTGGAAATTCTGACTGGCCCCGCCCCCATCTATTCTCTGCCTCCCAAGTCCCAGCTGATCGGGAGGAAATGGGGATTTTGCAGTATCCTTTCCCTGGAGTGGGGTGGGAATGGAGATTTTACAGTATCCTTCCCCTGCCACGCCCACCAAGCCATGCCACGCCCACCAAGCCACACCCATAGAACCGGTAGTAAAAATTTTTGAAACCCACCACTGGTGGGCATGGCTAGCTCATCACTCATGTCGGGGGCGCCTGTGGTGGCTGAGCACTCTGCCAACGAAGACGGGCTCCTGAGCTCCATTTTCACTTGAGACAGCCTTCTGCAACCCTCTGCCAGTGAAAACAGAGCTCGGGAGGGCAGCCCGCGGCCCTCACAAGCTCCATCTTCACTGGCAGAGGAACTGTGGGCCAGTCCTTCACTGTTTCCAGGGCGGCCCTGTGGGCCAGATCCGAGCCCCGGGCCTTGAGTTTCATAGCCCTGGTGTAAAGCAAACCTGTGTCACAATTTGCTTCCATTGTGGCCATTAAGCAATTGCCAGTCATTAAGTAGTCCTATAGTGTTAGCCCTGGACGTTTGTTGCCAGACACTGGCCATAAACCCTGGTTTCTGAAAGGAAGTTGTAAATTATGATCATGTGATCACAGAGCGCTACAAACAGTTGTAAATGCAGTCAGGTTGCTGAGGATCCAAAATGCGACCAACCTGATCGTGGGTTTTGGGTCCAGATGTAATTTTTTTTTGTGGGGGGGGTAGGCAGGCATTGTAACTTCAAATGGCTGCTGAGCAACTGGTAGTAAGTCAAGGACTACTTGTAATTATTCGGATTGGGAGTCACCAAAATTGGTCATAAGATGGGCCGCTAAATAAATGTTCTATCAGGGTCCTCAAACTTTTTAAACAGGGGGAACAATTCACGGTCCCTCAGACTGTTGGGGGACCGACCCGGCTGGATGGGCATGACTCGGTGGTCATGTGACTGGCTGGGCATAGCCAATTTAGCAGTCCATTAAACAATACACACAAATTAAACTTTGTTATGGTCCTGGGGGTGGAAAGGTGGTCAGTGAAGGGATGTGGCTGCCTTGGGGTGTGTGTAAGGGACTTGTGTTTGTGTGTGTGTCTCCCTCCCTCCCTCTCTCTGGAGGCCGGGGAGGCCAAAAACTCCCAAGGCCTCCACACGTCCCACTGTTGGCCTCCTCAGCCTCCAGAAGGTGGGTGGGGGCTGGCAGGTAGATGGGGCAATGTGGGGTGTGGGCCGGATTAATGGCTTCAGTGGGCCGTATTCATCCCGCGAGTCCTAGTGTCCCTGTTCTAAATAAATAAATTTAATTTGTATGTCCTGACAGTTCATGGGGTAGAAATACAAAGCAATAATTCCCACCAATCTGAGACCATATAGTTATCCAAGTAAAATTGTTTTCCAAAATTACTGGCTTACTGAA
>WNWU01000095.1:1551265-1578335 GCA_012654045.1 Ptyas mucosa
AAAAAAGCACCACATACTTGCTTTCCAGACAAAAAGCACACTTCAGTGGAGGACCTGGAGAAAAAGCAGAATTGTGGGGCACCGGGTTATGGCCTCCTCCTTCTCCTCTTCTCACCTGCCAGCAGCAAAACCTCTCTAACTACGGGACAATGGGGACCATCCGCTCAAGTGCCATAAAAATAAATACATTATTTTCCAGCATACGCATACGGCGATTCAGGTTTTGCTACTGGCGGACCGACGTGAAAAAAAGGAGCCGCATTTCTGCATCTCTCTGCTAACCCACGTGCCCGCCAGGTAGGTAGGTAGGTAGGCAGGTAGCTATCGAGAAAACTCTGCCAGGGTGAAGTGGGAGATAGATTAAATGGTACCACGGTAGAAGAGGAGATGTCGAACTCCCCAGAGGAAAAGTTAAAATGGTTGCCATCTCGAGAGCCAGTAGAAAACGTTCAAGCTGCAGGGCAGGAGTGAAGGGGAGTGGGGGTGGGTGGGTGGGTGGGTGGTTTGTTGCTTAGTTGTTATGCCCTGTGCCACTTCAGCATAGGACCACATGCCTCCCACCCTCCCGGCTCCCTTGTAGTGTTGGAATGGTAAACAACACAAACGCAGAGCCGCTGCTTGTGTCAAAATAAATAGAAAGAATTGTCTGCCTATCAGCCAGCAACATGTGTGTGGGTTTGTGTGTGTGTCTGTGTGTGTGTGTGGGGGGAAACAGCTTGAGTCCTCAATACAGGAAGAGATTAACAGCACCAAGTGAGAAGTAAGAAGTGAGATCTGCAGGCAGGGAGTGCAGCTTGCTGGAGACGGCTCCTGCCAAAACTCCCACCCCACCCCTACACCCAAGGGAGTGCATCATCTGGAGAGCAGCAGCTGCTTGTCCTCCTCAGGTGGCTTCTTCTACTGAGTTTCTTCTGCAGGGCACAGAAAAGTGACCTCTTGACGTCCTCCTCCCGTTGCATCAAGAGGCTTCTCGAAGAGAGCAGCAAAAGAAGAGGGTGTGATCAAAAGAGACGGGCCAAACAGCCGAGTCGAATGCAAGGGCGGCCCTGCCACAGCTCCTCCCACCGGAGGCATCCTCGCCCCTGTCAGATACGGTCCCAGAGGCCACCAGCGGAGAGCTGAGGAAACTTCTCCCTTTGTTGTGAGAGTCCACCTGAAGCTTCGTACGATGATTCGGGATGCCTAGGACCTTCCTCCTGCAGGAAGTCACCTTTGTTCTGCTGGTTAAGAAAGGTGTCCTAGTGATTCCGTGGACGCGGCGGCTGCAGAAGGGAGACACGTGTCTTACGTGCCTTTCGCGGAGAGCTGAGAGGGCCAATGATTGTGCCAGGAAGAGTCTTTTTTCAGAACTTGCCCTGTTTCAACTTATCGATGTGGTAGGTGAGTTTCAGCGCTGGCCCCAGTTTCAAGCCCATATACTTCATCATCATGTCACTTCGCAACAAGAGTAAGGCCTTGCCGTCAATCTCCTGTAGGCATAGAGCAGAAAGAGGCAGGTTTTGTGTGCTGTGCCAGAAGTAAGAAGAGGCTGGATTAGGGCCACTGCCCATCTATGAGATAAATACACGACAGGGCTGCCTCGTTTTGAAACACCGGTTGCACAGAAAAAAGAATTTCTTTCACGCGCCTTGACGTTAGGAGTGACACTTATCAAAACCCCTTCACTGGCATGAGCTTTACATGGAGATTAGAGGCTTAGGGTTTGGCTTCTTTCTTAGCTACTTGGGGAAAAGTCTGTACAAGTGGAATTCAGCCTTTTTAGAAGACTCTTCAAGTAAAGCTCCTGGGAACAGCTGTTTACATCTGCGCTGTATTAGTCCGTCTCTCTACTTCAGGGGTGTCAAACTTGATTTCACTGAGGGCCGCAGGGTTGTGGGGGGGCCCTCGGGGGAGGGGCAGGGTGAGTGTGGCCAGGATGGGCGTGGCCAGCTCGTCATCACTCATGCCCTTGTCACCTCTCATCTGGACTACTGCAACGCTCTCTACATGGGGCTCCCCTTGAGGAGCACCCGGAGGCTTCAACTGGTCCAGAATGCGGGCGCGCGGGTAATTACGGGAGCTGCATGGCGCTCCCACATAATACCTCTCCTGCGGGAGCTGCACTGGCTCCCAGTGGTCTTCTGGGTGCGCTTCAAGGTGTTGGTCACCACCTTTAAAGCGCTCCATGGCATAGGACCTAGTTATCTTCGAGACCGCCTTCTGCCACCGACGACCTCCCATCGACCCGTGCGCTCCCACAGAGAGGGCCTTCTCGGGGTGCCATCAGCCAAGCAATGTAGGCTGGTGACCCCCAGGGGGAGGGCCTTCTCTGTGGGGGCTCCTACCCTCTGGAATCAGCTGCCCCCAGAGATAAGGAGAATCCAAGACCTCCATGCCTTCCGCCGTGCCCTTAAAACTTTCCTTTTCCAACAAGCCGGGCTGGCCTAAGCGAATCCTTTTAAACAATTTTAAATTGGGTTGTTTTTTTAAATCTTGGCCAATTGAGATACTTTTTTAAAATTGTTCTTAATGTTTGTATTGTGTGTTTTTTATCTGGCTGTACACCGCCCTGAGTCCTCAGGGAGAAGGGTGGCATAAAAATTCGAAATAAAATAAATAAATAAATAAATGTCAGGGGCACCTGTGATGGTCTGAGTGCTCTGACAGCAAAAACTGGCTCCCGAGCTCCGTTTTCGGCTTTGGTGGTCTCCTGCAACCCTCTGCCAGGAAAAATGGAGCTCGGGAGGGCCACATGCTCCATTTTCACTGGTAGAGGCACTGTGGGCCAGTCCTTTGCTGTTTCCAGGGTCCGTCTCCCCCCCCACCTTCTCAAAGGGAAAAAAGCCTCACAGAATTATTAATAATGTGTTAAATGCTGCCTCAATCGCAGGAACAATATGTTGGGTGGCAGCACTTCCATCAGGAGGAAAGTACTACCCAGGCCAAGTCTGATGACCCTGAAGTCATATTTACGTGTTTTCGGAAGAGTTCTGCATGGGGTCCCAGCTGGGGGTCAGCGTCTCTTACAAACTGCATGACATCTTCTACGGTCCAGGCAGAGGGATCCCGGGTACCCAATCTTGAAGTATCTCGAGAACTCAGGTATCTGTCAGAGCCTGAGGGCACAATGAATAAATACAAATAAACCCTGGTGCTGCAGAAGCTCAGGGAGCCATGCTATTGAAATAGCGATTTCTAAACATCTAGATTTTAAACCTGAATTTCTATTAGACATAATACCAGAAAAACTTGAGAAGCAAACTATATATTTAATATTGCATGTCTTAACATGGAAAAGCAAAAGGAAATCAACAAAGCCGTTAAAAAGCGAAAGTTAGAATATTTTGGAGGTGTGATGCGACACCCAGAAAAATACGGCATCCTTCACTTAATCCTCCAAGGAAAGATTGAAGGCAAACATGGTCCAGGCAGAAGAAGAACATCTTGGCTTCAAAACCTAAGGGACTGGTTTGGACAAAACTCAGCAGCACTTTTTCATGCGGCTATTGGCAAAAATAGGATTGCCAACATGATTGTCAACGTCCGAAGACGGATATGGCACAAGGAGAAGAAAAAGATGTCTTAACAGCAGCAAGGATTATATTTGCACAATATTGGAAAAATGAAGAAACACCGCGAGACGAAGAGATAATTAGGAAGAAACTAGATTGTGCAGAAATGGATAGACTTACATTGAAAATTAAACAGAGAGAAGAGACAGAATATTATCAAACATGGAATCTATTTTACCAGTGGTTGGAAAAAAGGGGGTGGAGATCTTTCTTGCCACAGTTGTTAAATGAATCAGTGCAAGTTGACAAGTTAGTGACACAGTTATTAAGTGGCTTCCCCACTGACTTTGCTCGTCAGGAGGGGATCACATGACCCTGGGACACCGCAACTGTCATAAATATGGGTCAGTTGCCAAGCATCTGAATTTTGATCACATGACCATGCGGATGCTGCAAAGATCGTGTGAAAAATAGTTGTAAGTCACTTTTCATGCCACTGTAACTTCTAACAGTCACTAAATGAACTGTTGTAAGTCAGGGACTGCCTGTATTTGCACCAAATGCTTCTAGGGGGATAATAGGAGTGCCGCTTACTGCTTTTAATCATTTTATTTTATTGGTGGCACAGCAGACTAAAGTGCTGTTAAGTAACACCAGCTGCCTGCAATTACTGCAAGTTCAAATCTCACCAGGCTCAAGGTTGAGTCAGCCTTCCATCCTTCCGAGGTAGGTAAAATGAGGACCCGGATTGTGGGGGCAATAAGCTGACTTTGTATAAAAAAGAACACTGCTTGGGACGGCCAAAAGCCCTACTAAGCAGGTATATATAAAAGTATGAAGGCTATTGCTTAACGCATTGTAAGCCGCCCTGAGTCTCCGGAGAAGGGCCGCATATAAATCGAACAAACAAACAAACAAACAAACAATTAATTTATTAAGAGACTTTTTCTTTCTTTCCTGTCTAACTTCTTAATCACGCCACCTACCTAAAAAAAGAAAAGAAGAAAAGAGAGTGAGAGAGAAAAGGAAAAGCAACTCAGAACAACAAAAAAAGAGAGAAATCATCCATCCATCATCTCTTTATATGATTAAAGCTAGAATAAGTGATAGAAATAGGAGAAAGGGGAATATTAGTGTATACATTTTTATATCATAAAATGAAAGTAATAACAAGAGAAAACGTGGAATAATTGAACAATAATAGACTGTAACTTAATACAAGTGTGGATTATTATTATTAGTAGTAGTAGAAATACATAAGCGGATTGAATGTAATGATTATGATTAACCTGATTAGTTGTATTTGTATTAGAATGTATGATACCCAGCGGCCAATCTGTTCAGGCATTGATTTGATATCTTTATAAAAAAATAAAACAAAAAACCAAAAACCTTGGGAAAAGAAAAAGGAATGCCGTTTACTGCCCAGGATTCATGAAGTCAAGAGCCGGGGTGGCGCAGTGGTTAGAGTGCAGTACTGCAGGCTACTTCTGCTGATCACCGGCTGCCAGCAGTTTGGCAGATCGAATCTTGCCAGGCTCAGGGTTGACTCAGCCTTCCATCCTTCCGAGGTGGGTAAAATGAGGACCCAGATTATTGGGGGGGGGGGGGGGGGGCATATGCTGACTATGTAAACCGCTTAGAGAGGACTCTAAAGTCCTGTGAAGCAGTATATAAGTCTAAGTGCTACTGCTAATGCTAAGTCCCTGCCCCCCTGTTAGTAGGACAAAGATAAAGCTAGACTGCTTCATAGAAGGAGGGTTTTGAGGTCTCTTACCCCCAGCACTCAGCCTATGCCCAGCAGGGGTACTGCACTGAATGAGGCTGGAGGGCTGATGAAGGTGTCGGTATCCCTGAAGTCGGAAGTCCCTTGAGTTCCGAATGGGACTGGACACGCTAACGGCATTCAAGGCCGAGTCGATCGGGTCCAAGCAAGGCTCCAGAGGACCAGGGAGACTGTCGTTCAAGACAAAGGTTTCACCTGGAAGACATAAAAGCAACTGGTGAGAGAGAGGCAAGCAACAGCGATGGTGCTGCCATGTACACAAAACGTCTCAAGTTGTAAGTCAACAGCAGCGTGGAGCAAATTTACTCAGCTAGAAAGCTGGGGAGGGGGGAATTAGGTTCGCCGCTTTGTATCAAGTCCTTTGAGATAATTTCACGAGCAGCGGTGGTGCAGTGGTTAGAATGCAATACCTGCAAGCTACTTCTGCTGCCTGCCGGCTGCCTGCAATTTGGCAGATCGAATCTCACCAGGCTCAAGGTTGACTCCGCCTTCCATCCTTACGAGGTGGCTAAAATGAGGACCCAGATTGTTGGGGGCAACAGGTTGACTCTGTAAACTGCTTAGAGAGGGCTGTAAAGCACTGTAAAAGCAGTATGTAAGTCTAAGTGCTATTGCTATTCTCCCTACGTAACCAGGTTCAGTCCTTCTCTTCATGTCCTAGAAGTTCTTCTGCATGGAAAACAGTAGATACGTTCATCCTGGAGAACCCCTGAGATTTCTTCGACCAGTCAATGCAGTGGAAAGGCCAAGCTTTTTCTTGCTAAAGGAGACCATCTTAGCATTCCCTAGGCATGTTATGGCAGGGTTGCATTAAAACAAAAGCATCAAGAATCCTATAACTTTGGTTCTGCTTTTTCTTTTTCGTTTGAAATAGGAAGCTATCTAGACCAGGAGTCTCCAACCTTGGCAACTTTAAGACTTGCTGGCTGAGGAACTCTGGGAGTTGAAGTCCACAAGTCTTAAAGTTGCCAAGGTTGGAGACCCCTGATCTAGACATTCCTTCATCTAAATAGTGCTGCTTTTTTTGTCCTCGGGTGCCAGCTCTTGGGCAGAATAAACACGGAGCATTATCTGGCACCCAATTCCTCATTTTCTTCTGGCAGGAAAGTAAATTGTGGTTAAGGGAGAAACTCTGAAGTCCAGCAGTGAAACATTCTAGCCAAATTCCAACAAGCAGCCATTTCTCATGTGCTGCTGTTGGTTCAACGCTACAGGAAGGACAGCTTGTGCCAGTAATGCTTCTGGACCACATACGCCATCGAGCCCTCACATCTTCTGTGTGTGAGATTTTGATCTGCCGAGCTATGGCATCATCTTTAAAACATCCCCAAAGGAACGTAACACATTGGTCACCCAATGGCGACAGAGTGTGTTCACGGTTCAGCTAATGAGATAAGTTCAAGTCACTTTAAAAAAAAAAAATCACATCTTACTTGAGCTGTTCATCATAAGCTTTTAAACATAGTAAACAAGCCACAGTCCATACAAACTTCCCCTTTGGTATACAGAACAACAGAATTGGAAGGGAAATCAGAGATCTTCTAGTGACACCCTCTCCTCAAGACCCTATACCAGTGATGGCTAATCTTTTTGCCGTTGCGTGCAAAAAGCGGGGGGTCGTGGGGGGAGGGTCGTGTGTGTGTGTGCCCACACCCATAATTCAATGCCCCTCCTCCGCGCTCCCCTCGCTTTTGGCACGTGACGGCAAAAAGGTTACCGGTGGGCCCAGTAGGCCCATTTTTCGCCATCCCCAGGCTCCAGAGGCTTTCTTGGAGCCTGGGGAGGACGAAAACGGCCTCCCCCCCACCCCGGAGGCCGGAAACGGGCCATTTCCTGACTTCTGGTGGGCCCGGAAGGCCTGAAAAACAGCTGGCCGGCGCACACATGCACGCTGGAGCTGAGCTAGGGCAACGCTCTTGAGCCCACAGATATGGCTCCGCATGCCACCTGTGGCACGCGTGCCATAGGTTCGCCATCACGGCCCTATACCTTTTCAGGCAAATGGCTGTCCAATGTTTTCTTGAAAACCTCCAGTGATGGAGCACCTACAACTTCTATGGCCAAGCCATTCCGCCGATTAACTGATCTGTCAGGAAATTTCTCCTCAGTTCTAGGTTTCTCCTTGATTAGTTTCCATCCATTGCTTCTTGTCCTGCCTTCAGGTGCTTTGGAGACTAGGACGAGCCCTCTTCTTTGTGGCAGCCCCTCCCGTATTGGAACACTGCTATCGTGCCACCCGTAGTCCTTCTTTTCATTAGACTAGACGTACCCAATTCCTGCAACATTTCTTATGTTTTAACCTTCAGTCCCCTAATCACTTTTGTTGCTCTTCCCGCACTCTTTCCCATGCCTCAACATCTGTTTTATATTGTGGTGACCCAAACTGGATGGCAATATTCCAAGTGTGGTTCCTGCTTTCCTGGCACTTTCCTACTGAAAGCAAGGCAAATTACTGCAAGCATAAGAAAGTACTATTTTCCCTCCCGAAACAGTTGTAAAGGCTTCTGTGCCCATCATCGTATGGCATTCATAAATGAGAAGAAACCTTTCTACTAAGAAGAAACTACTTGCCATGAGTGGCAAGCAAGAGATTCCTTGTCTGGCAGAAGCTGACGGGACTCTCAAAGAAGTCAGATGTTACGGATGTTGAGGGCTCCCTTACTTGTCTTAGCAAAGAAAGAAACAACATTAACTAAGAGTTCAATGAGCTCAGAGACCTGTTCCATTCAGCCATGAATCCTATTCCCAAGTATGTCCTTAGATGCTATCTGGGAAGCTCACTAGAATATGAAGGCGTTGTTGTTGCCCTCAACAACTGGTATCCAAAGGGCATAAGAAACACATTCCATGCAGTTATCATGGATAAGAAATAGTGACAAAAATTCATGGGGCAACAGGCCTAATTTTGCCTTACAAACCAGTAGGCATAAACGTCAGATGGGAACTGAACATTCATCTTCAGCCTACGAAACATCTTGCAAGAAGATCCTTCCTGTGCTTGCTTGCACTGAGAAATAAGCTTGTGCTAGAGAAGACCACTCGCCCCAGCTTAGAGCCGAGGTGGCGCAGTGGTTAGAGTGCAGTACTGCAGGCTACTTCAGCTGACTGCTAGCTGCAGTTTGGCAGTTCAAATCTCACCGGCTCAAGGTTGACTCAGCCTTCCATCCTTCCGAGGTGGGTAAAATGAGGACCCTGATTGTTGGGGGCGATATGCTGACTCTGTAAACCGTTTAGAGAGGGCTGTAAAGCACTATGAAGTGGTATATAAATCTAAGTGCTATTCCTATTGCTATCTTCACAGAAATGGTAGAACCACATACAAGAATCAAGAGGCATTTTGTCCATCCGAACACAACCGAATAATGTCTTGTAAGGGGACATGAGAGGCTGATATTTTATTTCAGAATATTGTGATTGCTGGAAGAGCCATGGTGGCGCAGTGGTTAGGATGTAGTATTGCAAGCTAACTCTGCCAACTGCCAGTAGTTCGATTTTGACTGGCTCAAGGTTGACTCAGCCTTCCACCTTTCTAAGGTCGGTAAAATGAGGACCCAGATTGTTGGGTGGGCAATATGCTGACTGTAAAACGTTTAGAGGGGGCGCTAAAGCACTGTGAAGTGGTATATAAGTCGAAGTGCTATTGCTACTGCTATAAAGTGTAGAAAGAACCTCAGTTCCGGTAATCTAAATTTATAGATGGCTTTTTTTCTCATAGTTATGCACAGATAATGGGAAGCATAGGGATTAAGGAGCCCACCCAAGAAATTAGAGGGAAGGAAGGCAGGAAATGTGCTTCCTTGCTGTGGCCCACTGTCTGCAATCCTGCTTGACAAAGAAGAGTAGAAGGCCATGTCTACAGCCCACAGCTGAGCTAGAAGTAGGACATGGACATGAGTTTCAACCTATGCTGCTTGTTAAAGGAATAATATCAGCGAGGCTGGGAAAAGAGGCTGTGCTCACCTTCCAAAGGGTGATGGTCATTCTTTGGTAACTTGGGGGAGAGAGGAGCACTGTATGGAAGGAACTCTTGGGAATATCTCTTTGTACCCCGGCCTGGTCCCTGCAGAGAGCCGTCTAACGAAATGCTTCTGTCTAGGAAGAGAGAACAAGCTCTGCTTAAGATCAGCACACCTTCTTTGGGAAATGGACATTCTGCCTCGTATTGGCAGAATTGCCATACTACATGGACTGGTCATTGGCTGCCATAAAGGTTCTTTTTCTTCTTCCAAATGGCTTACACCAGCATCTATAATTCCACCAGCAGAAACAGCTGTATTGCCGAACTGAAGGATGATTTTGAAAACTCTGGGTGTAACCAACCATCTCATTTATTGGTTCTGTACAATAATTGGAGAATTTTATGAAAGGGACAGTGGCATTTCCAGGGCGAATCATTGCTTCCTTTGGAGAGCTTTTAATTTTTTTAAAAAAAGTCTTTTTGTTCTCCTAACTGAAATATGAGTGTACGTGTATCTTAATTCTTATGCCCGAGATGGGGACTCTACTGCATGGTCTTAATAGAGTTGGGGAATGACAAAATGCCTCTTTATAGTTAATTTGATCCCCTCAGTTGTTTTGTGCCATTGCTGGTTTCAAGCTTCCTTGATTATTCCTTGATTGTTTGCAGTGGTGCTTTTCAAAGTGATTCTTAAATGTATTTTTGCTCATTGCAGGGAAATTTCAGAGCCCTTTGTTTGGCTGACTGGGTAAGCTTCAGAATATGAAGCTAAATGCCAAGACATGAAAATCATGTAAAGCTCAATATTAAAATACACAAAAAAGCTACAAAATATTCAACATTTCCTTCTTCATGCAATGTCTACTTTTCTAACCCAAGTTTCTTTAGACTGGCACTGGTTGGTATTAAAAAATCTGGGACCACACACCCCAGGAAATTGATTAATTAGATTTAAAATTTAACAGTGGTTCTCTAAATTAATTTAGTATCTTCTGTGAATTTCAGATGTACAAGAAACACAATCCCCAGCTTTTTTGTATTATGTAATGAAACCAGTCATACTTGTTCTAATCTTATTTTATTTTTACTGGAATTATTGGCTGCTCTAATCAGAAATGGCTCAGAGTCATGAACATTTGAATCACTGTAAGATGGATCAATAACAATATGATAAAAAGGAACAAATCAATAATATTATACAACCTACATATAGCGCCTGGGTATTTGATGATTGGCCACCTCAACTGGCCAAATGTGATATCTCCAAGTCATTCTAGTAATATAATCCTCAAGTATTATGCCAAGTCACAAATGGGAAACTCACACCCAGTTTATTTCAAAAACTCACATACCACATCTCTGACATGTCAAAAGGAATTTGAGGGCAAGCATTACTTTTCTGAAAGCTGTTCAAAAATAAGATAAATAAAGTGAAACTTCAACTTAATGGAACCCCAACTTAATGGACTTTGGATGCAACAAATTTCCATCCAGAGATTCTCCTGAAATAACTGACAAATTTACGGCATCTGAAGTAGTTTGGATATTTATGCTAATGATGCAAGTGATACAAATGAAATAATCACAATGAATGAGGTAAACTTCCATTTCCACAGATATTTGGAGTAATCGGCACTCCCCCCCCCCCCAACTGGTCTATGCAATCAAACTTTTATTATAACACATCGCTTTTTAGTTTTCAAGTGAGCTATCTGCCATATTAATCATCATTGTCGTCACCAACAACAACCCATGAACTATAGTAAGTCTGTCATTGTATTTTTGTCTCAGCAGTGGTGGGTTGCACCGGTTCGCAAGAACCGGTAGTAAAAATTTGTAGTAGTTCGGAGAACCTGTAATAACATTGGCTCGCCATGCCCCTGAACTGGTCGCCGCTCGCGAAAAAAATGCAGGAAAAAAATGCTTTTAAAAGCCTCTGACGATCCCAGCTGAGTTGCCCACCTCATCAGAGGCTTTTTTTTTTTTTACTTTTAAAAGCATTTTTTCTATCTCTCTGGTGGAAAAAATGCTTTTAAAAGTTAAAAAAAAAAAGCCTCTGACGATCAGGCAACTCAGCTGGGATCGTCAGAGGCTTTTAAAAGCATTTTTTTCCTGCAACCTCTTAAGGTTGTAGAAAAAATGCTTTTAAAAGTAAAAAAAAAAAAAGTTGGCCACGCCCACCCAGTCACATTACCCCCCCACCAAGCCACGCCCACAGAACCGGTAGTAAAAATTTTTAGAACCCACCACTGTGTCTCAGGTAACGTACTTAGAACATAGAATCTGAGCCATTTAAATATCATTAGAGGGAAAGGCCCTATCAATATGTTCTGTGCTGTATCAGGTAACATAAAATGCAAACATATAGTCCTTGACTTACGACTGGTTGCTTAGCGACTATTCAAAGTTATGACGGACTCCGCCAAAGGTATTTTATGACCTGATTCTAAAGTTCAGACTGGAAAACAGGAACACCCCTCCCCTCCCCTCCAAAAGTTACGGGACTACATGTCAGATACTCGGCAACCAAATTGCATTGCAACACGTTTTACAGTATTTTTGCTAAAACTAGCATTTACTTCTGGTTTTCGGGGGGGGGGGGGGGAATGCCCCATAGCAAACAATGGGTTCATTTTACAACTACGGTGTTTGCTTTAAGATTCCAATGGTCACTTTTGGACCATGGCATTTGCTTAACGACCGCTGCAGAAAAGGTCGTAACAGGAGGTCACTCATGTGGGTGATCTGTTTAACGACTGACGTGAGTTACAACTGAAATGGGTGGGCTCCGTTAACGGTTGTAACTTGAGACCTACCCGTATAGCTTTGCTCCAAGTTTAAAAGGCGCACACAAGAATAGGCAGGTGGTAGGAATAGGTTCAAAATGATAAATGCTGGACAACTGGTTTGGAATCTGTTTGGGGAAACACTGTACTCCATCTGCAGAGACTTCCATGAAAGCTCTCCGCCCCAATCCTTACCTGGTAGGTATTTGTCATGGTCGTATTCTCTGGAATGATGCATGTGGTGCTGAGTGAAGGGCTGGTTCCCAAAGAGGTTGTCACTACGAAGGTTGTGGCAAAGTTTCTCAAGGAAACGGAGGACGTAAGTAATGCTATTCACTGCTGGTAAGTTTAGGGTGTGCTGCTCATGATCAAACACAGCTGAAGGAGGAAACGGAACAAAGCCAAATATATAAAAATGTTACAGAGATGACCAGCAAAACTCAAACCCTCCCCCTTCCTGCTGTCTGCTTGTCATTCAGTCTAATAAAATGCCTTCAATGTACCAGCCAGAATAAATTAGAACATTAGACTAGGATGGGTGTCGGCAACCCGTGGCTCCGGAGCCGCATGCGGCTCTTTGGGCCCTCTGATGTGGCTCCCTGTCCTGTCAGTGGTTGGCCCTGCCCCTTGCCCCCCCACCCCTTTTTTTCTTTTTGGGATATTTTTGGAAATCCGGGCTGGCTGAGGAATGATTGCGAGCCGCGGCGGAGGTTCCTTTCGTGCGACCCTCCTCCTCTCCCTGGCCGGCTTTGGCTGAGCTGAGAGCGTGCACTCGCGCGGGGAGACCCTCCTCAAGTGAGTGCCAAAGCACAAAAAAGGGACGCGTGGGGTGGGCAGGCGCTTTAGAAGGAGGGGGGAGGGTGGGTCATGTGACTGGGTGGGAGTGAGTGACATCCAGTTGGCCACGCCCACCCAGGTTTTGTGTCTCCCGGTGTGTTTTTTTTTCTATGGGAAACGGGTCCAAATGGCTCTTTGAGTGTTTAAGGTTGCAGACCCCTGGACTAGGACATTACTCCAATGCAGGGGTGGGCAATCATAATCCCTTTACTACTTGTGGCCTTCAAGTCCCAGAATTCCCGAGGCAGCCAGAATTCTGGGACTTGAAGGCCACAGTCTGTAAAGGAAGCCACAGTTGCCCACTCTTGCTCCAAAGCACATGATGTTGCATTGCTACTATTAGAACCTCACGGCTAGCTGACATGCTTCCCCGGAGATATTTTCCCAACAAAGCAGGACAGATCAACGTGAGTGTTACCTGAAATAACCTCTCCTCCGTGCCCTTGCTTAAGGAATGAGAAGACAGTTTTCTGGTGGTAAGCACAGTCAATGCAAGCTTGGACTGCTTGCTGCAGGACTACGGACGCTCGAGCTGGACCGAAGTGGTCAGGCAATTGCTGGATTTTCTTTTTGTCCAGATGAGGCCCGGGGCTACCGTTTTTGTTCAAGTAGATGCAAACTGTGGGGGAGGGAGGAGGAGGGGGGGGAGGAACAGAGTGGAGAAAGGAGAAGCAAACACATTAGAAGCCTTCAATACTTAAATTTGAAAAAAGCAGAGATAAATGTCTTGTAAACTCTGGATCGGGCAACAGTCCCTTATCTCTCTTTTCTGCAAATGAGTTATCTAACCTGGCTGAGTTCCAGAAAACAGATCCATGTGCTGCATTAGTTTTTGAGAGTCTATATGTCCTGAAAATTGCTCTTTTTTTCCTCCATTATATAATTTAATTTGCCAAAAGCTGCTTAATAAACCGTCAAGATGAGAGGCTGAGACTCAAGCAGCAGATATGTGCTCTGTTTCTCAACCTTGGCAACTTTTAAGAAGTGTGGACTTCAGTTCCCAGAATTCCCTCATCCAGCATCCCTCTGTGGCGAACTAAATGAAAAGCATTGCACCTGTACCTGCAACAGCCCTGCACCTTTTAATTCTGTAGGTCTCCTGAAGATTCTTCAGGGTGAGTGATCATACATAGCTATGTTTAGGAATCCATTCAGCAGGCTCTAATACAGACATTTTAGCATCCGCAAAATGGATTGTTCAGCGCATGTCAAACATTCAGATTCTGTTCCTTTATAATAGTGAAAATTTATCCTTAATTGGTTGATTTATTCCTAATGCATGAACATGTGTATATACAAAATGGCTCTTTTAAAACAATGTTTTCTAGTCTATGAGATTGCAACGAAGATATATTTTTTTCTTTTTTTTACATGCTGATGAATTCACATTGAAACACTGTCTCATAATTCCTGGAGAAATTGTGGTTAAACAGGTCAGCCACAAAGCACTCCAGTATTTCTAGTTTGATGCCAGTTACATGAACACAATGTAAAGACCCAAGAAAAGAATTATTTTGGATAATTATTCTTTTGCCCTAGCTATTTTTTTGCTCTGTCGTATGAAGTTGCTACTTTCAAAAAAAAATCTCCCTCGTTAGGTTTGTCATCCATTTATATATTTGTTCATTTATTCAATTTCTAGTTCCATCCAAGTGCTAAATGACTCCAGGTGGCTTACAAAGAGCATGAATTTGAAAATGTTAAGATACTATAAAGTAAAAATAAAGGTTCCCCTCGCACATATGTGCTAGTCGTTCCCGACTCTAGGGGGTGGTGCTCATCTCCGTTTCTAAACTGAAGAGCCAGTGCTGTCTGATGACAATTCCGTGGTCATGTGCCCGGCATGATTAAACACCAAAGGCGCACAGAACGCTGTTACCTTCCCACCAAAGGTGGTCCCTATTTTTCTACTTGGATTTTTTATGTGCTTTCGAACTGCTAGGTTGGCAGAAGCTGGGACAACTAACGGGAGCTCACTCCGTAATGCGGCACTAGGGATTCGAACCGCCGAACTGCCGACCTTTCGATCGACAAGCTCAGCGTCTTAGTCACTAAGCCACTGTGTCCCTTTCAAGATACTGTAATAAACTACAAAATCAAGATAGTAGAACAGCCACATCAGAAGAAGAGAAAACTCAAAAAATACATTGCCATTGCCATGCGTTCACTAATCATCCCAGCAAGCTGCCTGCGGGAGGAGCCTATTTTTTTAAGGCTTTTCTCAGAAGGTAGCAGGAACTTTCAGAATTAATAGGAGGCCGTTGCTTACCTGTAGGGGCCTGCATAGCAGAACTGGGAATAGTAGCTGCATCTTGTGGTACCGTACTCGTGTCAGGCTCAGGAGTGCTAGTTGTCGGGGAAGTGGGTGCCGGATTTAGTAACGTTCGCTGCTTTCGCTGCAAGAAAGGAAAAAAAAAAGTCCCAATGGTTTTCAATGGAGGAACAAAGTTTACTAGGTAAAAAGGAAGAAGCTGTTCAGAACTGTTGTGGTTCCGCCAGCAGCCTGTGGAGCTGGCAGCGGAATCGGACAGTGAAGAGGCTGGGGAGGAACATGGGCCAGCCGTGGAGTCGGGGAAAGGCCCGGACAAGGGCTCTGCATCGGAGGCAGAGATGGGGCCAGGGCCATCTGGGAGTGATGCACAGACTCCGGAGCCTCCAGAGGCGGACAGCAGAGAGGCAGAGAAACAGGAGGAGCCTGTTCCTAGTGCATGCATGAGAAGAGCTGCCAGAAGGCAAGAGCAGCTAAAGCAAAAAGGACGACTTGGGAGTAAGGCCAGGAGATGATTGGCCCCTCCCAGAAGGCTTAAAAGAGCAGCAACGGCTCTTGGGCTCTTTGTAGGAAAGCAACATTGCTACATTTGTTTCTTGTTGGCATCTCTTCGTGGGGCTTTGCCAGGAAAAGCCTTTGGCAGGGTGCCAAAGAAGTTAAAGGTTTGTGATAAGGCCGAAAGACTTGTTTTAGAATTAATTTGGACTAAGCTGAGAATGAAGTAATTCCCAGCTGTTCTAATAAAATAGGTTTGTTTAGGACTGATTGTGTCTGATAATAAGTACTTGGGCCTAGGTCACAACAAGAACTGATATTACTGCATCAAGGATAGGCTCTCAGGAACATAAAGAAGAAATGGTATACCTGTGACAAAAGTGTACGAAGCCTAATGAGCGAGAAAAATGGCTTGAGTCATCAGCAACCACCACGGGGACTGGCGTAAAAATTGTGATTTATAGTGGCGACAAAGATTTTAAGCAGTCAGCTTGGCTGCCTTTGCTTCCCGCTTTTCCTCTACGGAGCTTGAAAGCAGCCTACACGGACCCTGACCAGCACCACGGCCTGCTCAGCTTTAAAATTATAGCTCTTTCAAAGGTTTCAGTCGTGGGGAGTCCTTCCAGTTTATTTTAAGGTAGTAAGTGAGGAGTACACGAAAAGTATATTGTATCTAATCCAATGTTTTTAATTAATTGCCAGCTTGGTCTGGTGGTTAAGGTGCTGATCTAGAAACCAGAAAACCACAAGTTCTAGTCTTGCCTTAGGCATGAAAGCCGGCTGGCTCACTTTGGACCAGGAAACTGTTGACTTCTAATCCTGCAATAGGAATGCAAGTCAGCTAGGTGACTTTGGGCTAGTCACTCTCTCTCACTCCAACCCATCTCACAAGAGTTGTAGGAAAATTAGGAGGAGGAAAGAATATTATATATGTTTGCCATATGTTTATTTATAAAAAATAAAGTTGGGATAATCAGCAAGCAAACATTATTCTTCCATCGCTGGACGTACAATAATCTTCTTGCAGTGGCCATATTAAAGAGGGCGGGCTTATGTTCGATAGTTCAGCCCTGCACATTGACCACCTACCTTCCCACCAGGCTTTGGCCCCCTCTTTTTGGGGAATTTTAAAGGCTCCACTGCCTTGGAAGGGTTGGGGTTGGGGTGGCTGGTCAGCACCTTGGGTGTCCGGCCTCTTTTACGACCAGGTTTGCGGCCTCTTTGTCCAGGCAGATGTTCCAGGATACTCCTTGCGGTGTTGTGCATGGTGCCTTTTTCGGAGATCACGTCAGGGGGCGGGAACGGGGTCTTTGGAATGACAACTGGTATAAAAGAGGAAGGAGAAGAGACGGTCACGGACCACCACAGCCTCATTCAAAAGACCCTCTGGAGGACCAAATGCAACCTAATCACTCTGCCCGTGTGTCTGCAGTAATGTTTAATCTAGGGGTGTCCAACTTTCGCACCTTTAAGACTGGTGGACTTCATTTCCTAGAATTCCCCAGCCAGCAGGACTGACTGGAGAATTTTGGGAGTTGAAGTCCACCGGTCTTAAAAGTTTCCAAGATTGGACACCCCTGGTTAAACACTTTGAACTTTTTTTCTGAAATAATTACTTGTTTTGTACATGAGTAGTTCTTTTACTCTGTCTCCGTAAGGAAAGAAATGTGACAATTGGTTAAATCAGCAAAATGAATGGACCCCTTGAAATAATGTCACAGTTTTACTACATTTTCCACATGAACACATTTTATGAACATGCACCCAAGTGTTGACAGGGTCTAACGACAAGCTTTAGCCATACACCTTTTTCATCCTACATCATTTTCATTTGATGAGAACATCTGGGAGATTATTTTTCATGGGACGGTTCAGAAACACGAAGTCACTCAACCTGAGATAGACTGTCTTGAAACAGAAATAGAATAATAGAGTTGGAAGGGACCTTGGAGGTCTTCTAGTCCAACTCCCTGCCTAGGCAGGAAACCCTACACCAGTTCAGACAGATGGTTATCTAATCTCTTAAGAACTTTTAAAAACAAGCCACACAGAGAAAATGTGTAAAAATGTGTGAAATGAAAAGGACTTCATTTCAGAAGATACCTGTGGGTGGAGCACAGAGTCACCTAGGTCAACACATGTATGCCCAAGAGCTAACTGTTCACACACACTCACCATTCATACTCAGATGCAAGCGTGTTCCTGGAGCCGTAATACTCAACAACAAAGGCTACAGAATGACTTTAGTCCCCACATTACATCTTCTGCCACTACACAATGCGGTAAAGTACCAAGTTTTCTATTCAACTCTCAAAACAGGCAGAGAACTGGGAAATAGTGAAGTCTAGACCAGAGGTCTCCAACCTTGGAAACTTTAAGACTTGTGGATTTCAACTTCAAAGCAAAGCTGGCGGAGGAATTCTGGGAGTTGAAGTCCACAAGTCTTAAAGTTGCCAAGGTTGGAGACCTCTGGTCTAGACTGACAAATCTACAGTTATGTCAGGGTTTATCTTCTGGCAATTCAACCGAATGAGGAGGAGGAGGAGGAACAGTGATACATGTGCTCTGACAGAGACATTGTTCCTATCAATTTCTGCCTGAAGCTATTCTCCCTTCCAGCCCGAAGTATCAAAGCTGACTAAACCCTTAATCTGTTCAGAGTTATTTGGAAAAAAAAAATGGTTGACAGGTACGGGAAGAATGTCAGGTGCCATTGAATGTCAGATGCACATAGCTATAGTAAGTTTAAACACAATGAACTTTTGCATGCCTGCTGAGCACAATAAAGTTGTCCGAACGGGTGACTGCATCAACCAGAACAAAGAAAACTGGGACAAATGCCTATAGTGGTGCCCCAGTGCTGTAACTTTCATTGCCCTTGGCACAGCAATGAAAAAGAGTGCATCCTTTTTAAAAGTCTCCTTTGCTTGGCAAGACCTCCCGGCGTCTCTGCCAGCTGGAAGGGTGCCAAGGTTGAAACTCTACTCTTCGCATTCCAGATCTCTTGATAATGCAGAAAATTGCCTCTAGCTCACAGTCTGTCCAAAGACAATTAACTCTTATGATCCTGTCTCCCAGCTGCTAAGAATGCCAGGCAATCAAGCTTCATTAGTGTTGACTAACTTTAGCAGGGGTCACTCTGAATCCAAAGGGTACAGCTTGATTCAGAGCGGAGCATGTTGTGGTTTAAAAATTCAATACATGTTGATTTTTGCCAGTAACTTTGAACATTTGCTTTTTAACTACGGGCAGTCCTCAACCTTACGACCATAAATTGAGGCCAAAATTTCTGTGGCTTACTGAGACAATTGGTAAGTGAGTTTTGCTCCATTTTAAGACCTTCCTTGTCACCGTTGTTAACCACTGCAGTTCAGTGATGGGTTTCAAATTTTTTCACTACCGGTTTTGTGGGTGTGGCTTGGTGGGCGTGGCAGGGGAAGGATACTGTAAGATCTCCATTCCCACCCCACTCCAGGGGAAGGTTACTGCAAAATCCCCATTCCCACCCCACTCCAGGGGAAGGTTACTGCAAAATCCCCATTCCCACCCCACTCCAGGGGAAAGATACTGCAAAATCCCCATTTCCTCCCCATCAGCTGGGACTCGGGAGGCAGAGAATAGATGGGGGTGGAGCCAGCCAGAGGTGGTATTTACCGGTTCTCCAAACTACTGAAAATTTCCACTACCGGTTCTCCAGAACTGGTCAGAACCTGCTGAATACCACCTCTGCTGCAGTTGTTAAGTTAGTAATCTGGTTGTTAAGTGAATCTGGCTTCCCCATTGACTTTGCTTGTCAGAAGGTCACCAAAAGGGGATCACACGACCCCGGGATACTGTGACCATCATAAATATGAGCCAGTTACGAAGCTTCTGAATTTTGATTGTGTGACCACGGGAATGCTGGTCGGCGGACATAAGTGTGAAAAACGTTCATAAGCCACTTTTTCTAGCACCGTTGTAAACTTCGAATGGTGACTAAACTAAATGAACTCTTTTTGTAAGTTCAGGATCACTTGTGTTTCCCCTCATTTCTGTAGAATTTCTCCATGCTCCAAAACAAAGATTATTTTCCTGAGCAGCTCTGCTCTTTAAATTAAATTATTGGGTTTTTAATTGTCTTGGGCTAAACTATTTAATTTGGTTTTATTTATGTTTTAACTTTTGTATCTATGTATTTTATTCTGTGCCTGTTCACCGACCTGAGTCCTTCGAGAGTAGGGCGGTATATAAATCTAAATACGAAATGAAATGAAATGAAATGAAATGCTGATAAACCCATCTTCCTTCACAACTAACCATTAATTTTGCTCTCTGTGATCTGGAAGACTTACAACAGGGCTACAAGCAGCACCTAATCACTGCGTAACTCCTAAAGACAAGATAGCAACAAAGATTAAGCAGAAGGGCTCTATTTGAAAAGAACTGCATGGCACCTCTTGCCAGCCAAGAGATGAAGAGGCCTGTGAAGGGATCATTAGCTGAGGTAAGATCAGTTGCTCGTATAGATCACTCTTAAAAAATAGGAACTGAGGATCTGGCTTACCACTTTCTCACTGCCTGGAAATTTAAATCATCACTGAAAATCAGATGCAGATGAAGAGAGAAGAATGAATCTTAATCCAAATATTTTAAAAGGTGGTTAATTCTTCCTGCCCGGTTGCAATGGATGGCTGTGAAAGCTGTACCATAAGAAAGACTGAGCGCCAAAGAATTGAGGCCTTTGAACTAGGGTGCTGGAGAAGACTCCTGCGAGTCCCTTGGACTGCACGGCGATCAAACTGGTCAGTCCTAGAGGAGATCAACCCTGACTGCTCTTTAGAAGGCCAGGTCCTGAAGATGAAACTCAAATATTTTGGCCACCTAATGAGAAGGAAGGATTCACTGAAGAAGAGTCTAATGCTGGGAAAGATTGAGGGCAAAGAAGAAGAGAACAACAGAGAAGGAGGTGGCTGGATGGAGTCACTGAAGCAGTCGGCGTGAGCTTAAATGGTCTCCGGGGGATGGTAGAGGACAGGAAGGCCTGGAGGAACATTGTCCATGGGGTCGCGATGGGTCGGACACGACTTTGCAACTAACAACAATTGTTTCTGCGATATGCATAATATGTCCATAAAAAACTGTCATCAACATGTTTGGGATAATTATCAAGTACTGATAGATATAAGAAGTAAAAACCAAACTATAGACTAATACAATTGTCATTCTTCATTTAGCAATCAACGTTGGGATTTTCTGAATACCATCAGACCCCTGAAATGCTGATTCATAGTTATTCTGATGGTTACTGAAACATATGTAACGAGGCAAGATTCCTTGAAATTGGAGCTTTGTTTTAAATGGAGAGTTGCTTATTACATAACAGTACATGAAGCTGGCAGCTCCTGTAAACTCAAGATTATCAAAACAATAATCTGCTCCCTCTAGTGCTAAAAAAGCTAAAATGCTCCAGGGTTTTTGCTGCCAGCTAGCCAAACTCTAGTCCTAAAATATCAACATATACTCATTTTTCAACTATTTTCAAAGCTTGCATTATCAGCTGATGTGCTTGAACAGTAATAACCAAAGGAGGACAGTTTGCAGACTACAGATATCCCTGGAATAATTGTCTTCAGCTCTCCCACATAGTTGGGATACGTCTCTCATTATCCTCAGATAGCATGCCCAACAGGAAGTGCAGTATTGCAGGCAAACTCTGCCCGCAGCCTGCAGTTGATCCTGACAGGGTTCAAGGTTGACTCAGCCTTTCATCCTTTCTATGACCTCAAGAGGATCCAGATTTTTTTGGGGGGTGTGGGGGGGAAATATGCTGACTCTGTAAGCCACTCAGAGAGGTGTGTAAAGCAATACGTCTAAATGCTATTGCTAGTGCTATGTTCACTCAAAGCAACCTTCTTTAGTCTAAAGGCCTATGAACCACCTTTCCAGATTCGAAATAGTTCTCTGGGAAGTTACAAATCATCTAACTCTGGGCAAGAGAAGACAGTGAAGTGGCCTGCAATAATGGGGACTTTTCAAAAGATAGATAAATGAGCAAACACACATGTCCTTCACCAAGATTAGTTTGGTTTAACAAGTCATTTAGAGTGAAATTAGCTATGTTCCATGGAATCAGGGTTCCTGGACAACTTGAAGATGTTCTGCTGTCAAAAGCATTGAAGGCATTACTATTCTTTCTGTCACATTTTTTTTTAATAAAACATGGATTTATAGCAATCACTACAACCAGGAGTGTTTACTGAAATAGGCTGAACATTACAACTATAAAATTTTCTTAATAATGCTTAATTCAGATACTGATGGAGTGTGCTGGTGTTAGGATTTGTAACCAATGCAATAAATAAATGGAAAAATAAAATAAAAATTAAAAAAACAGTTGTCTTCTAAAAGTAGAGAAAAGCTGATTTAATCCATATCAGTAATGCTGTGTTGGAGATATATATTCATTCTTGTGCAGTTCTTCCACTGCCATCTTTTTCTCCAGGGCTGTTAATTTATTGGATTTATACCCTGCCTTTCTACTCTGGCAAACCTTTAAGGCACTTAATAAAATCGAAAATGAAAAGAGAATACAAAAAGTAAAAATACAGTAGAATGCAGGGAAACTCTCTGATCAGCGAGAATTTCTACAAGCCAGAACCATTCCCTCTTGCCCTCCATGTTCCCCAATCCTAGCTGGCTATATTACAAAACACCCTGGCATACAAAGCTGAGAGAGAGACATACTTCCCTTACATATCAATTAGGACTCTGAGACACATGGCAGGTTGGCACTTTCACCCAAGATTAAATTATGGCTAATAGAGAAGTTTTACTAAAGGATCTGAAATTAAACAACAATTGTTAGGTTGGAGGAACCACCATCACTGTGGCTTTGTCTTCCTAGATTAGGTTACACCTGAAAGGAAGAGATGTCATTGGCTACCCTCCTTGGTCCTACAATGAACAAGTTGTAAAGGTAAAAGGTAAAGGTTCCCCTTGCACGTTATGTGCTAGTCGTACTCAAGTCTAGGGGGCGGTGCTCATCTCCGTTTCAAAGCCGAAGAGCCAGCGCTGTCCGAAGACGTCTCCGTGGTCATGTGGCCAGCATGACTAAACGCCAAAGGCGCACGGAACGCTGTTACCTTCCCACCAAAGGTGGTCCCTATTTTTCTACTTGCTTTTTTTACGTGCTTTCGAACTGGTAGGTTGGCAGAAGCTGGGACAAGTAACAGGAGCTCACTACGTTATGCAGCACTAGGGATTCGAACTGCTGAACTTCCGACCTTTCGATCGATAAGCTCAGCGACTTAGCCACTGAGCCACCGCGTCCCTGACTAAGTTGTAGCATCCTTCTATTAGGTAGTACTTTCAAGGATTGGCCCAGGCCATTTTCAATGCCTCCCTCTCTGATTAACCGATCGATCTCATGGAGATATGAGATATAGATGGGTGAACGGTGGTAGAAATTGTGATGGTGCACTTACCTTTTGTTCCAGGGGGCTGTAAATTGTCACCAGTCAACGAGCACCAGCCAACGGGGAAGATGTCACGAGAATCATAGCGGCACCAGTAATCAAAGGCTCCCCTCCAGCCATCAAAAGTGATAAGGACTTCAGAGCCCCGTACCTCACCAATAGTGGCTGGGCAGATGAAATGTGGGTTCTTCCTGTCTACAGCCTCAAGTTTCATCCCCATCTTAAAGAAATTTTGGGATGGAGATGGCGGCTCCTAGGGGAGAAAGACCCAGCAAACATCCTTAAGTCAACCATAGGTCCAGGCTTCTCTAGTCACGGTTCTCAAAATGCTCTTGCATAAGGTACCATAAGAGGTCGAGATTCTGCATCAGAATGACTCAAATGCTTCACCGTTCAATTTCAGATGCATTGTGAAATTCTGGTGTTTTTTGTTTTTTTAAAAAAATCTGATTTAAGTTCTACATCTGAACAATAATAGCCGGATACCATTTTTTTAACTGATTTGATTTTAAAAAGTCATGCTGCGTGGGAGGGCTTTATTTGGGAAGTTCTTATCTAAAGTTCACCCAAAGGATAACTTAGTTCAAACCAAGTTATCCTGAATGGTGACAGAAGAGAGGCGTGCTGAAAGTATCAAGTGCCCCATTTGAAAAGCATTTATGGAGAACAGAAATGTCACAGTATAATGAGAGAAATAACATTCTGCTCTGTGAGCGGTATCTGTTCCATCTGGGCAGCATTAAAGCAAGGGGGGGTTAAAAATACATCCTGATTTTTAAAAAGGGGGCTTGAACATTATGACTGCAAGTCCAGACTTCTTGAAATAGCCAGCCAACTCTCCCTCTCCTAACATTCCTTCCCTTTTCCTGTTGTCAGGTTGAATTACCGTTTCTCCCAAATGTCAAGGTTGCTGTCAGACACCTGCAATAATTCTTACTAAAACCTGGCACACTCTTAAGGAAATCTAGGACTCAACTTGATTATATAAATTTCCTTTGTTGCAGTTAAAGCAAGCCAAAAAAGATAAAGAGCAGTTTCTACCAAGCTAGAGTCCAGTCATCTATATAAGCATAACACAGCCTAAAATCTTGGCTGCCCCTGCCCCATCCTGAGATCTCAATTGTCTGGTAGCTATTCTTTTCTCAAGTGTCTCTCTTGCACCCACCTTAATCTTTAAATGGATTTTTCTATATTCAGCTTTCCCTCTTGTTAGACTTTAATCTTAACACAAACACATTCACACAGAATGAATCCCGACTTAACCTGATTCCATTTTATTGCCTAAAGAGACTCGGTTCTCCCAAGATTTATCTCTTCAGTCTATAGATATTACTCACAGAATTTCATCCAGAAATAGCAGACGTCCAAATACAATTCAAGATGCTGATTGTACATAAAGCAAGCAACTTAGGGCCAAGTTACTTGTGGGACTGCTTCTCCCTGATATAACTGGAGGTCTTCTAGTCCAACCCCGTTTAGGCAGGAATCCCTACACCCTTCAGACAAATGATTATCTAACCTCTTCTTAAAAACTTCCAGTGTTGGAGCATTCACAACTTCTGGAGGCAAGTTGTTCCACTGATTAATTGTTCTAACTGTCTGGAAATTTCTCCTTAGTTCTAATTTGCTTCTCTCCTTGATTAGTTTCCACCCGTTGCTTCTTGTCCTGGCCTCAGGTGCTTTGGAGAATAGCTTGACTCCATCTTCTTTGTGGCAGCCCCTGAGATTTTGGAACACTGCTCTCATGTCTCCCCTAGTCCTTCTTTTCATCAAACTAGACATACTCAGTTCCTGCAACCGTTCTTCATATGTTTTAGCCTCCAGTCTCCTTAATCATCTTTGCTGTTCTTCTCTGCACTCTTTCTAGAGTCTCCACATCTTTTTTTATATTGTGGCAACCAAAACTGGGTGCCGTATTCCAAATGTGGCCTTGCCAAGGCATTATAAAGTGGTATTAACACTTCACATGATCTTGATTCTCTCCCTCTGTTTATGCAGCCTAGAACTGTGTTGGCTTTTTTGGCAGCTGCTGCACACTGCTGGCTCATACCTAAATGGTTGTCCACTAGGACTCCAAGATCCCTCTCACAGTTACTACTATTGACCAAGGTACCACATGTACTGTACCTGTGCATTTTGTTTTTCTTGCCTAAATGTAGAACCTTACATTTTTCACCATTGAATTTCATTTTGTTAGATAGCGCTCAATGTTCAAGTCTGTCAAGATCCTTCTGTATCTTAAGCCTATCTTCTGGAGTGTTGGCTATTCCTGCCAGCTTGGTATCATCTGCAAATTTGATGCGTTCCTCATAGATGGTTTCTGCCTGTCCCATCAGACTGGAAAGTGGTCAAGCTCTGGGCCCCAAATGAAACAAGTCTTCTCTATCATGGCACTTGTCCTGGGGAACAGCCCCCTTCCAAATATTGGCAAACAGCCAGTCTTCTAGAAGCACTGGACCAGGGGGCTAACAGAGCTGTCATGTGGGTGCAGAGTGCTAGTGATTTTTTTTTAGGGGCCTTGACTTGATATTTTCTATGTAATGGATTATGATTATGTTTGGTTGTTATCCATTCTGTTTTTATATGTGCCTTGGCAGATAGGCAACTGTATAAATATATCAAATAAATATATATATTTCCAACAAGTGGCGTATCAAGCAGAGGTCGCTAGACTTATTTATCACAACAAATGGAACCAGGTGGTTTTAGGGATCAGAAAGGCTGCATGCTACAGTACCTTATGGAAAATCCGAATGGGAGCCATTTCTGCTCCGTTCAGAGTCTTCAGAAGAAACATAGGCCACGAGGAAGCATTCAGACGAAAACCTGAAGCGGAGATGGAGGCTGTTAAAATAGTAGCAGCAATCGAGAACATCCTAGCAGTCATCCTTCCATTATGAAGGACCAACACAACATTCAGTAATACTGATCTCCCAGTAACAATGTCACTAAATAGTAAATATTTCCACAGTGCATTAATCTATGAAAGTGTAAAGGAAGTGCAGAATTTACAGACATGAGAAAAAGAATGGAATCATCCTGATAAGAAAACTTCAGTGCAAAATGGAAAGTTCATCCTTGTAATGGCAATAAACAAAGGGAGCCGAAGGAAATGGTGTTGATGTAGTTAAATAAAAGAGAATCATTATTACCGTTTAATTTTAATGTATTTTACTGCCGATTCCAATAACACCACCTTACTCAGATAAACATTAAGAATTATACGGAAAAAACCCCCCACTTTCAGACCAGTAAGTCAACAAATGTTCAAGGAATAATCGGTTATGCATCTCATGAGCTACACTGGATCAAAAGCCTTCAAAATATTTAAATTTAGTTTAAACTGACTTTCGGACTAGCTGCTATCCTAGTTTTCTGTGATAAGGACAACATGACATAAGAACGACCAGACTAAGATCTTTTCCAGTCAATACAGCAAACAAAAGAAAGCCCTCGAAATGGTTAAGCAGTCCTCAGCTAGTATTTATCTGAGGACCCAAACTGTTGGGGGCAATATGCTGACTGTAAACCACTTAGAGAGGGCTGTAAAGCACTGTGAAGTGGTATATAAGTCTAAGTACTGTTGCTATTGCTAGCACGAGTTGACTTGCTTACAACTTGGGGAGTAATTCCTTGGAATCCACCACGGACAGCAAAGGGGAAAGCAGAATTAACCTCAGCAAATTTAGGAATCGATAACAGAATGTGCTTTTCAGGAACACAAAGCAAGACTCTTCTCATTTTCAGGAATCTTCTGTTAGATATGGCAAGAGCACCAGGTGCTTGTGGTTTATTGAAGTCATGAGGGATTTTTCAGGAGCCAGGAGCTTTTCTGAAAATGGTGAGTGATTTATATAAAAGAGATGGGATTTCCTCTACCAACACTAACCACAACAAAAAGGCAATAAGTAAAACAAGAGGCCTCCTGGATTAGCAAACACCGTATTTAGAATAGAATAGAATAGAATAGAATAGAATAGAATAGAATAGAATA
>WNWU01000095.1:1578345-1599263 GCA_012654045.1 Ptyas mucosa
TAGAATAGAATAGAATAGAATAGAATAGAATAGAATAGAATAGAATAGAGTAACAGAGTTGGAAGGGACCTTGGAGGTCTTCTAGTCCAAGTCCCTGCTTAGGCAGGAAACCCTATACCACTTCAGACAAATGGTTATCCAATCTCTTCTTAAAAACTTCCAGTGTTGGAGCATTCACAACATCTGGAGGCAAGTTGTTCCATTGATTAATTGTTCTGTCAGGAAATTTCTCCTTAGTTCTAAGTTGCTTCTCTCCTTGATTAGTTTCCACCCATTGCTTCTTGTCCTGCCCTCAGGTGCTTTGGAGAATAGTTTGACTCCCTCTTCTTTGTGGCAGCCCCTGAGATATCGGAACACTGCTATCATGTCTCCCCTGGTCCTTCTCTTCATTAAACTAGACATACCCAGTTCCTGCAACCGTTCTTCATATGTTTTAGCCTCCAGTCCCCTAATCATCTTGGTTGCTCTTCTCTACACTCTTTCTAGAGTCTCAGCATCTTTTTTACATCGTGGTGACCAAAACTGAATGTAGTATTCCCAGTGTGGCTTTACCAAGGCATTATCAAGTGGTATTAACACTTCACGTGATCTTGATTCTATCCCTCTGTTTATGCAGCCTAGAACTGTGTTGGCTTTTTTGGCAGCTGCAGCAGATGGCTGGCTCCATATTTAAATGGTTGTCCATTAGGACTCCAAGATCCCTCTCACAGTTAATAATATTGAGCGAGGTATCACATATACTGTACCTGTGTATTTTGTTTTTCTTGCTTACATGTAGAACCTTACTTTTTTTCACCGTTGACTTTCATTTTGTTAGATAGCACCCAATGTTCAAGTCTGTCACGAACATCGTATTTGTAAAAATGTCATATGCCAGGAATACCGTTCCTGGTACTGATGAAAACAGTAATCCTCTTTTGGGCCAACTCACCTAAAGGAGGTTGGAGCATCCCGCCATTTTTTTCACAGTTGCCAATGGGCTGGATTTCTGAAGAATCTACCAGGCGCCAGAAGTCATTCTTGTTGTCACTGCCGTCGAGACGTAATCGGAGACGGGCACCTGTCAGCCCCACCACAGCGGCAATACAAGTTGACGTGGTGTTTCTGGGGTCTTGGGCTTCTAACTTCATGCTGATCTTGAATTCATTGCTGGGTGGGGCGTAAGACTGAGGAGAACAAGGCTTTTGGTCACACTTCATCCTTTAGGCAGTTCATTTTATGCTCTTCCCCAAACTCCTTTTCCTTCCTCCTCATTCCCTACATTGTTCCTGGCATCTGAACATCAATAAAACTTTTGGGGCTGTGATTCACAGTCAAGTATGCAAAAGAGAAATTAACAGGATAAGGAACAGGGGGAAGAGAGAAGAATCCAACCATCAATGGAAGATTAATTCTCTTCAACTGAAGACATTAAAATCTGAACTTTTCTCCCTCCTTTTGTTCTTCAGCATCTTTTGAGGTAAAACAGGCAGAATTTCATACTCCAACCAAACGGTCCCACTTTATTACTACTAAACCAGTTCCATGCTTACCTTTTCCACTGAACGCTCCTGAGGTCATGGTAAGCTGCCTTATGCAAGTCAGACAGACCATTTACCCAATTCCCACAATATTGCCTACTCTGATCCCATTGATCCCACATGGTAGGAATTACACCCAGTGCCTTTACAAGCATATTACATCTGACACTTCCGCAGTACTCCAAAATCTTTGCTTCTTCTACTTTCACTTGGCAAACGATATTAAAACAATGGGCATGCTAAGAATTATACATTGACTCATTTTTTGGCAATTATTCCCTTTGGTTACTACAGTGCATTCCATCTATGTAAAAGTGGCTTTTATTTTTAAAATTCTAGTCAAAGACAATACCCAGCAGGTCATATCTGAGCTCAGATATTATGACAATAATCCCATTTAATTAACATTTAGTCTAAAGCAATTATTTGCATCAAGTCTAAAACAATCATAATGTGTTATGAATGCATATGCAATGGTCTAGGTCCTTTCAGGCTAGTTCCTCACATTGTCAGTGTTTTTTCCGTCTCTTTCCCTCTAACAGATTTCAATCTTAAAATCAAGTAAAAGCAGTGTGGAAAAAAGAGGAGAGGGAGAGGTCACAAGCGGGAAGCAATAGTGAATGAATTCCCTTTTCCTGGAGTTATTTTGTAAGAAAAACAAAGGAAATGTCTTATCTGGATGTGCAGGTAGTCCTCGACTTACAACCATTCGTTTAGTGAGCATCTGAAGTTACAGCAGCACTGGAAAAGTGACTTATAACTGGCTCTCACTCTTACAATCATCGCAGCATCCCCAGGGTCAAAATTCAGGTGTGTAGCAACCGCCATGCGTTTATGATGGTTACAGTGTGCTGAAAGTTACGTAAATGCCATTTGCCTTTCTTTCCCCAGCTGACTTCCCACGAGCAAAAGTCAAGGGTGGAAGCTGGATTCGTTTAACGGCTGTATGATTCACTTAACAACCACAGTGGTTCAGTTAACAATCATGGCAAAAAGACTGTAAAATTGAGCGTGACTCAGCCTTTGGTTCACAATGGAAAGTCTGGTCCCAGCTGTGGTCGTAAGTCGAGGACTACCTGCACCCTTAGGTACGCACAGCCCATGTTAAATCAGCGATACCTGCGAACTAAGGTTCCTGAGCTATTTCATCAACTCTAGAACTCATAGTGCACCTTTTTTTTTCTAGTATAGAATTTACAACCGGGTACCTGCTTCGTTTGTTCTTCTCCCACCAACAGAAGGCAGAGGAGTCTATTCCATACTTGTATAGGAGCCGACTAGAAGCAGACCCCTTCATCCCAACTCTTTTAGAACATGGAATGCTCCATTACCTGCTTGAAGCAATGGGCAGGAGCTGGGATGGAACATGTCTCTTTCAAGTATTTATCCCAGGCAAAATGACCTGAAGAGAAGATGGAGAACAAAGGTTGGCTGTGACGAAAAGTTTGGAGGCAAGGTTGAAAAAAGCCATTCGGTCTTTAATAAACAGTTTGTTGCTCGGCTGGTTACCGAGGGCCCTTTTGGCCTCTTTGCAGGGAAAGAAAAAAAAAATCAATTCTTTTTCAACAATTCTTGGTCTGGATGGAGGTCTGAGACATGATAAATTACCTGGGTATTAGTCATAAAAGGATCAGCACAGGAGGAGAACGTTTAACTTAGCCAAAGCTTAAAATCTAATTTAGCTTTTAGTTTATAAAAGCTTATAGCATGTTCCAGTTTCATTTTCCCAGGGACACACAGCAGTATATTTATTCTAGCAAGTGGGTTTTCTTTTGTAGTGGAATCAGAGTACATGCTTTTATATTCTTCTTCCTTTATTCTTCCTAAGGTGTTCTCCATGTCTTTGGAATCCCGGTATTATTGCATGCTATTAAAAAGATTGTTGCTTACTTATTTTTTTTCACATTCCATCCCACTCTTAGCTAACAAGTCTCCCAAAGCAGCTTGTAAATATCAGAAGTAAAAGTGTTTCTGCCACAAACAGCTTCCTCATCCAAACAAAGAATTCAAGATGGACTGTTAGGGTTGAAGTACATGTTATGATGTTTGAGACATGGCAATGTAAATGGAAGCTGTGAATCAAGTTCCTTTCTCTAATGTCTACTTCAATGTACTGACATTTTTTACAGTTTTTGTGTCATTATAACAAGATTTCCCTTGGCTCATCATCCTCAGGGATACGTTTATAGTACTGGTGTCAGGATATGGGGTATCATGAATTCAAGGAGGAAGAGAAGGCAACACACAAACCTGACATTTTGGCAATATTCTCATGTTATCTAAAACAGGTACTTCTGTGTTTAATTGGTAGGCAAAAGAATACAGTAATATTCCTCCAACAGTTGTGTAAAGGTAAAAGTTCTCCTTGCAAATATGTGCTAGTTGTTCCTGACTCTAGGGGGGTGGTGCTCATCTCCGTTTCAAAGCCGAAGAGCCAGCGCTCTCCGAAGACGTCTCCGTGATCATGTGGCCAGCATGACTAAATGTCAAAGGCACACAAAATGCTGTTACCTTCCCACCAAAGGTGGTCCCTATTTTTCCTTGCATTTTTTACGTGCTTTCGAACTGCTAGATTGGCAGAAGCTGGGACAAGTAATGGGAGCTCAGCCCATTACGCGGCACTCGGGATTCAAACCGCTGAACTGAGCCACCGCGTCCCTTTTAACAGTTGTACTGTACTCTTAAAATGAATTGGCCTACTTAATATACGAATAGAAGGAAACTGTTTAGGATACAGAGTTGGATCTCAATACAACACAGCTACTGTGTTCACAAATCATGCTAGGTCAGCATTTTCCAATGATGTGACTATAAACTTTAGAGAGACATTTGATTCAGATACAGGACGCTGATATTAGAAGCCAGATGTGATCATGGCGATGCCATGCCCCAGAGTTCTACAAGATTTTCAGTCTGGCAAAAGACTGTCCTTTATAACAGAATAACAAAGTTGGAAGGGACCTTAGAGGTCTTCTAGTCCAACTCCCTGCTCAAGCAGGAAACCCTAACCATTTCAGACAAATGGTTATCTTATCTTAGATCATATAAACGTATATGATTGTCTTACTTGAATATAAATATTTATTATGTTATTATTATATTATATACATTATATTGTCTTAAATAGTTGTCTTATCTTAGATCATATAATTTCAGATCAGGTGACTTTCTGGCTGCTTTGAATTAGATTTACGTGATTATTGCATCACGATTTGGTAATAGCAATAGTCAGTCTTGAATATGGATTGTGTATAATAAGAAGGCAACGACATGTACAGAGTCTGAAAATGGTTTTGTAAAGGGATATAGAATCAAAAAGGCTGCATAACCTTATGCTAAACTAAGGTAAAAAGAGATTGGCTAGTTTGGGGTATTTTGTGATTCAGACCATTGCATCAAACCCTAACATGATTTATTTGATTGGGCATAGGTTATTCTATGGATAATCCCATTACATTTGATTCAGTGTTTACTATGGTGTATAAGCTGAGCCAGTATGAAAAGTCAAGTATTGTACTTTTAACAATATCCATCTCAAGTGTAGAACTTCACACTTTAATAATTACACATGATCTTTTAATATAGCAAAAAAAGAAGAAGTTTTTTTCAGCTTATAAGAGAATTAACAAAACATCATTTGTTTTTATAGTTTTTCATGCGACAATTAGCTTCGTTACATTTTGATAATCATCCAACTGTTTTCAGTGGCAACCTGCCCTCTTTTCTCTAAGGGCTTGTTCATATTGCCAGCTCCATATGGCTCATACTATGGGAATGCAGCAAAATTAACTCAAAAGAAAAGATACAAATAAACTCACATAAACAGCACACACACACACATACATATATAACATATACAAGCCAATTAAATAAGCATATCCAGCCTAATCATGTCTCCACGGTAAATAAAATAAAAAGGCAATTTTCTTCCCTACTGTTGGTCCCAAATATTAGATATTAGTAGTAAAGCGGTCCTGCTTAAGGGTTTCAGTTAGACATCATGGGCCAATAGTGATTAAAAAGGCCATCCCTCTAAGAATCCAACCCTCCTTTTGAAGCTATCTGGACTAATGACCACCACTTTATCAAAGTCAACGAGCAGAACAGTACGGCTTGCACAAGAGAAGGTCACCATCAGATATTTGATAAGAGGGTTTACATCCTTCCCACATATGAAGCCCTGGAACCTTTAAAAGGCCACTAGTCCAACTGTTGCTGATAACCTGAACTTCACTACTATAGCATTCCTGATAGATGGCTCCCCAGCCTCTGTTTTGTAAAAAAAAAATAAAAAAAAAATAGGACTCCTTTTATAGATACCAAGAGGAACAATTATATACTACAGATTAATATGTGACTATAGGCTGTTATCTGGGAATTAGATGAGACTTTGCACATCTAAGAACAACAACAACAACAACAAAAGTCAATAACTATGAGCCAGCGAAGAAAACACCTCATCTTGCCTTGGTTCACATATATCGGGTTCATCAAAATGGCAGCGACTTCAAGCAAAGAATGATCCTAGAATCACAGGGCTGGAAGGAACCTTGGAGGTCTTCTAGTCCAACCCCTGCCCAAGGCAGGAGCCCTTATGCTATCCTGGAAAATGGTTGTCCAATCTTTTCTAGAAAATCTCCAGCGATGGAGCACCCCCAACATTGGAAAGCAAGCTATTACCACTGATTAATCGTTCTCACTGCCGATTATGCTTATAGAAATATGCTATATCTCAGATGTGTCACCTTAAGAGTTGAGCTTGTGTGCTTATATACATACATTGAGTTCTGAGTCCATCAGAGATATTGCACTCATTAGCTGTAAGGTAAAGGTAAAGGTTCCCCTTGCAGATATGTGCTAGTCGTTCCTGACTCTAGGGGGCGCTGCTCATCTCCATTTCAAAGCCGAAGAGCCAGCGCTGTCCAAAGACGTCTCCGTGGTCATGTGGCCAGCATGACTCAATGCCAAAGGTGCACGGAATGCTGTTACCTTCCCACTAAAGGTGGTCCCTATTTTTCTACTTGCATTTTTACGTGCTTTCGAACTACTAGGTTGGCAGAAGCTGGGACAAGGAACAGGAGCTCACCCCGTTACACGACACTAGGGACTCAAACTGCTGAACTGCCGACCTTTCGATCGACAAGCTCAGTGTCTTAGCCCCTGAGCCACCGTGTTATTAGCTATATGCATCCTTACTGAAGTTCACAAACTGCGTTTTTGCAAACAGCTTGCCCAGAACAGATGCCTATGATTATGATTTCTTTATCAGCACAGAGACCAATATTCCTCAGGTAAAAGCACCTGTTCTATAGGTGCTCAGAGGTCTCTGGCATCTTTTTCCTGAACTCATTTAAAAGAGGTAAGGAAAATCTCTACTTGAAACTCTGGAGCTAGAATTAATTTTAATTAATCAAATTGAGTGAGTTAAGTATAAGGCAGCTTTGTGGAGACTTTAAATGAGATCATTTCATCTATTTGTCATTCCCTTTTCTGAAGAATTACATCTTAATTCTCCAACGAAGAAAAAAAGAAGACAGAAACATCCATACCTTGATACTGAGAAGGGGGTTCAGATAGACGTCCATACTTGTGCTTTTTGCCATCTTTCCAATCTATTGCTAAGATCATTAAAGTGAGTAAAAAGAAAATAACCCCACATTAATCACATTACAGTATTATGACTTTTTTTTTCATATAAGCAAATATGCCACATGTTTACTAGGGCTTGGATAAATTCAAAGCATCTTTCACCTTCGTTGTCAGACATCTTCCCTCCACTAAGCAAATCAAATCAGCTCTTTTTTTGGCCCTCAATACAAGGGTAAAAGGATACAGTACCTGCATTCCTTCAGACCAGCCTGTTCCGGTTTATGTAATTTTTTATTTAAAAAAGGTGTAAGTCTGACTATCTTATATACGATAATCTTAATGGTGGAAAGAAAACGAACAGAGAAATGACTACACTTGAGATCCAGGATCCAGTAGACCTGCAGGATTCAATCTGGGCCGGTCACCAAGACTGGTGGAGATTTTGTCTTCCAAGCTTTCGGACTTGTGCTGGTACCCATCCTCAGGGAACTTCTCTCTAGAAGTGTGTGTGGTGTTTATAGTGCCTGTTTTAAGTGGTTGTAGACCTATCTCACAGAGCTATCTAGTGCAGTCACTTTTAATCTTTGTGAATCTTTTTTGAAAATTTAGGGTGTCTCAAATTTTCCAATTTTCAATTTCCAAACATTAGGGGTGCTCACACGTTGTGACATGTCTTGGGGATTGTAAAGGTATTTTGGTTACTTTAATATAATTTAGATGGTGCTTGGTAAATAACTACATAAATGTCATAACTTGTTAACATTTTGTTTGTTTCATTTGAGTGCCACATCATCTTCTGAAACTCTCAAGCACCGCCACAAGGCAGACATACAGGCATGTCCGAGGGTTTGTGAATATATCTGCAGGACGGTGGGATAGAATCATGGCAGAAGTTCCACCGTGTGTGTTTGTGTGTGAGAGAGAGAGAAAGAGAGAGAGGGAGGGAGGGAAGGAGAGAGGGAGAGGGGAGGGAGGGGGGAGGGAGAGAGAGAGGGAGAGGGAGGGAGAGAGAGAGAGAAAGACAGAGAGACAGAGAGAGAAAGAAAGAGAGACATAAAAAGTGAAAGAGAGAGAGAGAGAGAGAGAAAGAGGGAAAGAGAGAGAGAAGGTTGCCATATGGGCTAAAGAGGTGTTTTTTTGACTGTAATACTGTGTCTGACATTTTGCAAATGTATCCCTCCACAGGTTAGGGTTAGGCGGGCAAAACCAGGAGTCAGCAATCTAATGCCTAGACATCATGGCATCCTTGGTCTTCAAGCCTCCATAATGAAATAAAAACACATTTATTCATTTTTCAATTAAGTGCCAAACGAGACACAACGTTTCACAAGACCTTATAGTGTTTCCATCTGAAAATTCTAAGACCCCCTCTAGACGTTGTTGGGGAACTACTTGGCCTATTGGCTGCAGCGAGCTATTTCCCGGCTTTCAAAAGGTGAAACTGTATTTGCAAGCTGTCACTGATTTTGAGGGAAACAAACCCTGATGAGGACAGATGTTCAAAAGTGAGAAAAGAGAAGCTGCTGCCAAAAAAGAGCCACCCCTGCGACGATGAAAACCACGGAATATCCTCCAATGGCTTTCGAGAGAGACACGTGCGCGGAGAACGAGCTGCCTGGTTAAAAACACAGGTGCTAGATCTGAATTGTATTACATAGTAGTCATAACCAGAGACCACAGCAGCAGTTTCAGCTGAAGGATTTGTACTCCGTGAAAATGATGATAAACTGAGCACGAGAGGCTTACATCCGTAGAGGCTGGGCTCTGTCTTAACTAATCAAGCAGCAACTTTACTCTCCGGGGCTCCAGCGGCTTCTCAGCAAGCTCACCAGGATTGCTCTTTTCCTCCATAAGCTCTCATTTTAAGGGGCAACGGGGAAGGCAGAGGGGGAGGGGCTATCAATCCTGAGGGAGGAGCCATCAGAGACCCAAAAGCGATTCAAAGCAGGAGGAAGTTAAAAGCGGAGAAGCAGCGAGCAGCAGCATAAACCTGGCATGAGAAATTATTCCAAAAACCATTCTACTTTCTGTAGCAAATGAAGAGTGACAACAGTGGAGAGCAGAACGTGTGCTTTTCGCGACCATCTCCTCTTATATTATTCTGGGTAAATTTAGCAGAAAGCTACACAAACAAACAAACAAACAAAAAAATCTTGGTTTAATCAGAAGCTCTTCTTTCCTTCCAAAGATGATGAGTTGTGTGGGGTAGCAGGAGGAGGAGGAGGAGGAGGAGACGGCAAAAGAGAGCAGTAAACAGACAAAGAGTTTTAAGGAAAATCTGCCTGGCGTGCATATGCCACAACCCAAGCATAATTTCTCTCGGAGAAGAAAAGATTACAGCCGCTAGAGGAAAGTACCGTGAGGTAGCCTGGCTGTTGGTTTCATGCCTCATTAAAAGGCAAGGAGGCATCTGCCAACACAGTACTGGCTTGCACCATGCTGGGATTGCAAGCATATGGTGCCAAAGAGGCAGTGTGGGCTCAAAAAGAGCTCCCTTCAGCCCCTTCACAGAATGGCAAGCTAGGGCTGCCTTAAAAATGTCATGAGGGCAAAAAAGCGTCACTGATGAGCAAGAAGGTAGGGAGTTTGTGGGGGGGTGAAATCCACAACGTGGCCAGCCACTACACAACGTAGGGAAAATAAGCGAATGGTCAGCATCACTAGCAGAGCATTCATTACAACACTGATCTTTGGTACTAGTTACATACATATAGGAGAGGATGACAGTATTTTTTTTTTATTCCCGAGAACCAACTAGAGCAGGGGTATCAAACTCAAGGCCGGGGCCCGGATCCAGATTGTGGGAGCTCTGGAAACAGCGAAGGACTGGCCCAAGGTGCCTCTGCCAGTGAAAACGGAGGCCCTCCTGAACTCCGTTTTCGCTGGCAGAGGGTTGCAGGAGGCCGTCACAGCCGAAAATGGAGCTCAGGAGCCCGTTTTCGCTGGCAGATTGCTCGGGCCGCCACAGGTACCCCCGACATGAGTGACGTTGAGCTAGCCATGCCCACCCTGGCCACGCCCACTCCGGTCTGCCGCCCCCCCCCCCAAGGTCAAATACAACCCTGATGCAGCCCTCAATGAAATTGAGTTTGATACCCCTGTGCTAGAGAACCATGGTGAGAAAGAATGCGGGATTAGATGGACCTGATTTAACCCAGAGAAGGGTCATGTTCTTATCGAAACTGTTTTCACGATAAAGATAAAATCCTATACAGTTTTACTTGAGAGCAGCTCCTTGCCTTTAATGAAGCCAACAAACATATTTATTGCAGGAATTAGATTTGTCTAAAAGAGTGTTAGCATGTATGCAACAGAGGTAAAAAGGATGAAACAACCACCACCACCCAACAAAAGGCATGAAAGAAGAAAGGGATAAAAATGAACTTGAAGTGGTTTTCCAGCTTGCTGGTATTTACAGTAACCCAATGTCCTTCTTGTCTGGATGTTTGCTTAAGAGCATACACTCCCTTCACCAATGGCCTTATTAACGTCTCATGTCATTTTATGGAAGCGATTAGCAAACCGAATGTTACCTTTCTGAGGGCTTGGCTTACAAACTTACCTTTCTGAGGGCTTGGCTTCCGCATTATATTGCCTGATACAGGGCCTCACTCTGCAACTGGCTTAGGTTTACTAATCTGAAGAGGGCTGGAAGTAAAAAGAGAACACAAAACTGTCTTGAGAAGTGATCAAGAATTTTAAGCAGCCCTACTACAAACCAAGTTCTCTTTAATTCCAAACTTCAAACCAAATATTCTTTGCAAACATCTGTATTTTAGCTCCAGGGTTTATGAATGAATCAACTACTTGTAACCATTCCATTCTGTTTTTCTGCAGTGTTTTTGTTTTTGTTTTCAGGGGAAACTGCCTTAGCTGCTTGGGTATTGCACTCCATTTGAAGGAACAGGTTTATCATTCATAGATTTTTGTTTTAAAAAAAAATCCATCTTTTTCCCTCTGCTTTGTCAAGTGCCGTCTGTGGCTGAGAATCCCGTTTGTTAGCCTTATACAGTAGTATATGTAATCTATGACCTCACCAGAAGCCAACAGGTGACGACTATCAGTCACACTTCCAGAATAGACTATGGTAAACCAGACAGTGTATAATCTCAACTCTGGAATGCCCTTTAACATGAAACATAAATGCTTGAATGTCTTATGCAAAAAATTAGATACTTTTGTGTTGATGTAAAAAGTAACAGTAAAGGTTCCCTCGCACGTATTTGCTAGTCGTTCCCGACTCTAGGGGGCGGTGCTCATCTCCGTTTCAAAGCCAAAAGGCCAGCACTGTCTGAAGACGTCTCTGTGGTCATGTGGCCAGCATGACTCAACGCCAAAGGCAAACGGAACGCTGTTACCTTCCCACCAAAGGTGGTCCCTATTTTTCTACTTGCATTGTTTACGTGCTTTCGAACTGCTAGGTTGGCAGAAGCTGGGACAAGGAACTGGAGCTCAGCCTGTTAGGCGGTTCTAGGGATTCAAACCGCTGAACTGCCGACCTTTCGATTGACAAGCTCAGCGTCTTAGCCCCTAAGCCATCGCGTCCTTGCTGTGTTGATGTATAACATCCTAATTATATTTTAATGTACACTTTTAAAATTCTTGCAACTCACTTAGATTTCCCTTTATATGACTTTAAGGATCATATAAAACCTTTTATTCTTTAACCAAGAATATGCTCACTAAGTTCAAAATACTTTTTTCGGAGCACATGTGTCCAGGAAGATTCCTATTAAAAACCTTTTGGAAAATAACCACGATTTATACGTATCACTATCCCATATTCCCAGGAACTTCAGGGAATGTCCAGCAAGCCCTTCTTACGAGTTGCTCCCATGCCGACTTCTTCCCGATGGCTGGCCTCCTCTTAAAATTGCAAAATAGCAAAGAAAACGGGAAGGCTAGAACAGGCCAAAACACTTCTGGCAAGCAGCCCAGCCAAGCCTGGAGCTAACAGACATGCCACGAGGCAGGGAGCAAATGTAATTTTCCTGGCTACTAAAAGTCTCTTGGCTGTAGCTTCTGCAAGGACAGGGGGGGGATGGACTGTTGGGAAGATGGCAAGAAGCAGTGGTGAAATCCTTTGCCACCAGTTCGCTGCCCATGCAATGCACACCAAACGCACGCTGCGCGTGGAAAAAAGAGGCTTGACAAGGTAAGTAGAACAGCGAGGGGGGGTGGAGAACAGCTGTGCTGTGCGATTTAGCTTCGCTAATATAAACCACACGGCACAGCTGATCATCGGAAATACCAGTTCGGATGAACCGGTAGCTTTTTTTAAAAATTTGATTTATATGCCGCTCTTCTCCGGAGATTCAGGGCGGCTTACAATGCGCTAAGCAATAGCCTTCATACTTTTGTATATTTATACAAAGTCAGCTTATTGCCCCCACAAACTGGGTCCTCAATTTACCTACCTTAGAAAGGATGGAAGGCTGAGTCAACCTTGAGCCTTGGTGAGATTCGAACCTGCAATAATTGCAGGCAGCTGATGTTAATAACAGGGCTTTAGACCACTATACTATCCAAGGCTCTTTTTACTACTGGTTCGCCCGAACCGGTGTGAACCGGTAGCATTTCACCCCTGGCAAGAAGGATCTTACTTAGCAGAAGATGACTATACATTCTAAGAAAGGAAACCAAGCTTGGTTCCTTTCTCACTGTTGATGTTAAAGAATGAGATCACGGGCAAGATTCAGGATTAATGAGTTTTAACAAATTCCACTACAGCAATTATTGTGTGCACTTGGAAAGACCATCTCTCTGATCCTCTTCTCTCTCTGTCAATACCAACACCACATTAGGAGAAGCCCTGCTTTATGTCTGCTCACAACGTGCTCAATGGGACAACAGCGAATAGTTCCAGCAATTCATTACTCAGTTCAGTTCCCTAGATACAGTTATCACAAAGAACTGGGAGCCTCCTGTAATTTCTGGCGCAGAGTCAGATGCCTCCAATAGTAGAGAAGCTGAGCTTGTGTGTGTATACATATTATTCTGAATGGGAGAAGACTAACATACTTGCACGGTCACAGAGGCGTATCAGAGTTGGAGGGTGAGGGGGAACCAAACAGCATGAAGAGATTCCTGGACTGCTTTGCTCTTGTAGACCCAAGAGCAAAACAGAGCAGGAGCCAACTTTTTTGAAAGAGTACAGCAGTGGAGAGATAGAGATAGAGAGAGAGATAGAGAGAGAGAGAGAGAGAGAGTAACCTCCAAGAAAGTGTGAGAATTCAATTTATTTTGATCCCTAGAAGACACTAAAGTTGTTAACCATTTTCAGATTAGAAATAACTGGGGAAGTAAAAGCTGTGAATTCTAATTAGGAGATGTTCCCTTGTCTGCACATATTCTTGCAGATGGAAGGGTAGAAAGGGAGTGGGGGAGGTGGGGGGTTGAGTTAAAAAACATCTTAAAACTTGCCTTGTTCTGAGAGGAAGAAAAAAGCATTTCCTTCATACCTGAATATCAAATACTCACTAAACATTCTAAAAATATTATAAAAATATCTATATTTTGCTGAGCATTAGAAGCATCAAGGGAGCATGAACCCAATACTTCATTTGGACAAATTTACATTTTTCAGCACTTTAAAGTGGGCCTCAATCAAATAACAACACAGCTTTGAAATCTATTTATGAATTGCTGTTTTAGCTTGTGTTTTACATTTGTTACATTTTATTAGTGTGTTAATAAACTTTTCACTTTTCCTTGTAAGCTGCCCTGAGGTTCAGGGAAAGACTGGCAATTATATTTTCTAAATAAGTAAATAAATAGAAATTGACATTAAGACATATTTCATGTAACTGCCTGGTTTCAAGAGAGCCAGTTTGGTCTTGTGGTTAAGATATCAAGACTAGAAACTGGGAGACTGTCAGTTCTAATCCTGCTTTAAGTATGAAAATCAGCTGGGTGGCCAGTCATTCTCTCTCAAAATAAACCCACCGCACAGGTTTGCTGTTGTGGGGAAAATAGGAGGAAGGAGTCTGCCACCTTGAGTTGTATGTGGAAAAAAAGGTAGGGTGATAATAATAAAAGAGATAGCTTTGCCGATTTAAAAGATGCAAATCACAAAATAATCTTAACTGATTTATCAGTTAGATGGTCTTTGTAGAATAATCAGTGTTTGGTCACAAGACTTTAAAGTGATAGACCTCCCAAGATATTTCATCTCTAAATTTGACAGAAAGCAGAAGGATTTTGCAACATCTGAAGCATCTCGGGAAAATCCATCAAAATATATATACTAACCAGATAGGCAGCCTTCAGCAACATTGCAAATGGCCAGTCTTAGGAGAGGAAGCCACACCTACTTCCTGTGACATGGAGACAAAAGGGAAAGATAATTCACAATTAATGGAAAGTGTTAAGTCTCACTTTTAGCAATCCAGTTTATTTTCCTTTTCACTTTGCTTTCTGGATAAAAAAACATCTTTGGAAGCCCTGGGTACTTAACCCTATATCATGATCATCATCATCATTTTAACTATTGTCTATCCACTGCAGGATGAAGGCCTCTTCCGCATGTTTCTAACCAATATGGTCCTTGGCTTTCCTTTGCCAGTTGGGCCCACAATAATTGCTGATGTTGTCGATCCATCTTGTTTTAGGTCTCCTTCGTGAACGCTTTTTATCAAGTGGGATCCATTCTTTGACTGCCTTGGTCCACCTGCCGTCAGTTCTTCTTGCTATGTGACCAGCCCATTTCCATTTCAATTCTTTGACTCTCTTGATGATATCGTATATATTTTTGTTCGTTCTCTAATCCATGTGCGGGTCTTTCTATCTTGTCTTGTAATGCCCAGCATGTATCTTTCCTATCTATGATATAAATACTGGGTTTGCAACATTGAGTCTTCCCTCTGGCTCTTCAGACTATCAGCAAAGCCACTGGATGGCACAAAATCATCTACTATATATTAAAGTGAGATGCTTAAATATCTTGGGAACTAACTCATGGCTTACATGTAATCTACACACACACACACACACACACACACACACACAGAGAGAGAGAGAGAGAGAGAGAGAGAGAGAGAGAGAGAGAGAGAGAGACCCCCTCTGTCTTTTCTCTTATTTTTTTTTAAAAATACTTTTATTTCTTTTAAAAAAAGTACAAACTTACTTATTGTGAGTAGTTTGGAAATCATTCTTTTCCACAAAGAATTTAATTCCCACCCCAGCCCATTTCCCAATGCAACAGCTATAGGTTATTGTTTTTTAAAAAAAACATCAATCACACATTATCTCAAGCTATGTGACAAATGTTACATCTAACTTGGCTTAGACTGAGCACCTTTAAGTGCCACTTAATCAAGGTAGGATTCTTAGGGGTCATTCAAATAATGTTTCAACTGTTCATGAATGCAAGAACATAAAGCAGGAGATGGGGAAGGAATGCCAGACTCCTGGCGGATCTAATCCAGCCTTCTTTTCTGCATAGGAGACAGTCCAAATCTCCTCTGCTGTTTTCATCACCAGCAAGTGCAGAACCCATTAATGATTATAGCCAACAACCAAAGGCAATCCCGCCTCGATGGGTTTCTCTTTTCAGAAACAAGCCTCATTGGCCATGACTTAATTTACTGAATAATGCATTGTACAAAAAGATAGTTTTGCCTGTCCTAAAACTGCCCAGTTTACTTGGTGGCTCAGTGGCTAAGACGCTGAGCTTGTCGATCGAAAGGTCGGCAGCTCAGCGGTTCGAATCCCTAGTGCCACATAACATGAGCTCCTGCTACTTGTCCCAGCTTCTGCCAATCTAGCAGTTCAAAAGCACGTAAAAAATGCAAGTAGAAAAATAGGGACCACCTTTGGTGGGAAGATAACAGCGTTCCATGCACCTCTGCCGTTTAGCCTTGCTGGCCACATGACCACGGAGACGTCTTTGGACAGCACTGGCTCTTTGGCTTTGAAACGGAGATGAGCACTGCCCCCTAGCGTCAGGAACGACTAGCACATATGTGCAAGGGGTACCTTTACCTTTACCTCAGGGGTGAAATGCTGAAGTCTGCTATTGGTTCGCTTTGCACGCGCATGCATAGTGTGTGCCAAATGCACGCTTTGCATGCATGCATAGTGTGTTCCAAACACATGCTTAGCATGCATGCACATTGCAGGCACTACCACGCAGTGCTGAAAAAGGAGGATTAAGAAGCCTTTTCTAAGGTAAGTAGAACAGCGAGGGGGGGGGGAAGACAGCTGTGCCGCATGATTTAGATTCGCTAGAAAGCAGGATTTCCTGCTTTCTAGCGAATATAAATTGTGTGGCACAGCTGATCATCAGAAATACCGGTTCGCCTGAACTGGTAGCTTTTTTTTTTTACTACTGGTTCGCCTGAACTGGTAGCTTTTATTACTACCGGTTCGGGTGAATCAGTCTGATCTGGTAGCATTTCACCCCTGCTTTAGTTTAGTTTAGTTGAGTTTTATTAGATTTATATACCGCCCTTCTCCCCGAGGGGACTCAGGGCGGTGAACAGGCAAAGATAAAAGACATAGATACAAAATTTAAAAATGAATTAAAACTGAATTAAATAATTGCCGCAACAATTCAAAACCCGTTTTTTAAAAAATATGTAAATCCCGAATCTAAAAATTTGGATTATGAAATTAAAATTTTCTTACAAAGAGGGGAGAGATTATGCCAGGCTTGCCTGATGGAACAAAAAAGTTTTTAACTCATGGCAGAAAGCACGAAGATCCAGGATCCGCCGAATCTCTGGGGGGAGGTCGTTCCAGATAGTGGGTGCCCCCACAGAAAAGGCTCTCCCCCTGGGGGCCGCCAGTCAACATTGTTTGGCCGACGGCACCCGGAGGAGCCCCTCTCTATTTACCTAGTAGTTCTTATATTATGAAAAAGGAAAGGTTCTCCCTAGTAAGTCTCTGCAGCATGCATAAATATGTACATTAAGGATGGACAATCTATTGGCTTCAAGATTTTTTGGAATACAATTCCTGTAATTTAACCACTGGCCAGACTGCCACGGAAGTGTAGTCCTAAAGCCTCTGGAGAATGGTATACACAGATGACAATTTTGCAACACTGCAATGTTCCCCTCATAGTCTATTTCAGATTTAAACTCCCCACAAAACCCATTCCAAGTTAATTTGAGTTTGAGCACTCACAGCCTTATATTAAAGAGAGTTATTACTTTTGGTTTTATTGTACAGGGACAAGTAAACTATTTTGTGAGCTTAACTTCAAGAATAAAACAATCAGAACTGACACTAATCTACAGAATCACCTAAGTCTAAACTGAATGCTAGAAGCAGATACCTCAGCATTGTTTCGTTTAATCCAGGGATCAACTTTTATATCTCTTTCCAATGTGAAATTAAATTATATAAGACACAAGAGGCATTTTAATAGCAAGGGCTTTAGGTAGTTTTATTTCAGCGAATGTAACCACAGCTACCTTCCAATATTTGGCCTCAGAAGGCAAATCTTCCATCTGAGAATCTGTAACTTGTTCAAGATTTGCTTTTTCTTTTGAAAAATAAACCACAACTGAAAATCACAGCTTTTCTTGATGAAAAGATAGGTTTTCCATTGTCTTGTTTAAACCGCCCTTTCTTATAAAGCAATTTCATTTTGAACTGTGCTTAGTGGTCTGGAAAACAAATTGTTCATTTTCTTCTTTCACAGCATGATAGACGGAGTTCCACATTTTAAAAAAATTATTTATCTCTCCTTATGGAATTTAAGGCAACCTGCATAAGGTTTCCAGATAATCTCCCGTCCATTTGCCAACCAGATTAAAACCTCCTTATCTTCAGCAAGGCAGCTGCATCGGGTACCTCCAAACAATTCATAATTTTAAAAAATTCTATTTAAAGCGAGTGGAAAAAGCTGAGGGAAGATTTTTGAAGAAAAAAATGGCTAGGCAAGGAAAAAGAGGATCTCTTCTTTATGCAAAATGGCAAAACAATTGAGATCAAAATCTCATTATATCCTTTTTTTAATAGATACATTTGGCACCTTAACTACATATTCACTGTGCATCACTAAATCAGAAAAAGGTTCAGTCATGCAATAGCATTTCAGCTTTAAGCATCTGAACTACAAAATGGATGATTGTCCATCCAATTGTATGGCCTTCATTTCAGTAATATGGAATTGTCTCAGGAAGAATAGCTAACCCTTTAGGCCTCTTTTTAATATTTATGTTTAGCCAACACCAATCCTTTCGTTGAGAGATTACATGTACCCTGTTCCTGACAGGTAAGTCAAATTTACAGTTGAATGAATAACCATCAAGACAGAGCAAATTAAAGGCCAAGTAAGTTTTAAAAATCAAAGGGACTACTAAATCTAGCCTATCAAGGGAATATACCACAGACCACTGTTAATAGAGCTCTTTACCGTAGACATACCCCAGACTTAAAATAGCTTTTGAAAAGTAAGCCCCTTTCTATGTGGATGAATGTAGAAACTTTATTTTGTACATCAATCTATTTCTAAAACAAAATACTGCCATCCATCAGTGATATTTTTGGCTGAAGTTCAAACATGTAAGCCACATTTAAAATAAAGCATCAGGAAAAAAAATAAAACAAAACCCATAGTTTAAATTTCAAAAAGTAACCCTGATATGGGCATCAAAACTGTAACAATCCGAAACATACATCTGTAAACAAAATGGCTGAGTTCATACAACACGTTTAAACAATTCTGTTCCAAACTAGCGCCTGCATTCATACAGCATGCTAAGCTTGGCTGCCTGTAATGCTGATTAGTTTTCTGCAGATTAGTGTGTTTTGTTAACCCAGACCATTGGGTTAGTTGACAGTTGAAAATATTATGCAAAGCCACAAAATGGATTATCTGGTTTGTGAAGTGGCCAATTCAAGTTAAATCTGCAGAAGTGTGTGTGTGTGTGTGAGAGAGAGGGGGGGGGGGGGGAAGAGAGAGACCTATTTTTTTTCCAGTAACTAGAATTGTTACTGTATTAGTATTATTACATTTATTATGGCTGCCCACGCCAGACAATTCCGGGTGGCTTGCACTTGCCAAACGCTTCCCAAGAGGGAGATAATTTACTTAACAATAAAGTTGGATTTTTTTTTTAAAAAAAGAACCAAGTTAAAATCATATTTCCTCTATTTATACTTAGGATGCCTTTGTACTCTGAAGCCCGCTTTCTTCAGTAAACCCCAGTCCATCATTTTAATCACAAGAAAAAGAAAGCCCAAACCATACATCTGACTATTTCAAATTGCTTTTTTTTTTGGGGGGGGGGGGGAAACAAACATCAAACACTTAGGGAAGGTTTCTGATGAATCCTTGAGGATCCCAGAGCCAGGTAGAGGATAAGAGAGGAACCCGAGGGAATCCTTATCAAGGAGGAACAAATCAGGAGGGGGGCAAAACAAACAAACAAAAAGGATCCAAGAAATCTATTAGGAAGAGACACATTTTATCCTAACTCCTGATTTCTGCAGCAGGAAAGAACAGTGACTCCAGAAAGCCCACCATGGAAAACAACTCCCCCTTGCCCTGCTTTCATGTCAACCCCCCTCCTCTTTCCTGCTGCCCCTTACCCTGCATACTCCATTTAGCAACCCTGGCCCACAGCTTCCCCCTTTCCACCCCCCACCCCATCCCCATCAGGCTCCTTTCCAGGACCCCTAAATCATCCTCCCCCACCCCGCCCCAAATTGCATCCCTTCACACGTGCCTCCATTTGGCGGGGCCTCCTTCCCCAAAGGAGCGCCCCTCCAGATGGGGCTTCCCCTTCAGATCCTCCCTGGGGTCTGTGGGGGTCTCCCTTGGGGGGACCTTCCCCTCCCCCCCCCTTCAGGAAAGGAGGCCATGGTGCCTCAGGAAGCTCCACAGAAGGCCAGGCGAGGAGGAAAGGCTCGGCTTCCCACCCCCACAAGACGAGGCGAAGGAGCCAGAGCAGCCCCCCCGCCCGAGGAAGCGAGGGGCTGCCCCCCGAGGCAGGGACCCCCCCATCATCCCCTCTCAGAGTACCCCCACACACACCACACCCCAGGCATCTCTCAAACGAGGGAAGCGCCCACCCCGCAGGCCCCATCCGCGGCGGCCGGGGAGAAGGAGCCAACCAAGCCCGCCGAAGAGAGAACGGGCCGGCCGCTGTCACTCAGCCAGGATGGCCCGGGCTGCCCCAGGAGGGCCGGGCCTACGCGGGGCGGAGGCGTCCCGTACCCGGGGGCCAGGCCGCCTCCGCCCCCTTCAGCTCGTCTTTCCCCGCGCGGCGGCCTCCCCTCCCCGCGGGCTCACCTGCGGCCGAGCGCCGGGCTGCTTCAGTCCCTCGCCGCCGTTATCGCCGCCGCCGCCGCCATGTTCCGAAGCGCAGGGAGGTGGGGAAGGGGAGGGACGGGGAAAGAAGCCGCCTGCCCGGCCCGACGCCGCCCCCTGCCGCCTAAGGAGGCGCTGGGGAGGCCGGCCTGAGGGATGCCAGGCCCAGGCCGCGGCGGGGCAGGCGAGCTACGCGAAGGGCCCGAGCGGCCAAGCGGAACGGGCTCGCTTCCCCGTTTCTCTCGCTTTGGAGGTGGCTGCCCCCCGCTATTGTTCGCGGAGGCTCGGGAGAAGGCCGGGCCCTTCTTTCCGTTTGGGTCCCCCTTTTTATTGGAATGTTATAAATCTCGATCCAAATCTTGTTACTAAAAGTGCAGATTTCAGCGCAGGAGTGTGTGTGTGTGTGTGTGTGTACACACACACACACACACACATGAAATCTATATGAAATCTATATGAAATCAATCTATATGAAATCAATCTATATGAAATCTATCTATCTATCTATCTATCTATCTATCTATCTATCTATCTATCTATCTATC
>WNWU01000095.1:1599273-1702504 GCA_012654045.1 Ptyas mucosa
ATCTATCTATCTATCTATCTATCTATCTATCTATCTATCTATCTATCATCAGTTTGGGATATATAATATGTATGCATGTATGTATGTATGTGTATATACAGTGGTGGGATTCAAATAATTTAACAACCGGTTCTCTGCCCTAATGATTTCTTCCAACAGCCAGTTTGCCAAACTGCTCAGAAAGCCAGGTTCTTCTGACGTAAACCAAGATTTTATGCAGCCCTAGTGCATTGTGATTTCACTGAACTAGGGCTGCATAAAATCTTGATTTACGGAGGAAGAACCTGGCTAAACAGAAATACACACACACACACATATACACATACATATATATACATATACATACACACATACATACATACACACACACATAAATACACATATACATATCCCAAACACACACCCACATGTGTGTATATATGTGTATGTATGTATGTATCATCTCTCTCTATCTATGGTTCTTCCCCCCCCTCCCCCAATCTTATTGTAACGTTATAACTCTCGAGCCAATGGATATTTCAGTGCAGATTTCGGTGCAAGAATATTTTAAGGGTTTTTTTTTAATCGTAATGTTTAAAGGTTGTAAAGTTTGATCCATTGTATTACTTTAATGAAGGTTTCAATGCAGTAATATTTAAATTTGGCGTGGTCCCCTCTTTTATTGGAATGTTATGGAGTAAATTTTGATCCGTTGTATTATTTCAGCGCACATTTTAACGTTCAGGTTTGGTGGTGTTTCCTTCCCCTTTTATTGTAATGTTATAAATCTCAGTGCATTGTGTTATTTCAATACAGATTTCAGTGCAGAAATATTTAAATTTGGTGGATTTTTTTTGGGGGGGTGGGCGGTGGAGATCTAGAGATAGACTTGTATCTGTTGCCTTCCCTGGGTTTTTCCTGAACATACCTAATATTCCTTCCTACTCCTGTTTTTCCCACAACATTAATCCTGTGAGGTGGGCTGAGAGTGTGTGACTGGTCCACACAGCCTGTTTTCATGGACTAGAATTCACCGTCTCCTGGTTTCTTGCCTGGTGCCTTAATCACTAGACCTATGATGAGCCAAACGTAAATTTGGGACATCCCTGTGGCTGTCCATGATGGGTGGTCCAGAATCAGCTAAGGATGCTTGTATGTACTGTATATCAACATGAATATAGGTGATCCTTCCCTTACCTGTATTCTGAATCAGGGTAGAATCAATGTGTTGCAAGAGTGACTGGCATCAAATTTTAGCCTTTATGTCTGCACATAGGGCTTTGGAAGGCCCTTTCTCCCAGGATTATGGTATCATTCCCTGCACCAAGCTTATAGAAAGAACCTCAGGAAGCCCAACCCTCCGTTCAGTGCAGGACCTGCTCAAGTTACTGAACACACAACAAGAGATGGATGATTTTGCTCTCTGGGAATTTGAAGAAAAAGTAATAGTTTTCAAGCTGTTCTATTTTTACTAAGTGATGATTATAACATTGTCTTGGCAATAACTGACCTACTTGAGAGATGTTTGAAGTATTAATGTTAAAAATAAATCAATATTTCACGTAGGGAAAATGCCTACATTGCTACATAACTAATATAAACTTTACATGTGTTTAGAGGAGAAAATGATTGATTTATTGAAAGATTAGATTTATACGCTGCCTTTCAGGAGCTCAAGGCAACATACCTAACACTTCCTCCTTTCTTTCCTGTGAAGTAGGTTGGGCTGAGAGAGAATAACTGGTCCAAGGTAAAAACTATAGAATATAGAGAATTAACAATGTCAAATGCTGTTAACTTAATTTAAATAGCTTTTACATTGAACGTAATTTGATATTTGTTTGGTCCTGCCCGCTTTCTGAATCCATCAAAAAGGCCGCTCAGATACCATTAGGCCTTAAAACTTGGTTTTAAGTTTTAAAGTTAACGAGAAACCCCCCAATCACTTTCTACCACAACTCTGGAAGGTACCTCATGATTTATGCAAGCACATGGTTTTATAAAAAAAAAATCATCCACTTTGACACTGTGTGTGTGTGTATGTGTGTGTGTGTGTGCACGCCATTATGGATCTGACTTGTAGGAAGGAGGGTAGTAATAACAAGCCACATTTTTTTTAATGGAGATCCCTATGTAATCATCACTAAGATCTCTTTAGGTCAAAGACCCATATAATCAGAAGAACTAATTCACTTAACCACAAAAGAAACGGAAAAGAGCAAATTAAAAAAAAAAGAATAATACAATTAAAATTAATCAACCGACATTAAATACTAAAAAAAAACCTCAAGCTAGTATACCCATGAGCAGACGTAATCACTTATTAATGAGACAAAGCCAGACTACAAGCCCCCTTACGGTGATTTCAGTTGAGCAAAACTTGGCTACCCTTCTTGAAATTTCAGTCGACTGTTGTGAAATTCTCACTTGACCCATGCAGATGGTTAACTAGCCGAAGCATTAATATGTCAAAGCTTTCGTTTTGTAGAAGAGGTATCCCAATAGTGCATGGAAGACTGGTTCAATTGTCTGCTTTGGACAGGGGCAGCGACAATCTTCTAAGCCCGTGTTCTGTCTCTTTTCTACTACTGGGAGGGCAGGGCTTTGAGACTAGCCAAAGAAAAGGCTATTCCGTGAAGAACAGGATGGAATATTTGTAAGATAATTAGCAGGGGTGAAGGATCTTCTGAGCAATCCATCTTTATATTAATGAGGAGTTTGCTTCCATGTCAACAGCCGATACCTTGATATGCTTGATGCAGTGTTGTGTATTAAATGTGAAGCTCCCGAAGCTTAAAATGGAAGGGATACCTTCCTTATGCAAAAGATCTGACACAAAGAAAGGGAAGTCTTTATGTGCCATGTGTATATCTTGGTGCTGTTTGGGCTAGCACTTCCTAAGGAAAAGAGCATTTAGCAACAGCTGGGAAATCTGTTCCAGTCCCTTACAGCTCAGCCTCCATCTGTGCTTGTAACTGTCGAGGGCCTGCAAATACATGCATGTGTGTGCATGTGTGTGTATGGAGAGACACGTTTCAGTGCAAAGAAGCAGGTTGGGTCCCATTCTCCAACTCTGGTCTATTCCTAGTTTCTTTCTGCTGTCTTTTTTGTGAGGCAACATGAAAAAAGAAAAAGAAAAGAAAGGATGTACACATTGAATTTTGTTCAGAGCCCCCCTCAAGAATCTGTCTGCAACAGGGAGAAAATTATTCTGTTTATGTATCTTGAATCCAAGTGCTCCATATGGAAATATGTAATCACTGAGATTTACAGCTTGGTTGTCTCAGAGGCTTGCAAGTGAGTAAAAGTACTATACAAATAACCCTTGTCCCAAAGGAACAGAATCACAAGTAGCAAAAGAAAAGAGGTAGCGTGTTTTTGTGTGTGTGTATGTGTGTATGGGGGTGGGGTGGGGGGCGGTGAACAAAAGAAAATGGGAAAAATGGAGAAATAAAGTAGTAGAATTAAAGTAGTTCCAGGTACTTCAGACAGCCATGAAGTCAAAGAGAATTTATAATTCTCTTTGTTTCACCCTCGGAAAATGTTTTCTGCTCCCCTGGGAATGTATATTTTAATGGCAAGCACAGATGTCCCTCATGCAGCAATTTTCTCTCACTTTCCAAAGATGTGTTAATTTTCTGCATTCGTGGCCCTACTGTTAAATTAAAACTTGCAGCAAGACAAAAATTAGTTCTTAAAAATTAGCAACTCCCTACCCCCACCCGCGGTAGAGGTTTTCGTTTCTTAGGAGAAGCCAGGTACAGAAATAACTAACTCAGGCATTCTGGATTGGCAGTCCTTTATGTCAACTTTCACTCTTGTCGAAGTTTATTCAACATTAAAAGAGAAAAGCTTTTAAATGATCGGTTTCACTTTTGTCACATTTTTGCAGCATCAGAAGTGGGAATATTGTATTGCAAACCTCTATCATTCTGCTTTGTTGACTCAGCCTTCCATCCTTCCGAGGTGGGTAAAATGAGGACCCAGATTGTTGGGGGCAACAGGCTGACTCTGTAAACTGCTTAGAGAGGGCTGTAAAAGCTCTGTGAAGCGATATATAAGTTTAAGTACTGTTGCTATTTTCCTTCCTTCCTTCTTTCCTTCCTTCCTTCCTTCCTTCCTTCCTTCCTTCCTTCCTTCCTTCTTTCCTTCCTTCCTTCCCAGTGGTTAGAATGCAGTATTGCAGGCTAACTCTGCTGATTGCCAGCAATTCAATCCTGACCAACTCAAGGTTGACTCAGCCTTCCATCCTTCCGAGGTGGGTAAAATGAGGACCCAGATTGTTGGGGGCAACAGGCTTACCCTGTAAACTGCTTAGAGAGGGCTGTAAAGCACTGTAAAGCGGTATATAAGTCTAAGTGCTATTTCTGTTGCTATTTTTCAACCAGGAGTGAATTATTAACTAGGATTCATGAACCAGAAGCAAGCAAACATTGAGAGAAAGTGGGCCCGTTTGGGTTTTCTCGATTATGTCACAGTTTTCCAAAATGGCTCCCACAGAGAGATCTTACTTATTCCAAGAAGGTTGGGTACAATCCGACATGAGCACCAAAAGGAAAACTGACATGGTTGGTTCTCCTCTCCCCTCTTCTACTAGGAAGTTATTATTATTTTTTTTACCACCCTGGGTTTTCAATCAGAATAGAGCTGGAAGGACCATGGAGATCTTCTAGTCAATCCCCCTGTCCTTGCAACAGTGATCCTTCGTTGCTAATTAATAGTAACCATCATTTCCTCTGAGATCGGGGCAGTAACAGCATATAATTCTCTATAAATGTCTATAATTCATCTCCCAATGAAATTTCCTGCAAATGCTTTCATACAGTTAATGGCACCCTGCAAAGACCCTTGTGTGGAATGGATTGCCTGTTTTGAACAAAATCATTCTTTGACGTTAATGAATTAGTGCACAAACTGCATTTGCCACCCGGACAAAGCTCATCGTATTAGAAGTTATGGATGACTCTGAAATAAGTTCACAGCTCTCTCAAGGATTCAACTGGGCTTTCTTGTTTTTCTTTTGAAAACGTTTCGCTTCTCATCCAAGAAGCTTCTTCAGCTCTCACAGGATAGCGGGGAATGGAAGAATTTATATTTTTTGCAGGCAGCTGGTCATTCGCATCCTTTTAAAGGGCCTTTGAAGCAGGTGGAGGTTTATCTGTGTCTTCAGGGTCACCTGAGCAGTGCTCCTGGTTCCTGTAGTCTGCAATCCCCCCCCCCTCTGGAAATCCATTCCTACTCCTACACCATTCAAAGTGTGTTCATCCCAAATTGTGTAGTTAAAGGTCTGTAGAGATTCTCAGTCTCAACCATGACCTGGATGACTGAGAATCTCTACAAACTCTCTCAAGGATACACATTTCTCCACCATACAGTGTATTTGTTAATTCACCTGTTCTAGGTGAGTTTTTCTTAAGATTGTTGTAGTTTCAGGCTTTGGTCATGGGAGGATTAGTTCATGCCTTGTGGAACGCAAGGATGCAAATTCCAAAACAAAAATTGGCAACCAGTGGCATTCCAGTTTTGGCTGAATGCTAATTCCCATAACCTCTAACCAAAATGGCCAATAGGATAATAAATTAAGCTACCCAGAGTCACTTGGATAGTGAATTGAGTGGCCTATAAATTTAATAAATAAACGAATGAAAAATACTCATAATATCTGAAGGATTGCAAATGCTCCACTCCTGGCCTGCCTTTAATAAAGCCAACAAATATGCTTATGTCCTTATGAAGATGGTTCTTTCTTCCTGTGGAAATTGCAATTAGATATTTGACGAAGCCTTTTTTCAAAGGAGCCACAGCTCTTCTCTGGACAACCCCCTTTTTCTCCTGCAGAGTTTGTGTTTGCTGCCGAATGTCAGCCTGCGGTTTAATTTAATGTTATTTCACAGCCCAATCCTGCTGTAGAATGAAGGTGAGTGTGACAGCTGACTAAATGAATTTGTGCAGCATGGAAAGGTGGAACAAACCTTTCACTGCCTGAGTTTATTAGCACATTTCACGTCTCGGTTTACGAATCTTCCCTTTCAAGCAATAAGAACATTTTCAGTGACGCAAGGAACTTCCTACATGAAAAAGGGGTTGCAGGGCCGTCTGTTCCCATAGACTGTTTCACTAATACTATGACTTGTCCTCTCCCTCCTCAAGAGAAATGCTGCTTGTGAACATCATGCCATGTGCTCTGTCCTGCTGTTAGCCATTTGCTTTTGTCATTCTAACTGAAAAACAAACCACAGAAAATTAAAATCAATGAAAGCCATAATATATTAAAAATGAGAAGGGAAAGAGGTTTTTTTTTTTAAAAAAATACAATATTAGCGATCAACAGTAGAGGTATCGGTCTCCTTTACAGTAGAGCCGTGTTGAAAATTCATGCATTCTTATTAATCATTGCATTTTTTTCAGCTTTCCAGTTCAGTAGTAAAACAAAAAACAAAACAAAACAAAAAAAGCCCCCCAAAACAAAACCAACTCCTGATTTTCTTCCTCTCAGAGAAGAAAATAATAGGAACATGGGAATGTAAGAATTCGAAGGGAGTTTGGAGATCATCCATTTCAACCCTTGGACATGCGGGGATCCATCTCTGCAGTGTCTTTTGCAGCTGGCTCTTCGGTTTTTACTTGAGTTGGCCACGGCGAGTTGGCCCATTCCATGAGGAGAATCTACCATCCATCAAATCAAATCTTTTTCACTGTTGAACAGCTTCTACTATAAGGCATGTTATTTTCTTCTAAATTCATTTATTGTTCCATCTTCAGGAATAACAAACATTACTATGTGTTCTATAAGAAGACAGTTATCAGGTCTCCAAATTAAAGGTACCCAGAATCTCCAACCATTCACCACAGATACTTTTGAATGTACTACGATTTTTTGGTGTACTTTCTAAAATGCATAGCTCAGAAGAGGACACAATATACTAGAATGCACTCTGCCTGATGTAGAATAGAGAGGAACAGTGGGCGACACTGATCTGTTGTGTGTCGTGTGTGCACACAGCATTAATGCAGGCAAGGAAAGCAAATACTTGAAACTACCATAGTGCTATCCCAAAGAATGACTACGTTGCAGTATGTTAATCAAGGCTTGTGGTCTTTTTTTGACACATCTGGATCAACATGACTCCAATGGGATTTTTAGGAATTAATTCCCATTCATTAGAATTAATGAATGTGGTGTCAGATCTTGCATTTCCCCTATGGACATTAGGAAATATATATTTGTCTATATTTTATTACAACCAATAAAAGACTTGGCTGGTGAGACCATACCTTGAGTACTGGGCCCGGTTCTGACCAAGACATTTCCAGAAAGGTATTTAATAGAGTTAAGAGGAGGGCAACAAAGTTATAACAGGGAACTGAATCCATACTCACATGAAGATAAACTGAAAGAACAGGGGAAGAGCATGAAGAAAAGAAAACTTGGTGGAAACATAAGGGAAGCTCCAAGAACATTTTCTACAGCCACAGAAGTTAGGGCCAGAAATAATGGGTATAGCAATAGCGATAACACTTAGACTTATATACCGCTTCATAGTACTTTACAGCCCTCTCTCAGCGGTTTACAGAATCAGCCTATTGCCCCCAACAATTTGGGTCCTCATTTTACCTACCTTGGAAGGATGGAAGGCTGAGTCAACCTTGAGCCTGGTGGGATTTGAACTGCCAAATTCCAGGCAGCCTGCAGTCAGCAGAAGTAGCCTGCAATACTGCACTCTAACCACTGCGCCACTGAGATATAAATTTTGCTTAAATTTAAGATTTTTCTTAAATATAAGGGAAAACTACTTGATATTGAGATGTCTACAACAGTGAAACAGTTTACTTATGGAAGTTGTAGGTTTTTCATCTCTGGGAGTTTTTAAGAAGAGACTGGACAGCCACTCCAAGCTGGCTTAATTGATTTCCCTATGCATTGCAAACAATTGGACTAGATGATCCTTGGGTCTCTTTGAACTCTACCATTATATGATTATTCTATGAGATGTCTTGCTGACTAAATTTAGACTAGAGACTGCCAGGTGCAAATGCCCTCAAGTAGGATGTGGTAGCAGAGTTTCATGTACAGCATAGCAGTTTCCTGTGCTGTCGCTGTCCCTTTCCTGGTGCTGAAGTGAGATTCATCTGATACTCTGGTTGTCTTTTGTAAGTATGTAGAATAGAAGAGACATCTTAGCCTTTTTTTTTCCAGGCAGGAAAATGACATGAGTGGGCTATGACAATGTTTACCAGCCCACTGGCTTTTCAATGAGTAAGCAGAAATATAACCGGCCAGTCAATTAATCTATTAATCAAGAACGCCCTCCTCAGAGATACCTGCCTGTTACCAGTATTGTAATTTTTCTAGCACCAAAGATAATATACTTTACCAAATAGTTTGTGAATCTATTTTAAAGTTATCAAATAAATATACAACTTGGTCTGATGCAATTTATTAAACTGATTCAACAATCTTTTGATTTGGAAAACTGAATTGAATTAATTAATTGGGTTAATTTGGTTATTCCCCCCCCCCATCTGTTTCATTTAGAGAGTTATTTTGATTTGGAGAATAGATCTATAACATGACTGAACTGCGGTACTAGATGTGTTGTATTTTTCGTCATCACCACTATCACTTTTGAATGGTTGTACTTTGTATTTTATTTTATTATGTTGTACAATGAGATAGAATATAATCTTTGATACTCTAGAAGTGTAATGAAAACACTGTTTCCAAACCAGCTCAAGGAGGCAGCAACTCCTTTCTGACTAATGTTAGTTGGTCTTATTAACTTTCTAGAAATCAGGATTTAGCAGAGATTCCCAGTCTTCAATCCATGGCCTAGTTTGCATGTTAAATAAGAGGAAGCCCCATAGGGTAGACCAGACCAAAAATCAACTCCACAGAAAGACTAGAATTATACTTTATTGAGAAATGTTACAATAGCAGAATCTTGCAAGTCTGGTTGTGCTGTACCTCCTAATAGCTCAGTGATTTAGGGATATGCCTTCCTGAACTGTTTCTGAATGTTATCTCATTGCTCTGGATTTTTTAAAAAAAGTCTCAGCCCCTTTTGCCTAAGTAATGATTTCTGCATACTTTTCTCATCACCCTTATTCTCCACAGTTCGTTTAAGAATGGCTTATTTATTAAGTCGCAATTGGCTTCAGACATTAGACGACATCATAAATCACGGTTTGCAAATCACAGTAGCCGGATTCTTAAAACATACTAACTCAAAGCAAAACATTCAAACAAACATGCAAAAAAGACAAAACGTGTCTTTTTATGATCTCTGGACCTAGTCTGGCAGGTTTTTTCTCCCCCCCCCCGAGCTTTTATCAGCGTTGAAGTTATGTTTGAAATGAACTTGGGAACTTGGCTTCAGCCCACAGAAGTACCCCCAAATATGTCTTGGTCGCACTTCTAATGAATAGCACATACATGCCATTAGCCTGATATGGTACCCATGCATTTTGTATTTGGAATTCTGTGCTCAGATGTAATAAAACCTTTTTTTTTGAGGATCCAAGGAAGTCTAAACAATCTTTGTGCATTTTATGAGCAGCTGGTGAATGGCTTTTCAGAGCTTCTGAATCATAGATGAAGTCGGTTACAATTTTTCCCCCACTACATGCTTCAGTCCTGCTCCAGAGCCTGATACGCAGAGGGGTAACACTGCCAAAGTAAATGTGCATAACACGATAAAGAGCAGAACGCACGGTTTCCTTGGCAACTGAATCTTTCAGGTAATTTGAGCACTTTGGTGCTTCAAAGAGTAAGATGTATATATTTTTCTCCAGTGGAGGGTGCTAGATGCTTACTTGATAGTAGGATCTTCCTTATCCTCTCCTATAAAATCTGGAAGCAAATCCAGTTATTATAAAGAAATGTCTACCAGGAATCTTTTAGTGCAGCTATTCAAACTGGCTTGCAGGATTGAGTTTTAACTTGCTGCAGGTCTGTAAAGTGCAAATAATTGCTGTTAATTAATCTGGCACACATCAATTAATCCTAGGCTTGGCGATTACTTAAATTCAATCCTATGTATTTATTTGTATTGTGCTTTCTATCAGTCGGTAGCTGGGATAGCTTTTATATATATATATATATATATATATATATATATATATATATATATATATAAAGAAAACAAACATTAACGTTAAAAACATATTACTCTAAATATCTTTTTAAAAAGTGGGAAAGTAAAGTTACACTTCTATCAAGACTCATCTGCATTGGTCTCCTCCAATCAGTGGCCTTTCCCATATAAAGAAATGAACTTCTGTCATTTGCCAATCAACATAGAGACACTGAATTCCTACACCATAGTAATCCATGACTTGTGTAATCATTCAGTAGCAAAATTCACTACGGTCAGGTGGGTTTCCACAACTTGCCAAGATAAACTACCGTTTTCTATTCACAATGGCTTAGTTCCTAAAACACCCTAAACCCCAAATCCCACATGTCGAATGGCACATGTATGCCACTCACCTGATCCAATACAACTGTATTTTATATTTGGAATTCTGCGCTCAAATGTAAATAAAATCTTTTTTGGCCTCTGAAACCTGGAGGCTGTCTAAAGGTTTTGTATGTCCTATGAAGAACTGTGGATGGCTTTCAAAGCCTCTTAACTCACCTCTGGAATCTACAGTAGTTGTTGTCTCTCAACACCCTCTGATCATGCGGTGAAATTTGGTGCCAAAATAGCTGGATTTTCGTGGCACATTTTCATACCTTGTGGGGGAGCTGGATGCATGATGGAGCCTAGCCCACCCCAAACAAGTATAAAACTAAGCAGTGGTGAAATCCAATTTTTTTTACTACCCGTTCGGTGGGCGTGGCTTGGTGGGTGGGGTGTGGCTTGGTGGGTGTGGCAGGAGAAGGCTATTGCAAAATCTCCATTCCCACCCCATTCTGGGGCCAGCCAGAGGTGGTATTTGCCGGTTCTCTGAACTGCTAAAAATTTCTGCTACCAGTTCTCCAGAACCTGTCAACACCTGCTGGATTTCACCCCTGATAAATAGTACGTATTTAGCAATAGGTAACCTGATTTCTTTTGGTGATACTACCATGTTTTTCCCAAAATAAGACTGGGTCTTATGTTAATTTTTGCTCCAAAAGACGCATTATGGCTTATTTTCTGGTTAGGTCTTATTTTGGGGGAAATACAGTACTAAATGCCTTTGTCTGCTGACAATCTTAACTGGGGCTTATTTTTGGGGTAGGGCTTATATTAAAAGCATCCTGAAAAATCATGCTAGGGTTTATTTTCTGGTTGGGTCTTATTTTCGGGGAAACAGGGTAATCATTGGATCACTTTCTATGGGATTCAAGAAGGTTGAGAAACCCAGTTCCCCAAACACTGCCCTTCGTCTCACTGAATGGATTCGCGGCAAACTTTTCAATGGGGTTTACTTTTCTTTCCAAAGGCAATGCAGGATCCATGTCTATGTTCCCCCGACCGCTGTTTATTCTTACAACTTAGCCCTGTGAACTTTAGCTGAGCTAGCATTTGTATTTGCATAATATTTGTAAGAATACAAAAAAAAAACAAAACAAAACCCAGAAGCAACTGGCTTCTGTTGCTTTCACTGGATAAACCGGAGGCTCAAGAAATGGAATGGGCTGCTTTGATAATGCTGGGACCATTTTCTTCGCAGGGTCTCCCTTCCTTATTAGCATTATTTTTCCCCACACACTTTTCCATTTTGTCAGAAACCCATAGCAAAACGGAGACTTCTCCCCAGGAACAAAAATATAGTTTGAAATATCAGTCTGGTTCTGCTCTCACTCGCTAATCCAAACGCCCTCTGATCATGACAGACCGAGTCTCCTACTGAGGAGCAGTTGCACTTATTTATTTATTTTTTTAAATGCAGCATATATTGCAATTGTCCCATCTCAGCATTTCAGGGGTCCTTTGCTCCTTTTAGAAGCCAGTGCTAACATTGTTTGGAGCAGCCTTCCATTTCAGACACTTTATACCATTAAGATTGAACTCTGGTTCACTTATCAACGGGACATTCTGTCACCTCAGCAGAAAAAGTGACAAGGCAGCAAAAGTCCCCGAGGAACCTAACTGAGGTTTTCTTCCAATGGCCTGCATTACCATTGGAGAACATTTTAAGGCAGCTTTTGAAAGATACGGTATGAAGCAGGGTGGCCTCAAAAACGTGCAACCTGAAGATGGAAGAAGTCTAGGGTAGTGTTGGTGAACCTTTTCGGCACCGAGTGACAAAACAGGAGTGCTCCCGTTTTGCCCTGTTTCGGGCGAACTGGTAGTGGCAGCGGTAGGAGGCTCCACCCACCTGCCCAGACGTCATCAAAAATGCTCTGCGCATGCGCAGAAGTGCCGTGTGCTTGTGAAGCGACTGTGCGTGCCTGTGCGCTACCGATAGCGAACCGATAGCGCTGGGATTTGAAACCTACTACTGGAGTGCACGTATGCGGATGCCAGAAACTGGAAGAGTAGCTGCCAGGAAGATGGTCCACCTGGTTTGGTTTCTGGCATGCATGCATGCGCAAAGACCAGCTTTCCAGTGTGCATGTGTGCACCGGAAACCGGAAGATCAGCTCCCCAGTGCGCAGAGCCATCTCTCTGGGCACATGAAGACTAAGTGGCCAGTGAGCTGGAACCCTGAAGAGCAATGAGTGATGGCTTGCGTGCCTGGAGAGATGGCTCTGCATGCCACTTCCGGCACGTGTGCCACAGGTTCACCATCACGGGTCTAGGGTTTTTCAGATTGCTCCCCATCAATGGTAGCACAACCATACCCTTTCAAAGGCTCTCTTCTTTAGCGTGTTTCCTATAGAGTACTTCTGTCTTCCCTGCTCCCTTAGGACAAGGGCAGAAAAGTCAGAGGTTCCAGCTTTCTGTGAAATGATATTGCTTCCTTAATGAACTTGACATGATCTTTTGGAGTTTGAAGTGTTTGTCTTTAATGAGCTTGGGTTCAACTCAGATGGATCTGCTCTGCTAGATGCAAACCCAATGATTAAATCAGAGGATTCCAGGCAGGAGTCCAAAATTCTCCCTATGGCAAAGTCATAATAATATTTGCTTGATTTTGACTACTAGGGGGATACAACCACTGTGCTTTAGTCAACAAACCACGACGTGGCATGAAGTGTGAACCAGCCTCTACTTAGATGGACTTTCCCAGATTTCATGCAGGGAAGGCTTTCCAGATTTCTGTGAAAATGCCAAGAACTGGATATAGGAACTGCATGCAAAATATGAGCTTTTATCATTAAATTTCTACTCTGGCCAAATTGCAATTAGAGTCACACTGTTTGGGGGATTGTTCTAATATACACGGACACATTCCCTGGTGGAGATCTCCTACTCGTACCGGCTAACCCTATTTTTATATTTTTTCCCCCCTTAAGAATAAGAGGGGGAAGGTAGGAACCTTGGAGGAACAGAAGCGAAGTCAATGTCATTTCCCCTCACTTACCCATTCCAGTAACATTTTATGAAAGGGGCAGAGTACCATCAGAAGCCAGCATCTTTTGACTGTATTCTGGTAACGCACTGAACCTTGTCAATTCAGATGAGATACTACATTCCCAACACACACTTTCCTTTTGATTTTATAAAATTCTTTTGTGGCTTAGGGTTGTTGTTAACCCAGAAATGACTTCATTTCAACACCAAATGAAGATGGTCATGTGTGAACTCAGCTTTTCTCTGTGCCCCATCGGTGCAGCAGAGCAGCTGCACACAGATCTAACGGACTTGGGTGCTTCCCCCCGGCAGCAAAAACATGACTTATTGTAATAGTACAACTTTGCCTACAGAGGGACCCAATGACCAGCCAAATTCGAAGAACACAAACCTGGATGACTGAACGAAATGAAAAAAAAAAAAAAAGTCAAAGTCTTTATTCACGTTTCAAATTCTTCTACCGGAAAGCACGAGAAAGCTTCATCGTGGTTCAACTTTACCAAGGAACGGCAATGGCACTTCTTATGTCAGATGGATGAAATAAACCAGCATTTTCCCTGTCTTTGGATTCAGTTAAAACATCATTGCAGAAGCCGCCGTAAATTCTGCAATTTCAACACTTCGAATTGAATAGAAAGATGAGTTGTAAATCAGTCGATCGATCAACCACTCAAGTTTTGAAGCAGAGGAAACGTTTATGATTTGGGTTTATTTTTTTCTGAGATTTCCAGCTAACTTTTTGGAAGAATTAAGAGGGGGGGGGGATTCTTGCCAGGCTGCATTGAACAGCCATTCATTTTGGCAATTAAGTGATTAAATGGAACTTAATTGTCAAATTGGGGGAAGTGGTTTTAATATCGGAAATGGGGGATACAGTAAATAGAGAGAAGTGTTGAATAAATGTCCTGCTAACCACTCCCTGATCTTAAATGGGTCTGATCTCTAGCATAAAAAAGGAATGTAATTTTGGTGAGCTCAAGGACTGGTCCCCCTCACCCCCCACCCCAGGAAGAGTATGCTAAGGACTGCATTGTACAAAGAGGCTTGGTGACATACTTGTAAAAGCAGCAACGATGGGGTTAAACATATTAAATAAAAACATGATTTAATTTTACATTCTTCCTCAAATCACAACATGCACACATTTCCACGAGTCTTAACAATATCCTTTAATCAGGTCTATGTATTTGTTGATTAGCTTTACATCCTGCCTTTCCTTCAGGAGTTCAGGGTAGTTACAGGATTCACTGCTTTGGTCCACATGGGTTAAGGCGGCACTGCACTGTTGCAACCCAAGGTTGCCCCTTTTGTAAATGGAAGTAGCGCACAAAACGAACAAGGGGAACTTTGGTCTGACCAAAAAAGTAAGACTGAAGAATGGCAGAACAGCTTTCTAGCAGAAGGTCAGCATCTCAGCACCCACTTTTCTGACGGTGGGGGATTCTGGGAGTTGAAGTCCATACATCTTAATGTTGCTGAGGTTGAAAAACATCATTCTAGAATATTAGAAATACCTGGTTAAGCTAGCACAGCACAATTGATTGATTTACGCTCCACATTATTCATATAACGCACAATCACTCAGCGTGGCCCAGTTTATGTTATGTATGCAGCTCTTCGCATGCCAAATAGAACTGCAAAAGCCATCATCCCCAATTATTGTGACCCATGGGACTTGCCATTTGGAGGACACTAGTTTCTGCGGTGTTATATAACACCCCCCCCATCGTCTACAATATGGTTAGATGAATATGAGTGACTGTCGAAGGGGGGGGGTATGTGCATAACGGTTAACTGGGATTATTACTAACAATTGTTGAGTTCACTGTCGAACCTTTGTGGGTTCATATCAGTGGTGAGTTGCTCCTGGCTTGCACCAGTTTGCAAGAACTGGTAGTAAAAATTTGTAGTAGTTCGGAGAACCATAATAACATTGGCTGGCCACACCCCCGAACCGGTACCCGGCCCGGTTGCTGCTTGCTTACCCCACCCACCTCATCAGAGTCTTTTATTTTTTTACTTTTAAAAGCATTTTTTCTACAACCTCTTCGGCAGAAAAAATGCTTTTAAAAGTAAAAAAAAAAGACTCTGATGATCGCGCAACTCAGCTGGGATCATCAGAGGCTTCTAAAAACATTTTTTTTCGGCCGAAGAGGTTGTAGAAAAAAAAATGCTTTTAAAAGCCTCTGACAATCCCAGCTGAGTTGCCTGATCGTCAGAGGCTTCCAAAAGCATTTTTTTCTTAAGCGCGTGCAGGAAGAGAACCGGTAGTAAAGCCGGTTGGAACTCACCACAGGTCGGCTCCATAGATTTTCAGTTGGGTTACGGTCTGGGCTCTTCCCAGGCCATTCCAGCAATGGAATATGATTATCTTGAAACTCCCAAAAAAAAAGTGCTGTTATTAGCCATCAAATCTCAGAAATATACCTTCCCCAAAAGGTTTCCACAATTTTGGCCGCTACTGTACATGTCAGTGCTGTCAATGGTCATCACAGAGGGGAGGGCAAGCCTTACCCATCTGCTACTGAAGTAAAAACAAAACTCTAGGAGCAAATCAGTTGCCATGTCTTGGGAAATTCTGAGGTCTGATGACCTGCTATTTCTAGATAAAATTGGATCCTTTCTCAGATGGCTTAGAGCACTTGAGAAGAACTGTGGGCAAGATCGTCGCACAAAGAGTGCAAATCTCAGCAGAGAGACCTGCGGCCTCTCACTTCTCATGTTAGATGTTGGAACAGGTCCTTAATTCACACACACACGGACACAATTTATTTGTATATTGGTGTTGAAAAGGAGGTGAGAACAAAGAGGTAATTTCCAGAGGTGTGGTGCAAGTGGCATAGAGGTATGCATTACATTTCAACTGTGGGGAATAATTCTTTAAAGCCGGGGAAATTAGCTTCAACAATGATGACCCTTAACAGATGCAGTCTTTATTGAGAATATAGATGCATGCAGAATAAACACACATGCTTTCATTTACAACCATTCATTTAGTGAAGTCACAAAGTCAATGATTGGTTCTCACACTTACAACCATTATAGCATCCCTATGGTCATGTGATGGTAAGTTAAGCCCTTGGCAACTGGCATATACTTATGATGTTGTCATGTGATTGCCATTTGCCACTTCCCAGCTGGCTTCTGACAAGCAGTCAATGGAGGAAGATGGATTTGTTTAATGACTGCCTGATTCTTTTACCAGCTGCAGTGATTTACAACAGAAGAGAATGTCATCAGAGTTGGAAGGGACCTTGGAGGTCTTCTAGTCCAATCCTTTCAGCTCCAATTCCGTACCCCTCAGGTAGTCGCTATCATGACAAACTATTTTGTATCAAATTTATATTTGCTGGTAAAGAAATAAAGGGAGACTAGTATAGATCTATTTCAAACTATTTAGCTCTCATCATCTAGCCATACCCTTATTCGGATTTGAACTTGGGCTGCCTGCATATTAGGCAGTTGTATTAACCTCTGAGCCACAAGTTTTCCTCCCTTTATCAGCTGAGCCAGAGGAGAGATTAAGTTCGAATCCGAGTAAGGGTATGGCCAGCTGATGAGAGCTAAATAGCTTGAAATAGATCTATACTATTTCTTTATTTCTTTATCAGCAAATATAAATTTTATTTTTATATATATATATATATATATATATATATATATATATATATATATATATAAATAATATGTGGGTATATACATAATTTTGTATTTATTTATTTAATTAGTCATGTTTATGTAGTACATATCGGAAGTGGTGACCCTTTGAGAGCTGTAAGCAACTAAATTTCATTTTAATGTATGCTGATTAGTGTATTTTCAAAGTGACAATAAAGTTATTCTAAGTTTAAGTCTTTCAGACAAGTGGCTGTCCAGTCTCTTAAAACCTCCAATGATGGAGCACCCATAACTTTTTGAAGGCAAGCTGTTCCATTGGTTGGTTGTTCTAACTGTCAGGAAATTTCTCCTTAGTTCTCTCCTTGATTAGTTTCCTTCCATTGCTTCTTGTCCTGCCTTCAGGTGCTTTGGAGAATAGGTTCACCCCCTCTTCTTTATGGCAGCCCCTCAAATATTGGAACACTGCTATCATGTCACCCAATATACCCGATTTACCCAATATACCCATCTAAATATACTCAATTCCCACAAATGTTCCTCATACATTTTGGCCTCCAGCCCCTATTAATCTTTGTTGCTCTTCTCTGTACTTTTTCCAGAATCTCAACATCTTTTTTTATATCGTGGTGACCAAACATGGATGCAGTATTTCAAATGTAGTCTTACCGAGGCCTTATAAAACAGCACTAACACTTCAGGTGATAGTTTAGTTTAGTTTAGTTTTATTAGATTTATATACCGCCCTTCTCCCCGAGGGGACTCAGGGCGATGAACAGGCAAAGATAAAAGACATAGATACAAAATTTAAAAACCAATTAAAACCGAATTAAATAATTGCCCCAACAATTCAAAACCCGTTTTTTTAAAAAAATATGTAAATCCCGAATCTAAAAATTTGGATTATGAAATTAAAATTTTCTTACAAAGAGGGGAGAGATTATGCCAGGCCCGCCTGATGGAACAAAAAAGTTTTTAACTCACGGCGGAAAGCACGAAGATCTGGGATCCGCCAAATCTCTGGGGGGAGGTCGTTCCAGATAGTGGGTGCCCCCACAGAAAAGGCTCTCCCCCTGGGGGCCGCCAGTCGACATTGTTTGGCCGACAGCACCCGGAGGAGCCCCTCTCTATGGGAGCGTACCGGTCGGTGGGAGGCTATTGAAGGTAGTAGGCGGTCCCGTAATCTTGATCTTGATTCTATCCTGTAATCTTGATCTTGATTCTATCCCTCTGTTAGTGCAGCCTAGGATTGCACTGGCTTTTTTGGCAGCTACAGCACACCTCTGGCTCATATTTCAGTGAAACAAACATATTTTTGTTTTACAAAAAAGGTTTAAAAATCACGTATGACTCACTTCACAACTGCCTGGCTTAGCCATGGAAATTCTGGTCCCAACTGTAGTTGTAAGTCAAGGACTACTTATACACATACTTGCTAGCTTATGAACAGTTCAAATAGTTGTAATACCTGATCTTTTCCTGCCACTTCTATTGGAGTTATGAGTGCTAGTATTATGAGAAAGGAAGAAAAATGAAAACCCATGCTTGTCATTATTTATTAATATCATTCATTATCCTCCTATCCCTTTTCTCTAATGTTAATTGTGCATGTGAATTGTAGAAGTAGATGCACTTATATTGACACCTATTATATGACACATTGAAGCAGACATTTATATTTTGGCTTGGTTGATGTGTCAATTTATCAATCCCACTAGATAGACCAGACTCCAAAATCAATTCCCTAAGAAGTTTAAAACTCATTTTATCAAGACTGGCTAAAATAACAGAATCTTGCAAATCTTATTGTGCTGCATCTCTTTCCCCCTTCAGTGAATTAGGGAGGCATCTATCTGAGCCATTTCCAAGCATTATCAGGGCAATCTGGACTTAAAAAATGTTTCATCCCTTGTTGCCTTGGCAACAGATTTTGCATACCTCCTTCAAAGTCATCTTCCTTACAGTCTATAAAACCCAACCCATGTGGTTAGTTTCTTGTTCAGGATGTTGTTCAAACTCAGCAAGCTAAATTAATAAAACTTGGTTAAGTTAACCGTGGGTAAGCTTGTTGTGTGAATGGTTAAACTGTAATCCTTGGGGCAAACTTCCTTACTTCCATATATATTTTGGCATAAATTATATACATTTGAATTAATACACTATAAATATTTTACATAAAGCAAATATATATACTTCAGGGCATTCTGAAACAAAGTAAACTCTGGTAAAATATCTAAGGATTTCCTCCTTTAGGAAAGTGGAGATCACCCAGCAATACAGGATGTCGGTTTTCCCAATTTCAGATTTGTAAACCCGATTCAGATTTTGGTGCCAGACTTTACTGGCTGGATCATACATCATGCTAAGTTATAATCTGGTATTGTTTCATTTTGGCCTCAGTGTGCGGTGAAACCCATGTGGTTTGTAAATTATGATGATGGCTTAGCACGATGTGCAAACCCAGGGAAACTAAGCAGGAGTGGGCCTGACTAATATTTGAATGGGGAAGCATTAGGGAATTTCAGGAAAAAAGAGTAGAGCAGGAAATTAAAAGGAAGAAAAAGAATAAGGCAGTGACAAACCACCTCCGTACTTGGCTAAGGAAAAAAATAATGGATAGGTTTTGAAACCATCAGGAGACTTAAGTCATACAAAAGTAACTCTTAACCCCTCTCCTAAGCATTAATCAGACTCCCAAATATAATATCTTGATCATCTTCCAGAGTTTGTTGAATTTTTAGCTCTTCCTAAGCTCCTTTTCAGACATTTGGAAAATCTAACTATGGAGGCAGGAGGGAAGAATATGTTTTGAACATTCTAAACTCAGGAGTGAAATCCAGCAGGTTCTGGCAGGTTCTGGAAAACCGGTAGTAGAAATTTTGAATAGTTCGGAGAACCGGCAAATACCACCTCTGGCTGGCTCCAGAGTGGGATGGGAATGGAGATTTTGAAATATCCTTCCCCCAGGAGTAGGGAGGGAATGGGAATTTTGCCGTATCGTTCCCCTGCCACGCCCACCAAGCCACGCCCACAGAACATGTAGTAAAAAAATTGGATTTCACAACTTTCTAAACTCCTCCTGTTGGTACGAATTTTTTTTTGCAGAAGCTCAATACTGGTACAGTAGTCCTCAACATATGACTATAATTAAGCCCAACATTTCTGTTGCTAAGTGAAATGATTGTTAAGTGAATTTTGCCCCCTTTTACGACTATTCTTGCCACAGCTGTTAAGTGAACCACTGCAATTGTTAAAGTGACTCTGGCTGCCCCACTGAAGGTCAGAAGGTCGCAAAAAGTGATCTGCAAACGTCATAAAAATGAACCAGTTGCCAAGCATCCCGATTTTGATCACGTGACCATGGCGAGGCTGCAATGGTCGTAAGTATGAAAAAAGGCCATAAGTCACTTTTTTTTCCCAGTGCCCTTGTAATTTTGAACGGTCACTAAACAAATGGTTGTAAGTTGAGGACCCCCTGTAATCTTGTCACCAACAAAATCTGTGCAATCTCATCCGGGCGGAAGAAAAATGGAGCCAGCCCTCGTCTCTTTTCTATTCGTGGCTTGATTTTCTGCATCCTGAACAGTGGTGGAATGCTTTAACAACTGTTTTGGGGAATGCACACTTTGCGTGCTTGCATGCTTAAGGCACTTGTGCACAGCATTGAAAATGGAGTATTTAGAAGCTCAGCTGCTTACCTTCCAAGTCAGCAACGGTAAGTAGAACAGCAGGGGCCAGGAAATCAACTGTGCCGTGCAATTGAGATGAGCTACAAAGCAGGAAATAAAGGACAGGATAGAGCGGGTGTGGGTGGGCGGGGCCAAATGATCATTGGCGCTACCGGTTTGCTTGAACCGATCTGAACCGGCTGAATTCCACCTCTGATCCTGAAGGTCTTCAATGTCCCCTGATGCTCTCCTGATCTGTGAACATATGGATAAATAGTATTCTTCAGAGGAGCTGTTCAAATAACTGGCATGCTTTGCAAACGTAAGGCAGCTCAGCAGTGGCTCAGCGGTTACAACACTGGGCTTGTTGGCTGGAAAGCCAGCATTCCAGGTTCGAGACCCGAGCACCATGCTGACGGGGGGTTGGGGTGAGCTCCCGTCCTCGCCCCAGCTCCTGCCAACCTAGCAGTTCGAAAGCATGCAAATGCGAATAGATAAATAGGTACCATTTCAGTGAGAAGTAACAGCATTCTGTGATGTCATGCTGGCCACAGGATCGTGGAAATGTCTTTGGAAGCGCTGACTCAATAGCCTCGAAACGGAGATGAGCACCGAGTTGGCAACGACTAGCAGAGTAAAATCCACAGGGATGCCCCCCCCTTTTTTTCTGCAAACATAGCTGTGGTTTTTCTCATGGCTGGAGCAGGCATGGTTTGCTTTAAAAAAAGGACGAGGAGACCATGATTCCCAAGCAAAGTGAGCCAGCAGAGACAAGATCATAAAATCCCCAGCGGAGAGGAGGCTGCCCGGTCACCTCTCAAAATGCTCATCCCACCGGACCCTCCTCACCTGAAAATCCTCTGCTCGTCCGAGGTCACATTCCACAACTGGTCTCTTACTAATATCATTAAGATTCCTTTTCTGGCGCCTCCATAATAAGCGAAGGCGGGGATGCTGTGATTAATGGAGGTTTGATGGATGAAGCCCCCCTGTCACCATTTAATACCTGTAACAATAGATTCATTAACTGGGATTAGTTTCAGACATAAGCTTTTCTATACCCATGGCTATTACTCACTCAGTTCATTAACGGGACAGCATTAGTTCTGCTACCTTTGAGCAGGGATACATCCTGCATACCAATTACATTTGCTCTCTTTACTTTCATGGATTTGGAAGCGGTTCTATAAAGAGCTGGAATATCTTAATTCAGAGCTGTCAAGGAACACTGTCTGGCTTCGGTTTCCCCCACCCCCACCCCCACCCCCACCCCACTTGCTCTCCACTTAATTCCTAAGGTGTAGGATGTTAAGCTAGGTGCCAAATGGAAAAAGGAGCTTCTTGCACGCCCTTGGCTCTTCCTTTCGAAGGCGAGGATCGTATTAACAATTCCTGACTGCTTAAAAGCAGGGGTGGGCTTCAAAAATTTTAGCAAGGGGGTCTTTGCCTGGTTGGTGGGTGGGCGTGGCCATGATGGGTATGGCCTAATTGGTCTCCTACACCACGGCGGAGAGTGTGTGTGTGTTTCTTTCCTCCCCAGGCACCGGAAGCTTTCTTTCTTTCTTTTTTTTTAAAATAAAGTTTTTATTTTTATTTTTCATAAACACATTTACATGTACAGTCATTTCCGTCATTTTTCATTCATCTTTTCTTTTAACTTTCATTTTTCATTTTTACTTTTTCGGGGCTGCTCTTTTACCCTTTACCTTTACTCCAACCTTACTTCTTCTCCTCCCCTTCTCTTCCTTCCTGTTTCTCCTCCTACTTCCTTCGTTTTTCCTCTCCTTCTCTTTCCTACCTCTTTTCTTGAGCCTCCGGGAGGGCGAAAACAGCCTCCCCAGGCTCCGAAGGCCCTCTGGAGGCCGAAAATGGCCCATTTCCCGCCTTCCTGGTCTTCTGGTAGGCCAATTTTTTGCCCTCCCTGAGCCTCCGAGTGTGCCCTGCACTTACCTGCATCCAAAATGGGCGGCATGGAGACTCCTGGGAGGGGCAGGGCAGGGTTGGCAGGGCCAGTCAGGAGTGGGATTTGGGGGTCCTCTGAACTGCACAGAATCTTAGCTAGAGGGTCTCTGGAACCCCTGCAAACCCCCAGCAGCTCACCCCTGCTTAAAAGGTAACCTCAGCTACCTGTATTGCCTGCTTACATGAGGTCTAGGACAACTCACCACAGCCAACTGGTGAAGCCAACTCACCACAATCCATTTGTCACGGGACAGTTGGCCAACCAACTCGTCACGGCCAACTCGCCGTGGGACAATTCAACACCACATCGATAGTTTGATTCCATTACTTTTATTATTGGGTACCGTGTTTTGATTGAAATTATCGTACCTCTTGTATTTCTGGATTGCCTTTCTTTCTTTTAGTATTATTATTGGCCATGGTTCTGTTGAAATTAATTTAATTTTTGTATTGGTTGAATCGTCCTGCAGCAAATTGTCCTGTGGGGTGTTGGCTCTGTCGAGTTGGTTGGACAAGTTGTCCCATTCTGGTTTCCGTGGGTGCAATAGTTAGACTGCAGCATTGCAGGCAAACTCTGCTCACATCCTGCAATTCGATCCTGACAGGGCTCTAGGTTGACTCAGCCTTCCGTCCTTCCGAGGTCAGTAAAATGAGGAGCCAGATTTCTGGGGGCAATACGTTGACCAGGAGTGGGTTCTAATTTTTTTTTACTACCGGTTCTGTGGGCGTGGCTTATTTTGTGGGCGTGGCTTGATGGCCATGTGACAATTCTTTAGGATTTAGCAGAGGTACTGGTCTACCAGGCTTTTCACTGCTTGCAGAGTTGTACTGGTCTACTCATTTATTTTTTGCAGGCACTGGTCTACCCATTTGTTTTTGGAGGCACCAGTCTACCAGCAAACTGCCTTTTACCACTGATCAGCTGTAGGGCGGTCCTTTGAAGCCCCGCGGCAAGAGTTTAAACAGTTTTTCCTTATAGCCCATCAGCTGGGACTCAGGAGGCAGCAATAGATTGGAGGTGGGGCCAAATAAAAGGTAAGAATAACACGGGTGGGTGGGTGGGCAGAACCGGTTCAGTGACATCATATCGTCACCACTACTGGCTCAGTGGAACCGGGCGGAACCGGGAGGAACCCACCACTGACGCTGACTCTATAAACCACTTAGAGAGAATTGTAAAGCGCTGTGAAGCAGCATATAAGTCTAAGCGCTATTGCTATTACATGAATTGTCACAGTGTTTCCCCCATGAATCTATTCTCAAGTCCATCATTTCTGTGAAGAAAACCATCGAACTTTTCAAATGAGAGATTTTGATCCTTTTTTACATGAGCGTTATAGGTAGTCGTTGACTTACAAACATTCATTTTGTGACTGTTTGAAGCTACAATGGCCCTGGAAAAAAAAGGGACTTAATCATTATTTTCCTGTGGGGAAAAAAACTTGAATCCTAATAGGTTTATAAGATCGCAGAAGGAGTTTTGAATGGCTAGCTTTATGGTTTTTGTTCTCATTCGCAGTTTATTGAAACGTTTGTAATTGTAAACAAAGCAGCATTTTTCCTTTTCTGCTGTATCTTCCTCAGTAGTTTAGCTTTTTTTCTCTCTCAGGCACATGGACTGGGTTCATGCATCACACTAAACCATGGTTTGTTGAACCAGGCCTAATGGTCTGGAGTGTAAATAGGACTCAGCCATTGACTTTTATAAACCACAACTTTTGGTTTCACACATCTAAAGCCCAGCAAACCACACTAGAGCTTGGTGTGTAAGGGAACACAGTCCAATTATTGTGGTTCAGGACAAAGGACACAAGCTGGGGAGACTTGGAAACAAAACGCCCCAAAGCTTGTGGGTTGATAGAAGCAGAAATATTGAGCTTTGTGAGGAGGCAGGATTTTAAAAGCCATCTCTCTCTCTCTCTCTCTCTCTTTCTCCCCCCCCCCTTTCTCTCTCATTTGAGCTCAGCATACTAAAGCTTGGCAGGATGGAATTATATTAAGCGTGCTTTTAAATTTTTAAAGGTTTCCTTACACCGCAGTTTTTAGAGGCACCAGATTAAAATTGCATTTTACAAAACTCAAAAATCGCTCCACTCTAATTGTGATGTTACCCAGGGATGAGCCAAAAAGGTTGCAGAATTTTCATATTCATAAACCATCGTTTCTCAGCCTTGGCAATTTGAAGCCCGCTGGCTAGGGAATTCTTAGAAATTGAAGTCCACATATCTTATAATTGCCAAGGTTGCGAAACATTGTCACAAAACAGTACACAGCTAGTCCTCGACTTCTGACCGCAATTGAGCGCAGAATTTTCACTGCTAAGCAAGTGTGGTAGTAGACCAGTGCGCTTGAAAAACAAATGGGTAGACTGGTGCCTCCAAAAACAAATGGGTAGACCGGAATACTCCAAGAACAAATGGGTAGACCGGTACAGTTCTGCAGGCAGTTAAAAGCCTGGTAGACCAGTACCTCTGCTAAATCCTAAAGAATTGTCACATGACCATCAAGCCACGCCCACAAAATACACCACGCCCACAGAACCGGTAGTAAAAAATTTTAGAACCCACCTCTGCTCTGAACATTTGTTTCTGGGGTATTTTGGGAACGACTATGCATTGATATTGTTTTAACGCGTTGTTTTTATCATTGCAGTTTCATCACGGGCCTTGTCGTCTACTTTGTAAATGATTGTGCAAGAAACGGCATCTAAATGAACAAATAATACTTGTGAAAAGTGAGCTGGCTAGTGTTCCTGCCCAACCAGCGAGCCATTGTATGAAAAATAGCGGAAAGATGGTAGACTTTATGGAGCCTTGTCTTTAGCTGACAGAAATCTGACGGCGAGAGAAAGGATGCGATGACGTTCGCTTCCCAAATGTCTGCAAACAGGTTTGGTGCCAAAAACAAGTAAGAAAGCAAATAATCAAATGTTGTTTCTTAAGGTAACACACATTATACAAAGGTTAGTCAAGTGACATTGGCACCTGAGATAATAAAAACACAAGAGCACAACAATGCAAAACGCAGTCTCTGTAATAGTAACATCCCTTAACTGTACATGGTTTAATCCTCTGAAATGTTGGACTTACTTCAGAGCTTGGGATAGTATCAGGAAATCTTATCATTGTAAACTAGACTTGAAAGATCTACCCATCTCTTGCTCTCTCTCTCCCCCTTCCCTGCTCCCTCTTTCTCCCTCCCTCCCTCCCTCCTTCCTCCCCCTCTCTCATCCATTATCTATCTGTCTATCTACCCATCCATCCATCATTTATCTATTGTCTGTCTGTCTATGTATCCATCCATCCATCCATCCATCCATCCATCCATCCATTCATCCACCCACCCACCCACCCACCCACCCACCCATCCATCCCCTCCCCCTCTCCGCCTCTTCCTCTCTCCCTCCCTCCACCCTCCCCTCTCTCATCCATTATCTTTCTATCTACCCATCCATCCATCATTTATCTATTGTCTGTCTGTCTGTCTGTCTATCTATGTATCCATCCATCCATCCGCTCTCTCTTCACAATCATCCATCCATCATTTATCATCTGTCTGTCTGTCTATCTGTTGTCCATCCACCCATCCACCCATCCACCCTCTCTCTCTCCACTATCATCCATCCATCCATCCATCCATCCATCCATCCATCCATCCACTATTGTCCGTCTGTCTGTTTGTGTATCATCATCATCATCATCATCTCTATTCATTCCTTGGAAGAAAACATGCCATTTTGTGTCATTGCTAACAACAACAACAAAAAACTATATAAACCTGACCCATGGAGTTGAGCTCCACTTCTTTTTATTCCCCCCCCCCGCCTTTCCCCAGACCCAGCAGTAAAACAATTTGCTGCCCTTGCGTGCCTCCCCAAATCTGCAGCCGGAGGCAGCCACCTCATTCTGTCTAATGACAGTGCCGGCCTTGCTACTGTCACTCTCCCAGCTGCCAGAGGCTCCAATGCACGGCTCTGCCTTCTCGCCTTCATTAATGCTGCTGGCATGAAAAGAGGATGAGAGAAAGCGAGTGAGCGAGTGTGTGTGTGTGAGTGTGTGTGAGAGAGAAGCATTTTGTTCTTTGGGGCTCGGTGGTTCAAGTGTTTTGAAAGGGCAGCGCTTCTCCAATGTGGGGGCTAATGATAATCTAAATTAGTTATTGGAAATAATTACCGCGGCTTTTATTGTGCCAAGCCGAGCAGCGCCCTGGAGAGCCGTCTCGCGCAGACACAGCCGTGCAACTAAAAGCTTTGAGGCTTCATTAATATTCAAGGAGAGCTCTGCCAGGCCTCCTTCGTTCCCTTCTCCTGAACGAGCTTGGGTGAGGCTCGTCTCCAGCGAAGGAGGGAACCAACTCAGCAGGCCAACCTTGTGTCCTGCTTTCCCTTCAGGGAACCTATCCCTCCGCCCAGCCGGCCTCCCCTTTGAACCCGACAGGGGATGCAGTTGCAAACGGGGTTGCCTTGGTTGGGCCCTGCTGGGGGAAACAGGTGGGTTTTAGGAGATTGGCTCAGTCTGGGGGCAAAGTGGTTTGAAGGAAAGACGGGTGGGGCTGGGGGGAAACAACTTGGTGGTACCAGTGGTGGATGTCCTTTATAGTTGCTTTTTTATGATACGGCGGACAACACAACAGTTGCATAATTAATCAGCCTGTTTGCCTCTCTACTTTCCGCTTTCTATTTTCTCCTTGTACAGTAAATCTCCCGGCACTGGTTCGGTTGGATCCTTTGAATGAGGACGAGCGGCTAAAACTATGCTTGAATTATTTGCATTCCCAGGGAGGGAGGGAGGGAAGATGAGTTTCCCTGGATCAGGCCAGTGCATTGAAATGTTGCTTCCCACAGACTTCAACCAAATGTTTCCACAAAGACCACAGATGGATGAGGCATATGGTTGGCCCTTAGTCAGGCAGGGACCAGGATTCAGAGGGATACTATAGCAATAGCAACAGCACTTAGACTTATATACCGCTTTACAGTGCTTTTACAGCCCTCTCTAAGCGGTTTACAGAGTCAGCGTATTGCCCCCAATAATCTGGGTCCTCATTTTGCCCACCTCGGAAGGATGGAAGACTGAGTCAACCTTGAGCCTGGTGAGATTCGAACTGCCAAATTGCAGACAGCCGGCAGGCAGCAGAAGTAGCCTGCAGTACTGCACCCTAACCACTGCGCCACCGCGGCTCATATTCCCTCTGAGCACAGAGGTTTCACTTAATTCAGGAGGGCGGGCAAATTGAGAAGAGCAAGGAATAGCATCCCTTTCTTCCTTTTCTGTAGCAAATCTTCCGCCAAGTTTAGCATCATTGTTCAAATGGAGGAAGAGGGACAGGACTGGACAGCATCTTGTATAGGTTTTATTTTTCAATAATGGTTTTCTTGTTCAGGAGAATTTGTGGGAACCTCCAGACTGTAGACCTGGGATTGGAACCACAAGCTCAGCCCTGTTTTTGGGGGGAGTCCAGAAGCGGCGATGAAATCCAACCGGATCTATCCGGCTCGCGCGAACCGGTAAGGCTGGTGGCAGGAGGCTTCGTCTACCCACTGGGATGTCATTGCGTCCCATTTTTGATGCTCTGTGCATGTGCAGAAGAGGCACACGCTGGGGTGAAATCTACTTACCTTCCTTATCGGTTCGGAAGTGCATGCGTTGTGTGCATGCCACAAATGTGCACAGACCCTCTGAGCATGCACAAAACCTGCACGTGCGCAGAGGGTAAAAAACAGATTCCTGGTTTTAACCAGGAAGTAACAACACCCGGGCAGGTGGGCGGAGCCTTGTGCCGCCATCGCTACCGGTTCTCCGAACCATCTGCCACAATTGCTACCGGATCGCCTGATCCAGTCCGAACCGGGAGCATTTCACCCCTGACGCATACACTCACATTTTCAATCCCGTAGCGAAGGTTAGTGCATTTCACCGCTTTCCAGAAGAGAAGAAGAAGTGGCAATCAAAGCAATAGCAATAGCACTTAGACTTATATACTGCTTTACAGCCCTCTCTAAGCCGTTTACAGAGTCAGCCTATTGCCCCCAACAATCTGGGTCCTCATTTTACCCACCTTGGAAGGATGAAAGGCTGAGTCAATCTTGAGCCTGGTGAGATTCGAACTGCCAAATTGCAGACAGCTGGCAGTCAGCAAAGGAGAAAAAGAAAACAAACAAAGCTGAACCAGGGATAACAAGGAGCAGAGCCGGACCATTTTGGATTGCCACGAGTGCTTTGCAAGATGGAGCTTCCTGGCTTGGGCTTGTAGTGACTTATGGGGCTTCCCATCTTCTGCACGGGCACTAATCATCCAGCAGCTGGAATAAAGCAGGCTTCCAGCAAAAGTTCACCCTTGTTCTTTAGCAAAGATGGATGCTTAGTAGCCTCGGTAGGTCTGAGTTCAAGAACTGGTATTTTATTTTATGTTATTTCCTCCTTTCTTCCCTGTTCCTGCTGTGCTCTTGCTTGCCCTGTTAAAGCCATCTCGCAAATAGGCACTTATAATTCCTGGTCAGGTCTGCTAGCGTGAGCCAGTAATGTGTCTCCCTGGGAAGGGAAAATGGTTTCTTGAAAAAAAGGAAAGAGTTATGAGGAGTAAATTATTTAACCTAACATGACTGGCTAGCTGGCTGCTGCCCAATAGTGTTCCGTATGGCGAATGCTTTCTAGGAAAGAGAAGGGATGCAGCCGGGTTCTTTCCCTCTGAAACTCCTGACCCCAAAATGCTTGCGCGTCTCGAAAGTTAAGACTAAATGGAGGTAAAATTGAAATGGATGACTTGCCATCCGCGTATGGCAGATGGGGCTGACTCAGACTATCCTGGCAAATTTCAGCGGTACAGTTATTTGGGATGAGAAGCACACCTGAACGATAGGATAAGCCTTAAAAATAGCTATAATGCCAGGAACGCCTAACTTCTAACAGCTGGAGGATTATGAATAGCTTGCTGCAAGGGTCCAGGATCCGGTTGGTGGGGAGGGGTTTTAGGTGGGGACATTTGCACCTAAAAAGGGGGGCGGGGCTTCAATTATGGAGTTGCGGACACCATTTTGATTCTCATGACCCCTCCTCCCCTCTCTGTGGGTGACTTTGGTTTAAAGGCAAGAAATGGGTCCCTTAAACCGCAACAAGAGCCATGATGGAGCAGTGGTTAAAATGCAGTATTGCAGGCTAATTCTGCTGACTGCCAGGAGTTCGATCTTGACCGGCTCAAGGTTGACTCAGTCTTCCATCCTTCCGAGATGGGTAAAATGAGGAACCAGATTGTTGGGGGGCAATCAGCCAACTCTGTAAACCGTTTAGAGAGGGCTGTAAAGCACTGTGAAGTGGTATATAAGTCTAAGTGCTATTGTTATTGCTATGGTGACACAGTGGTTAGAGTGCAGTACTGCAGGCTACTTCTGCTGATTGCCAGCTGACTGCAATTTGGCAGTTCGAATCTCACCAGGCTCAAGGTTGACTCAGCCTTCCATCCTTCCGAGGTGCGTAAAATAAGGAACCAGATTGTTGGGGGCAAGATGCTGACTCTGTAAACCGCTTAGAGAGGGGCTGTAAAAACACCGTGAAGCGACATTTAAGTGTAAGTGCTTCTTACCTGGGTTTTACTTACCATTACTACCGGTTCTCAACAGGGCCGTGTGCGTGCGTGTGTGAGCGAAGCTTCCTGGTGACGTTGGGGTCAGTGGGCGGAGCTTCCCGCCGGTTTTACTACCAATTCATGCGAACCGGTCTGAACCGGGGGCAACTCATCACTGGATGGGAAGCTTTTGAAGTAGTTATATTGGCCCACTTTCTCTGTGAGGCTTCAGCCCTCCCAAAACACTGCCTCCAACAAACAGAACATATTGTGTCTTCTGATTTCAAAGTTTGTTGACTAACATTATGGGATGGGGGAGAAGCTTCCTTAGGAAAACATTGAGAGAAACTCTGCCAGTACAGAATCCTCCCAGACCTCATTTTCCCTTAATGGACAGTCAACTTTCTCGAGCAGATGCAAGGCAACACACAATGTTTGTGCATCGTGTTTCTTATGTTGATTGACAGAGCTGACAATCAGAGAGACTAAACAGCTATATATTTTTAGTCTGCAGCTGGGGCATCTCATTCTTGAGGACTTTGAAAGGTTGATTTGGACCATAAGAACATTTAAAAAAACACCAAAGAGTTCAAGGTGACCAGTTTTGCATTTCTCTTTCTCCCAAAATGGAAAACAGAGACAACTGATTTGCATGAAATGTGCGAACTCTTATTTAATATCAGAAATGCAAACTTACAAGGACTGTGAGTGAAATGGACATCTATTACAAGAAAAAACCTTTCCTGGAGAAAATGATGATGGGTATCTTCCGTCTCGGCTCTCTACTCTCAGGAGACACAAAGGGTTGATGGTCAAGTTAAAAGCTGAAAGCTCCTGCAGCTCTCCTGAGATCTAGCATCTTGATTTTTAAACAAGTCTTGGACAGCTTTTCAAAAAGACGACATTTTCAAATACTGTACATCCTCCCCCTGAGTAAAGTAGGTTATACATTCACCTTAAATTAAAATAACATTCTCTTCTCTTCATGGCCAGTCCTAGTGAAATGAAGTTCACAGAAGGACTGAGGAGAAACAAGTGAGGAGTGACCTCATGAAAAAGAGAATGAGAGACTGAAAGATAAATCGCCTGGAAGGAAGAGAAGTAGAATTAGAAAACCAGAGTTTAAAGATTATTATGTAGCATAGATAAAAGGCAGAAGCTCCTAGGACTGTGATGGCGAACCTATGGCACGGGTGCCACAGGTGGCACGTGGAGCCATATCAGTGGGCATGTGAGCTCAGCTCCAGCACACATGCGTGCGCCAGCCAGCTGATTTTCGGGCCCACCAGAAGTCAGGAAACACACTGTTTCTGGCCTCCGGAGGCCTCTGGGGGGGTGGGGAAGGCCGTTTTTGCCCTCCCCAGGCTCCTAGAAAGGCTCTGGAGCCTGGGGAGACCAAAAAACGGGCCTACTGGGCCCACCGTGCCATCATGTGCCAAAAAAGGGGGAAGCACGGTGGGGGCGGGGCACATAGAATTATGGATGTGGGCACACATGCGTGTGACCCCACCGCACTCCCCCCACTTTTGGCACCCGATGGCAAAAAGGTTAGCCATCACTGTCCTAGGAAATTTTCTTGACAACTGAATAGTCCATTCAGTGCACAGGTACCGTATATGTGGTACCTTGCTCAACTGTAGTAACAGAGAGTGATCTTGGAGTCCCAGTGGACAACCATTTAAATGTGAGCCAGCAGTGTGCTGCAGCTGCCAAAAAAGCCAACACAGTTCTAGGCTGCATAAACAGAGGGATAGAATCAAGATCACGTGAAGTGTTAATACCACTTTATAATGCCTTGGTAAGGCCACACTTGGAATACGGCATCCAGTTTTGGTCGCCACGATGTAAGAAAGATGTGGAGATTCTAGAAAGAGTGCAGAGAAGAGCAACAAAGATGATTAGGGGACTGGAGGCTAAAACATATGAAGAACGGTTGCTGGAACTGGGTATGTCTAGTTTAATGAAAAGAAGGTAGGGTAGAACAAGAAGCAATGGGTGGAAACTAATCATGGAGAGAAGCAACTTAGAACTAAGGAAAAATTTCCTGACAGTGAGAACAATTAACAAGCCGGGCATTGGGAGGGGGGGGGATTTTTGCTACAGGTTCTCTGAACCAACTGCCACCATTTCTACTGGATCGGGCGATCCAGTCCGAACCAGGAGCATTTCACCCCTGGTATAGGGTCTCCTGCTTGAACAATGGGTTGGACTAGAAGACCTCCAAGGTCCCTTCTAACTCTGTTATTCAGAACAAGAGAGAACCCAAGGCTCTATCTCAGCAGAAAAAAAATTGTTTTTGCTTTAGGAATTACAAGGGACATTTTATATTTTTTTTAAAAACTACTAAAAACAAACAACTGGACATTTCCATAAGTTTTTTCTTTTTAAATGTTCAGTTGCAGATTATATTGCGTAAAGAACTTAGTTCATAAAAGAAGAAGTTATGAAATCCCTGCTCAGCTCTTGTCAGGTGTTCAGAGAGCATTTCAGAGTTTCAGACATTCTCTCTTCAAAGCCTCTGTTACTGAATGCAGGCCTGAGGCTCTGATCTATGGCCTGCATAAACAGAGATATCAGGATGGCCAGAAAACATGAGCAAATTCAAGGAGTCACCACTGCAAGGGATATATATATATATATATATATATATATATATAATGGGAGACATGCAACCCTTCAAAACAAAATGCATAGACTCATATGCTGTCTCCAGCTTTCAGTTAAACCTAATTTTAGCCATCAAACACCTGCCAAATTGATTTTATGGGCTTGATACCAGTTAATCACTTTACATTTCAAGCGCCAGCAACATTTGCAATCTACTAAACTAAACTCTGGGTCCGAGGTACACCTGCAGCAAAAATGACTAGGAAATGAGGCAGCTGGAGTTGGAGGTGACAAAACAGGCTTGGGAGGGTCATCTCATTTTGTGTGTGGGGTGGTGGTGGTGGTGGGGGTGGAATCCAGCTTCCTTAGAATATATGTTTTGATTAGGCCAACCAACGGAAAGTTTGGAGAGGAGTTACAAACTCTGGAAATTTCAAAAGCCCTTTATTAAACAAATAGGTTAGAAGTTGGTAGGAGAAAGATAGAAGTTACAGTAGGTGATAAGGGAAGTATGGCTGATATTTAAGCCAGCGTTTCTAAACTTCAGCAAGTTTAAGAGGTGTGGACTGTAACTCCCAGAATTCCTCAACCAGCATGTCAGCAGCAAACAGATTGGGGAGGGAGTTCTGAGTGTTGGGAGTCTACATCTCTTAAAGTTGTTGAGGTTTAGAAACGCTGGTTTAAGCTAGTTTATAAAAATCAGTCATGGACTGACCATAGAAATGAACTACGCAGTTGTCAAGGACATTGAATTTCAGGGGGCAAAAGGAAGAAATAACTGGTGGAGGCACAGATTACAGTTTATATTGTTTGCCTAAAGTGCAAGGTGTGCAAGTTGTCTAGAGCAGGGGTCTCCAAGCTTGGCAACTTGAAGATGTGTGGACTTCAACTCCCAGAATTCTAGTTGAGGAATTCTGAGAGTTGAATAGAATAGAATAACAGAGTTGGAAGGGACCTTGGAGGTCTTCTAGTCCAACCCTCTGCTTAGGCAGGAAACCCTACACCACTTCAAACAAATGGTTATCCAACCTCTTCTTAAAAACGTCCAGTGTTGGAACATTCGCAACCTCTGGAGCAGGGGTGAAGTCCAGCAGGTTCTGACAGGTTCTGGAGAACTGGTAGCAGACATTTTGAGCAGTTCGGAGAACCGGTAGTGGAAATTTTGAGTAGTTTGGAGAACCAGCAAATACGATCTCTGGCTGACCCCAGAGTGGAGTGTGAATGTAGATTTTGCAGTGTCCTTCCCTTGCCATGCCCACCAAGCCACACCACACCCACCAAGCCACGGCCACAGAACTGGTAATTAAAAAATTTGGATTTCACGACTGCTCTGGAGGTTGGAAGTTAAGTTGTTCTACTGATTAATTGTTCTCACTGTCAGGAAATTTCTCCTTAGTTTTAAGTTGCTTCTCTCCTTGATTAATTTCCACCCATTGCTTCTTGTTCTACCCTACCTTCTTTTCATTAAGCTAGACATACCCAGTTCCTGCAGTCGTTCTTCATATGTTTTAGCCTCCAGTTCCCCTAATCATCTTTGTTGCTCTTTTCTGCATTCTTTCTAGAGTCTCAACATCTTTTTTACATCGTGGCGACCAAAACTGAATGCAATATTCCAAGTGTGGCCTTACAAAGCATTATAAAGTGGCATTAACACTTCATGTGATCTTGATTCTATCCCTCTGTTTATGCAGCCTAGAACTGTGTTGGCTTTTTGGGCAGCTGCTGCACACTGCTGGCTCATATTCAAATTGTTGTCGACTAGGACTCCAAGATCCCACAAGTCTTCAAGTTGCCAAAGTTGGAGACTCTTGGTCTAGAATAGATCTCTAACTGACATTTCTAGATGGAAGGAGAATTTCCAGACATGCCAATTGCATCTTAACAGGTAAAGAGAAGGTGTTAAATAGTCCCCAGTTCTCTTTAAAAACTTGCTAGGAAGAAAAGAACAAGCTTGTGTATTTCCCAGTTTTGGAAATACAGATCCCATCGATGGATATCAGCCATACTGTTATCTTCCCCATGTTTTTTTTAACGAAAGTCCTAGCATTTTGGTCAACACTTCCCATTCAACCACCGAGGGCTTCTGCAAAGCTTCAAGCTTCAAGCTAACAAAGAGGGGAAACAATGATTCACAGGTAGGCAAGAATGTAATGTAAATATGAAAAGGGTCTAGGACTCTAGGACAACTTGCATCACGGCCAACTTGCACCATGGCCAGCTCACCACGGGACAAGAATTACATTACTATCGAAGAAGTGGTGGAATGGAATCTTTAGAAAAAGGAAGCAAAAGGAATGACAAGAATTATTTAAATTATCTTAAATAATTAAATTGGATGAATTGTTGGATTGTCAGTTGTTGAATTGTCCCATGGCAAGTTATCCCAGGGTGAGTTGGCCGCAGCGAGTTGTCCCATTCTGGCATGAAAAAGCGGTCTCAAAAGGTTCAAAGTCAAGAATAAGAGATGCAATAAGAATATTCAATAAGGATATCTTCTCTGTATATATTCTCGTTTGCAAACAAAGCAACCTCTCTGGCAGTGTCAGGTCTGCACAGGTTTTAATCTTCTCTAGTTCCAGGGTTGAATTTCTGGCATGTGAAGATTTCTCAGCTTGAAGTTTGACAGCTTTGTACAGTTTGACCATCATGCAATAACAGGTGGAAAGATTGGTGATTTTGTTCTGGTTTTCCCACTCTTATTCTTCTAGGTTTTGTGGGTTGAAGCTGAGGTACAATTGGTGGCTGGCATAAAATAATCCTGTAGAGCAGGTGTGAAATCCAGCAGGTTCTGACAGGTTCTGGAGAACCGGAAGCAGAAATTTTGAGCAATTTGGAGAACCAGTAGAGGAAATTTTGAGTAGTTCAGAGAACTGGCAAATACCACCTCTGGCTGGCCCCAGAGTGGGGTGGGAAGGGAGATTTTGCACTCCTTTCCCCAGGAGTGAGGAGGGAATGGGGATTTTGCAGTATCCTTCCCCTGCCATGCCGATCAAGCCACACCACACCCACCAAGCCATGCCCACAGAACCGATAGTAAAAAAAAAATTGGATTTCACCACTGCTGTAGAGCATTTACTCATTTTTAAAAACACTGCAAAATTGCGTACCCAGATTTTGTTGGGTTTTAAAATTTTATTTTTCAGGAACAATTATGGGAGTTTCCAGGAAGCTGAAGATCTCAGGAAGTCCAGCACATGGCCACTCCTGCACTAAGCCAAAGTGGGTGAGTTTGTTTTAATGCTAAGCTAAAACCAGATAAATTACATGATGGCTTAATATTATATGTAAATGAGAGACTCAGAGATACTTATGGCAAACAGAATGAACCTGCCATTGGTTTCCATTGATCTTCAACTATCATTTAATGAGATCTTCTGGTTGTTTTGCTCTCTGCTTTGAGGCTTCCAAGTTGGGTGGTATAAAATGGACAGAAGGCATCCATTTAAATAAAGGAATGACATCTGGATTTAATTTTGTGAAGAAGAGAAATCTGCTACATTAAGGTGCATTTCTGCCTTGTGGCATCTCCTCAGCTGCTTCTATTTTCACCGGCTGGATGTTAGGAGATGTTTCTGATGGCCCTTAATTCCCAGGAGGAAATTAAATGGCGTTGCAAAATTATTTCATCATTTGTTGCAAAGGCGTCGGACTAGATGGATTGGATTCACCGATTTTTTTTTTTTTGCTTTCTAGAAACAGGAGAAACGCTCCCACTGTGTCATTGTCCTTAATAAACCTGACACTCAGAATTGGTTGCTGCATCATAGCTGGGAGCTCCTACCTCCAAGGATCATGGCCTCTGCAAAGAGATCCTGGCTGGGTCATGCTCCTGTCACATTACAGCAGTTACTGAAGCCTGCCAAGGGCTCTGTACATATCTGTTCCCAGAGGTTTCACTCCTCCCCATACTGCAAAAGAGGATAAGTGCCTTAGTGTACAGGCTACCTGTCTGGAGTCATCAATGCTTGGCACTTCCTTTGCAGAGGAATGAGCCAGCTAACTCAATCAGCGGAACATGTGGCACCGGCAGAAGGGTGGGCAGGGAGCACATCATTACCATGCTTGTTTTACATGTGAGGGCCCTTCGCTCACGGTCCTCCTGCAGCACCAGAAGCCAGTCTTAATGAGAGGCAGAATTCAGCCAACCTCTGGAATTGGCTTCCATGCCAGCATTGGGGGTGGGGATATGGGCAGGCAAAAGGGAACCTGTCTGGCGGATTTGCATTGGCTGCTTCTGCTAACAAAAGACATTCTCCAACCTTTGCCAGCCGTTCTTTTGCATGTGCGGGGACACACAGACACACAAGCACACACACACACACACACACACACACATGGACGCAAGCTGATCATTCCAGAATGAATAGCACCTTTATTGTATCATGTAGATTTTCTTTTTTGTAAAAACATGCAACCGTGCCTTGTTGCTTTAGATGAGAAGTTAAGACATTTACAGAATCATTCAGCTGGTTATTATAAGAACCGCTCTTGTCATTTTAACAAGTGGTGATTGATTCTGCTCTTTGGCCCCTTCTCTCTCCTCGCCATCCTGTCTTCCTTTTGTGTTGTGCTGTTGTTGAGAAATTCAGCCTCCAGAGATGGTGGCCCTGTTTTTACTGCTTTTTCAGAGCTTGTAGTGGCAGGGTTTTACATTCATAAGTTAATAAACAAACGGAAAATAGCCTGATCTGCTTATAGCTCAGCCTTCTTGCAACAATACTTTCTGGGTTTCGATTTCGTTCGGCATGGAAGGGAGCTCAGCAAAAAGCCTCCACCGTTGTTGGCTGTGGGAATGCCTTTACTAGCTTCAGACTTACCAATTCCTGACTGAATCACAGGGGGCAGCTTTGGGAATTGGTGCTACAAAAACACCCATAGTATAATTGGACTTCCTGCATTGGAATGAGGGGAGGTAGGAGAAGAAGCAGAGCAAAACAAGGGGTACATTCCCAAAACTGCCAAAGTTGAGAAATAAGAAACCGCTACACAACGGTTGACTTCGAAAAGCAGGAAGGCGAGGTTCAGGTTATCAACTTGGAAACTAACCTCCACTGAAAGCAATAGCAATAGCACTTAGACTTATATACCGCTTTACAGTGCTTTGCAGCCCTCTCTAAGCAGTTTTACAAAGTCAGCCTATTGCCCCCAAGAATCTGGCTCCTCATTTTACCCACCTCGGAAGGATGGAAGACTGAGTCAACCTTGAACCTGGTGAGATTCAAACTGCCAAATTGCAGTCGGCCGGCAGTCAGCAGAAGCAGCCTGCAGTACTGCACTCGAACCACTGCGCCACCGCGGCTGGGTTGCAAGGAGATGCTTGATGATCAACTTCTCTGTAAGCAGTATAGATTTCCTAATTCTCTGCAATAAATCTATGATCTGACCTGTTGTGCCTAAGGAAAAAGAGTTTAATCAACCTACTTGGTCTGAAGCCTTGACCTGTACTGCAATGGGCAAATCTTGGGCGTGTGTCCATTCTTGCTAAATAAGCTGATTCCCTTGAACGTAAGAATTTAGAGAGCTCATAACTCAGCATGATATGAATGCTGACAGATGTTCTGGGCAACCTGTTATGCCAAGGCGGGCAATCTGTCTACAAGGTAAGTAACCATGTTATGCCAAATGGGCAACAAGTGTTACCTTCTTTTCTTGTCATGCCCCCAATTATCCCCTCTGACCCCAATTGCGAAAAAAAAAATGTATTCTTTCCTTTTGTTGAGATATGCATAAAAATTATAGCATTGTACAAGTCCTTAACCAGGTTTAACATTTAAAAGCAAAATCGAGACATGCTCGCGTTCCTGATGCGATCCAACTTCTGGCATTTCAAATATATAAGCCACAGCTTCTTGCTGCAAACGAATCCTTCTCCTTTATGTGACACAATTGGGATTAATAGCCTTGATGTTGTTTCAAATAAAAATGTTGATTACCCAATCACTTGGTCTTTTAGGCAATTTTTTTTTGCGACCAGCAAGCGCATTAATAGTTATTAGGCGTATGCAGAGGTTCAATTTGTACCTTCGATTCAGAGGTGATTCCATTGAATCGTCCTTTCAAATTGAATCTTCAAGTTGAATTGCTGAATTGATTCAATGGATCAGGCTGGATAAGTTCAACTCAATTAGCAGATTTAGTAGCACGCGTGTGTGTGTATGTGTATGTGCACTCACATTCTTTTATCAGCTTAATTTAACAATTCTGATGACATATTGGAATTAGTCTTTGATCTGCACACCCCCAATCTTTGTTACTTTGGGGGTGGGGGGGAGAAATTAAGATTATAGGTGACTTGGGATAAAGGAATTAATTAAGATTATAGGTGACTTGGGATAAAGGAATCTTGTAACATTAAGAACTTTTTTAAAAAAATATTTTTTATTGAACATTTTTTTAAAAAACAAACAAACAAACAAAAACAGATATTTATATCTTCTTCTTTTCAACATTTTCGCATCAGTAATCTATATTTATACATTTTCTCTTTCTTATCTTAATCTATCTTTTATACATATATTTCTAGTATATCATGTATATATATTCTCTTAATCTAAATATTTTATTTACTTTTGACATAAACAGGTACCTAGTTTCCTTTCCATAATTTATATCTTCCCATCTATTTCCATATTTCTCCACCTAATTAAACCATTGTTTAGTTTTCTTTTGTCCCCCCCCCTCTCCACTTTTTCTTTTCTTTTCCCCCTTTCTCCTCCAACCATTTATATCATTTCTCCCAGATTAGGTAGTATTCTGTTTCATCTTTTTCTTGTATCTCCTTTGTGATCTTATCCATTTCTGCATACTCCATAATTTTTCTAATCACCTTGTCTTCTGATGGTATGTCATTGTTTTTCCAGTTTTGGGCAAAAAGATTAAGATTAAGATCTTAGCATCCCAGCCACCACTTAGAAGCCTGGCCTTGGGTCTGTCCCTTCATAATTTATTCTTTAAAGCAGCTGTATAATATTGGCTGGGGTCACATAAAATGCTTAAACTGGTTACTGAATGTATGTGTTTTCAGGGTTTGTCCAATACACCAAATCATAGCTTGATATTAAGATACATACAAAGATACATACAAAGACATTAATCAAGCTGAACTTGGGGCAGAAACATAACTATTAGGTCTTTAATCAGACTGTGCATCACTTTGACTCTGAAAATGAAAAGGTCTTTTGAAACATGTATGGTTACAAAGAGAAACCTGACTAACACCCAGGAGTGGGCTGCTGGGGGTTTGCAGGGGTTCGGGAGAACCTCTAGCTAAGATTCTGTCAGTTCAGAGAACCCCCAAATCCCACTCGTGGCTGAACCTCTTCCTGTTCCTCTGCCTCTATGCTGTCCAACTCTGGGGGCTCCAGAGTCTGTGCATCACTCCCAGATGGCCCTGGCCCCATCTCTGCCTCTGACGCAGAGCCCTCGTCTGGGCCTTCCCAAGACTCTAGGACAGGCCCATGTTCCTCCCCAGCCTCCTCACTGCCACTGCTCCGCAGGCTGCTGGTGGACCACAACATTTCCTTTTACTTTCCAGAAAATGAGGGAGGATCCCCTCAGAGGCACTTCCCATGTCCCTTCTGTTTCTCTGGGCTGATATCTTTTGCAGGATGGTTGTCTAGAGTTTGGCTTTTCTTCCTCTTTCTCCAAGGACATTCCCACATATCTTTCCACTAAGGAAGAAGCTTCCATCCTGTTGGAATAGGATATTCATCTGAGAGCAACAGCAAATGTCTTTGAACTGGACCGTAACTTGGAATCATTGTTGTTTGCTCCAATGGCAAATCTTCCATTTTCTTCCCCTTGCCTACATGAATAAACACAAACAGGGAATTCATCCTTTTTTACTTCCAGGATAATGTTGATCCAACTTCTATCACCATTCCAGCAAGGATGTAGGAAATGGCCAGGCTGAGCCCGAGGGAGGGTCAAATGCATCATCCACCTTGAGTCTCTTCGCACCCACATGTTCTGCCCCAGCTCCGGATTCCCAAGGATTGTCACACACACCAACGGTCCTTATCAAAATTATAATGTACCAAGAATAAACAAAGTCCGGCAAAGATTGGCAACCAGCCCAGAAAACAAGATACGATAAGACACTCACTCTCCAAAATGCTCTCTAATAATTACACATTGTTTCCAGCAAGAAATAGGCTAAGGGAGTGGCCAATTATCCTCAAACCTTACTCTCGAGGAGACCACCTCCTCCTGAGTAGGCACTCCTGCCTTTTGGCAGTCCTGCGTGCTCGAGCATTGAGGAGAGGCTCCTCCACTTTGCTCTCTCCACTTGAAGGAGCCTCTGGAGGTTCTGAAGGCCCAGGCTGAGTCTCTGCCTCTGGCATCACATCCTCTTCAGTCTCCTCACTGTCCGATGTGAGCGCCGGCTGCACAGGCTGCTGGCGCGACCCCATGCTAGCCTCCTCGTCGTCGGGATCAGCCACAATCCGCGCAGGCCACTGGCAGGCCACAACACCACAAGAGATCTAAATCCATCCCATCTTGAATTCTGTTGACTCTTTATCTACCGACAATTTGCTTTGAACGTTAGTAGTTCAGATTCTTGCAGAGAGCATTAACATACAAAGAACCTGCCTTCATTTGAATTGTCTGGACTGTTGATTTCCTGTGCTTGACAAAGAAACTAGTTGTAACTCTGGTGACAAAGTGGACCGTGTGTATATCCCAGCATTGACACCAGCTGAATTCTCATGGCCTTTTTGTCCTCAGTTCCCCTAAACAATTTCTCAACCTCTTCTTCCTACACCCACTTGAGCAATCTGCCACACATCTAGTTCAGATGAAAGATTTTGTTTTCCCGCCTCGAGACACACCCAACGCTTACGGGGGAATTGCCCAACAAGTCTCCATCACTCTGCCAATTCCAGTATCTGGATTCCATTTTGCCAGCTGACTTTTACCTGCCTTTCAGGATGGAATTGGGCCATTTCATGGCAAACATCTGCTTGGAAAATCAACAATGAGCTTAGCAACGATCTTCAGAGGTTCTAGAATCCTCCCTTACCTCTGCCTCAATTTTAATGCTACGTCCCAGGGAGGCAATAGTGAAATCCAAATTTTTTTTACTACTGGTTCTGTGACTTGTGGGCATGGTGCTGCTTGGTGGGCGTGGCTTGGTGGGCATGGTAGTGGAAGGATACGGCAAAATCTCCATTCCCTCCCCACTGCTGGGGGAAGGATATTGCAAAATCTCTATTCCCACCTCCACTAGGGCCAGCCAGAGGTGGTATTTGCCGGTTCTCTGAACTACTCAAAATTTCCGCTACCGGTTCTCCAGAACCTGTCAGAACCTGCTGGATTTCACCCCTGCAGGGAGGATTACACAATGCAATGTCTTCTCTTTTCTTAGAGTGTTCAAGTGCTTCTCTAGCATTGAAACGATCCTCTTATGGAAGCTGTTGACCAACAAGGCCCTTGTGACTCCTGGCAGGAAAGTGCACGAGTCAGAAGTGAGGGTGGAGAGAAAGATTTTTCTAGCTGATATTTGATGCTGTGTCTCTGGCCGAAGGCAAGCCCTGGAGGAAATAACGCTGCTCTAGGCATAGCGGTAGAAGAAATCAAGCTGCAGGAGCCCCTGAGCAAGTGGGATTCCTCCATTTTCTCCTTCCACCAACAACCCTCTTTATGGCTTTTCTTGGCAAGGTGCAAGAAGGACTGGAAGTGGCACTTTGAGAAAAGTGAGCTGAAGCCTTCGTCTTTGTTGTCAATTGTTTTCATTTTTGTGCTACTATTTTATGGAACTGAACCAGTGGTGGGATTCAAATAATTTAAACTGGTTCTCTACCTTAATGACTGGCTGGGTAGGCATGGCTGGGCGATCATGTGACTGGGTGGGCATGGCCAACTCGACATCACTCACATCTAGGGGTGCCTCCCCTCCCCTCCCCTGGCCTCTCCTCTCCTCGCCCCACCCAGCTTCACCCCTCCCCTCCCAGCCACTCCTTGTCACACCCGGCCGGTGAGGAGTGGCTTAGAGGGGAGGGGAGGGGTTGGGCTTCAGCCAGTTCACCAAACTGCACAAAAAGTTAACTACCAGTTCTATCGAACTGGTGCAAACCAGCTGAATCCCAACACTCAACTGAACTATGGAATTCCCTGATGGTGATGTTATCCATTCAGTCATGTCTGACTCTTGCAGATTCTATGGGCCAGGTCTCTCCACATTTTCCAATCTTGTACTACTTCTTTGAGTTTTTCTATATTCTACCTTGATGGTGTCCCGCCATAGTGTTCTTTGGCAGCCTGGCTTCCTTTTACCACTAACTTTCCCCAATATAATTGCTTTCACCAGTGAATTCTCCTGCATACATGGCCAAAATACATGGGAAATCTTTTTGTGATTTTTTTCCTACTAGTAACATGTCTGGTATTCAGTGCTCTGGTACTTGCTTGATGGTCACCTTTGCTGTCCAAGGAATGTGCAGGAATCTTCTCCAGCACCATGGCTCAGGCGGGTTGATTTTTTCCCTATCTTGCTTATTTAAGGTCTAGCTAGCTTTTCCTAACTTTGCAATTTCTTCAATCTAGTGATTGAAGAAGGCAAAGTCTTCTATTAATTTCTTACTTCATTCCTGAGTTGGTTTATTATACTCAACAACATCCTTGGAAAAGGTCTTTGGAATCTTCTTGTTTTTTTTAAAAAAACCCTTTGGGCATAAGGTCTGATAGCAGTGGTGAAATCCAATTTTTTTTTACTACCGGCTCTTTGGCTTGGCTTGTTGGGTGTGGTGTGGCTTGTTGGGCCTGGCAGGGAAAGGATACTGCAAAATCTCCATTCCCACCCCACTATGGGGCTGGCCAGAGGTGGTATTTGCTGTTTCTCTGAACTGCTCAAAATTTGTTTATTGGTTCGATTTATTTATTGGTTCAATTTATATGCCGCCCTTCTCCAGAGACTCAGGGCAGCTTACAATGCGTTAAGCAATAGCCTTCATACTTTTGTATATACCTGCTTAGTAGGGCTTTCGGCCCCCCCAAGCGGTGTTCTTTTTTTATACAAAGTCAGCTTATTGCCTCCACAAACCGGGTCCTCATTTTACCTACCGCAATAGGATGGAAGGCTGAGTCAACCTTGAGCCTGGTGAGATTTGAACTTGCAGTAATTGCAGGCAGCTGGTGCTACTTAACAGCACTTTAGTCTGCTGCGCCTCCAAGGCTCAAAATTTCTGCTACCGGTTCTCCAGAACCTGTCAGAACCTGCTGGATTTCACCCCTGTCTGATAGGGAGGTTTTATACTGACCTCTTTGAATTTGGGAAAAAGCAGGAAAAACTGGTTTAACCAGATGTGCAACTTTTTCCGGATTGAGAGTTATCCTCTGCCACAAGTTCACGGCCCAATTTCTGGTCAGGAAAAAAAAAATGATCTCAAATAAATACTTAGTTTTTAGATAATTGTAGGTCGTGATGCGCCACCCTTCAGGACTGTCCCTTGTTTTCCCAGCTGTGATTCTAATAAATGCCATTATTCTGTCTGTTCTACTTGTCTACCACAGTCTTGGCTTTTGTGTTTTTGAAAACCCGAGGCGATTGCCTGCACTCGCCTTTAAAGAAGCAATTTGACAAGACTAACTGAGTTGCCAACAGCGTGTGTGTGTGTGTGTGTGTGTGTGTGTGTGTGTGTGTGTATCATTATGGGATTGTTGAAAGCAACACCCCTGGAACACTTTGAAAGCGGTGAATAACGTGGGGAAATGTGAATTGTGCCCAAATACCCTTTCCTGCTGCTTTCAGTAACAGGTTCTGCATTGGTGGCTCCCCGTTCAAAGAGACCTTGGCAAAAACACTCTTGAGATATCTGGGGCGGTTGACATTGCTTAGGATGGTGGCTGGATGTGCGCATAACATCTAGCCAAAGATTAAGACCCATTGAAGAAGGAAGAACATTGGTGCAGCGGGGTATGTGAGACTCAGGCTGAGAATACAAGGCCAAGGTTAACCATACTCTGAATTGTGCTTCAAATATAACACTGATGGAGCTTGTGAAAATGGCAAAGTGAACCCATTTGGTCAGGAAAGAAAATAACAAAGAAGCACTGTGAAGTGGCCCAAAGAGCCATACCTCCCCACCAGTGGTGGGTTTCAAAAATGTTTACCACTGGGTCTGTGGGTGTGACTTGGTGGGCGTGGCATGGCTTGGTGGGCGTGGCAGGGGAAGGATACAAATCTCCATTCCCACCCCACTCCAGGGGAAGGTTACTCCAAAATCCCCATTTCTTCCCGATCAGCTGGGACTCGGGAGGCAGAGAATAGATGGGGGTGGGGCCAGTCAGAATTTTTACTACCGGTTCTCCGAACTATTCAAAATTTCCTCTACCGGTTCTCCAGAACTGGTCAGAACCTGCTGAAACCTACCTCTGCTCCCTACCTTCCAGGCCTTGAAGAAACCCCACAGCATTGTGTAGATGCAGAGATTGTGGTTGTGGCAAGATTCAAGGGTACAACATGTTAATTCTGTTTTCAGTTTTTGAACTAGGTTCACCCAAACCAGGGATTTAATTACCAACCAAGCCTGTGCCCCAATGTATGCATTAGCCTAGGTCAAAACGCTGAGTGGCACATGGACTTCTTCATATCTAGTGGTAAAATGAAGATGAAGATGATGATAAGCAGAAGGATAGATGCCTAACAAGAAGGTAGTTGGACTCAATGACAGTGGTGATGAGGCACCACTAGAATATCTGAAGGACCAGGTTGGAGAAATCTATGTGGTCACCAGGACTTGACACTGTCTTGATAACACATCATCCGTCCATCCTTCCATCCGTCCATCCTTCCGTCCGTCCATCCTTCCGTCCATCCATCTGTCCGTCTGTCTGTCCATCCATCTGTCCATCCATCCATCCATCCATCCGTCCATCCGTCCATCTGTCCATCCGTCCATCCGTCCATCCGTCCATCTGTCCATCCGTCCATCCATCCATCCATTGCTTTATTACATTTTTTGGAAAGCCATGCAAGTAGAAAAATAGGGACCACCTTTGGTGGGAAGGTAACAGCATTCCATGCGCCTTTGGTGTTTAGTTATGCCGGCCACATGACCATGGAGACGTCTTTGGACAGCGCTGACTCTTCAGTTTTGAAATGGAGATGAGCACCGCCCCCTAGAGTAGGGAACAACTAGCACATATGTGTGAGGGGAACCTTTACCTTTACCTTTAAGATAATGCAGTCCTTGACTGATGGCAGCTTGGATGAACTGTTTACAATTATATTTTTGTTTGTTTTTAATCTTTTATTGGAAGCTACTCAGAATCTCTAGAGATGGTCATAATATCAATGTCACCACCATGCTCAAAATAAAGCCACTTCTAACTCTTTCACAACCTATCAACTTCTGATTAAAGTGGGTCACCAGCTTTAGAGCATGAAAATCCAGTTCCTAATAGCCCTGAAACCTTTGTTCCATACTCTTCCTTTTGGGGGAGTAAGGAAAGAAATGTAAAAAAAAAATAAAAATGCATCAAAGCATCCACAAAACCAGGACTCTTCTCTCTGCTTCTCTAAGCTGAAATAAAATAAATTCAATTTTTTTTTATTAAAAAAAGGTCATTTTTTTGAAGTCCCAACATTTAGTCACACAAATGTCTTCCATGAAATAACAAGTAAGGGAGATGGTTGTTTTTCCCCATTCAAAAGAATGACAACAAAATTGGATCTAAATGAATGTTTTCATGAAGATTCTTGTCATTTTGGTTTTTAAAGACTGTAAAAGCCTCGGGGGGAGGGGGAGGCATGGGGGGGGGGGAGAAAGAAGAAAAAGGAAATTACAAATGGACCTTCTTCTGATGGCTGTGATGGAGTTGTGATAGCATAAGTAACAAGCATTATGGGCATAATCTGAGCTTTGCATGTATGATTGGTTTTTGGTTTTTTTTGATCTGGTGTTTGAAGGAAAGCAATACGAGACCCATTTTGTTAATAGAAGACCCATTTTGTTACGAAGCATCGTCTTGATGCGGAGCACCACAATCAAGGAAGCTCTCTCTCCAAGGGGCATCAGTCATAAAGGCAAGATCAAAGGAGAAGGCCAAACTAGGCAAGCTACCGGAATATGTTAAAGCTGAAGATCCGGTTCAATTATAGTGAAATGGAAACAGCGCCATTCTTCCCCAGAAGGTTTTGACAGCTAAATTCACACAAAAGGCTACACTCTGGTTGTTTTAACCACTCGCCCATAGAAGAGTATTGAAATAATAAATAGGTGATTTTTAATGAGATTATGACACCGGGCATAGATCCCCCCCCCTTTATGGAACAGCTGTATATTGCAGGAGTCAAAAAGAGGGCTGTGAAAATATCTACAGACCCCTCATATCCTGGACATAAATTGTTTCAACTTCTACCCTCAAAAAGACGCTATAGGGCACTGCACACCAAAACAACTAGACACAAGGACAGTTTTTTCCCCAAATGCCATCACTCTGCTTAACAACTAATTCCCACAACACTGTCAAATAATTAACTAAGACTGTATTACTATTATTCTTCTTTCCCTTACTAGTATCTATCTCTTCCCACTTATGACTATAACCATGTTGCTTGTACCTTTTAATTATATTGCTTTTATTTGTTTCCCTAGTACGATTTGGTAGTTTATTAGTAACCATGACTATCACTAAGTGTTGTATCTTTTTATTCTTGATGAATGTATTTTATTCTCCTTATGTACACTGAGAGCATATACACCTAAGACAAATTCCTTGTGTGTCCAATCACACTTGGCCAATAAAGGATTCTATTCTATTACATCTAACGTCAGAAGTACACACACTGTGGCTGCTTTTAAAAGAGTAGCACATATTTTAAATGCATTACCCTGTCATACAATTTGCAAACGCAACGGAATGTGGGACCCCTTCTCTTTTCATCTGTACCTGCTTAAGGGTAATGCACAGAAGGAAGGAAAGTGGAAAGTAAAAATTAAAAAAAGAAATAGTTCATTTTCTCCCTTGGCTTCTCCTGGTACATTTTTATTTCTCCTTTTTTTGGGGGGTGGGGGGAGTTAAACATTGGTTCTAATTCATGTATGCATGCACGCGCATAGGCATGCTCACACCATCCACACGCTCAGGAACGTCAAGGAAAATCAGTGCCGTTCCTGGAGCAGATCCACCCCTGTTTTTGGAAGACAAACAGGGGGCCAGATTTTCAATCGTGCTCCGTGCCCAGTTTTTCACCCACGCCGCTGAGTTTTCTCAAAACCTGGTGCTTTGTGTCTCTGCTACCATATGAATTGGAACAGGAGGCCAGATCCCTGCTGGTGGCAACTGATGTCATTCCATCGCATGGAACCGATTCCTGCAGTGCATACCGACTTGTGACAGCGGGGGTGGGGAGGGGGGAGGATCTGGCAGTTGTGTTTCGAAGCGTGACTGGGGATAACCTCGCTGCCATCAGGTTTCCTGAAACGCCTGGCTCCAAAGCGCTTGCAGGATTTTCTTGGCAGACAAACTCTAGCAGGATTTCGGGTGAATCCGATCTCTCCTGCCTTGTGGTCCACATATGCTGGATTCCCTGGGATCTGTGTTGAATCTGAAAGGTTTCCTGGAGCTGAAAGGTGCTGAATGCTTGCCAATAACTTGGGGTGAGGGGGGGGAAGTATTAAGTGACCCATTATTTTCTCTGCCTATTTTCCCCATCTGTAATTTTTAAAACTGGGCAAACGTTGAAGGGATGCTTTGCTTTGATGATGCTTGGAGCCAAGTATTCCTTTTCTGGAACAGAGGTCCTTCCAGGAAAGGAGTGGAATTTTCTGTTTCCTGGACTCTTCTCAGCTGTAGCTCAGGTTGACTCTTCAAGCAACATATGCCTTCCAGGTCAACAAAACACAACTGCTGTTGTACGTATCACATGCTGCACCCAAGCAAGTAAACCACATTCTCGTTTAACATGATAGGATAGGATAGGATAGGATAGGATAGGATAGGATAGAATAGAATAGAATAGAATAGAATAGAATAGAATAGAATAGAATAGAATAGAATAGAATAGAATAGAATAGAATAGAATTCTTTATTGGCCAAATGTGATTGGGCACAGAAGGAATTTGTCTTTGGTGTATATGCTCTAAGTGTACATAAAAAGACAAGATACACTCGTTAAGAATCATAGGTACAACACTTAATGATAGTCACAGGATACAAATAAGTAATCAAATCATACTAGGAAACAATCAATATCAATTTAAATTGTAAGGATACAAGCAACAAAGTTACAGCCATACAGTCATAAGTGGGAGGAGATGGGTGATAGGAACAATGAGAAGAATAATAGCAATGCAGACTTAGTGAATAGTTTGACAGGGTTGAGGGGATTATTTGTTTAGCAGAGTGATGGCATTCGGGGGAAAACTGTCCTTGTGTCTAGTTGTTCTGGTGTGCAGTGCTCTTTAGCGTCGTTTTGAGGGTAGGAGTTGAAACAATTTATGTCCAGGATGTGAGGGCTCTGTACATATTTTCACAGCCCTCTTTTTGACTTGTGCAATGGAAGGCAGGTTGGTACTAATTGCTAAGAGAATACCTGGGTTGTTCATAAACAAGTCCATTTTAATTAACCTAGCATTAATGCTTTTTATGCCCTCCCCCAAAATGAGCACATGTAGACAGAACAAAATTCTAATTTTAAAGGACCCTCTGTCTAGCTGAGACCACCCAAGCCAACTTTCAACCTATTATCTGTCATCTGCTTTGGTTGGCTCATCGCAAAAAGCTAAGCAGGATCAGATCTGGTTAGCATTTCAATGGGAGACCATTCCAGAAATTCCTGGCAGTGCCCTGGAAGGAAAAAGTTGAAAAAACACATAGGAAGAAGACACTCACTAACCACTTTCTTATTTTCCCATAAGAACTACATGGCCTATCCTTCAAATCAATACCTTGACTTAAAGATGTCTGTAGATTTTTACCTGCCTAGATGAAAGAGGAATAGGTTCTTTATTTTCCTTCTGAAAAATGGGAAAGCCTCTACAATAATTTGTCTATCTGTCTACCTAGCTCAGTGCTGCCAAAACGTCTTGGACAACAAGAAAGATATGTTTTTTCCAGTGGTGGGATTCAGCCAGTTTGCACCACTTTGGGAGAACCGGTTGTTAACTTTCTGAGCAGTTTGGCAAACTAGTTGTTGGAAGAACTCATTAGGGCAGAGAACCGACTGTTAAATTACTTGAATCCCACCACTGGTTTTTTCCCATTATCCATTTCGAGTGGCTGTTTCAACTGGAGATGAAACTACAGCCCTTCTGCATACACAGCCTATATCAGCGTTGGCGAACCTTTTTGGCACAGAGTGCCGAAACGGGAGTGCGTGTGCATGGGTAGGAAACAGGAAGGGCAGCCTCCCCAGTGTGCATACACATGCCAGAAAGATGATCTAATGAAAAGAAGGACTAGGGGAGACATGAGAGCAGTGTTCCAATATTTCAGGGGCTGCCACAAAGAAGAGGGAGTCAAGCTATTCTCCAAAGCACCTGAAGGCAGGACAAGAAGTGATGGGTGGAAACTAATCAAGGAAAGAAGCAACTTAGAACTAAGGATAAATTTCCTGACAGTGAGAACAATTGATCAGTGGAACAACTTGCCTCCAGAAGTTGTGAATGGTCCAACACTGGAAGTTTTTAAGATGTTGGATAAACATTTATCTGAAGTGGTGTAGGGTTTCCTGCCTAGGCAGGGGGTTGGACTAGAAGATCTCCAAGGTCCCTTCCAATTCTATTATTCTATTTTCTATTTCTGGTTTCTGGCACATTTTTTTATTCTTTTTATTCTTTAATTTGATTTATATGCCGCCTTTCTCCAGAGACTCAGGGCAGCTTACAATGCGTTAAGCAATAGCCTTCATACTTTTGTATATTTTTATACAAAGTCAGCTTATTGCCCCCACAATCTGGGTCCTCATTTTACCTACCTTAGAAAGGATGGAAGGCTGAGTCAACCTTGAGCCTGGTGAGATTTGAACTTGCAGTAATTGCAGGCAGCTGATCTTAATAACAGTGAATTAGTCCACTGCACCACTCAGGACTCTTTGTGCCCAAGCCACTTGGTCTTCCAGTTTCTGGCGCGAGTGCACGTGCGAAGACCAGCTGACTGGCACGCATGCGTTCACCGGAAATCAGAAGAGCAGCCGCCCAGTGCTTGCATGGGCACCGGGTGGCTGAGCTTCTGGTTTTTGGTGCTCCTGCGCATGTGAAGACCGGCTGGCTGGTGCACCATAACCCGGAAGAACAACGGGCGATGGCTTGCATGCCCAGAGAGATGGCTCTGCTTTCCACTTCCAGCACGCGTGCCATAGGTTTGCCATCACTGGCCTATATTTTCTGAACTATGTCATCCTACTAACCAATATTCCTTCAGGGTGCACTGCTGACCATATCAAAATCAGCTTCAAGTCAGCCAAGGCATCATTCCAAATATATCATTTTTGACTCCTATCAGGATTAGATAGTGTGGCCAGCAGTCCTCCAGGTTTTCTTTGTTCTTTGGGGGGGAAAAAAGGGACTCTAGTTGGAACCAGAGTCTCTGTTGAAAGTGGATTTTGAATAATTCAACCCCCCCACCCCCCCACCCCGCTACCAATTGCTCCACCCCCAAACAATTCTCTGGATGTCCTCTGTGTTTTGCTGCGTAGGACGGCTCAGCTGATTAAGATTCCATCCTGTGTGAGGCAGCACTCCAGGTTCTCAGATTCTTGCAAGGAGCCAAGTGTTCAGAAAGCTGGCATAAGAGTATCTCCTGGAATTATTCATCTTTTTCCATTCCAAGGGCCTCCTGTATTTGAGTGCGCCATCTGTCTGCTTCTTCAGCACTGGCTTACACCGTTCAGCGGTGATGGCAATGTTAGCAACCCACAAGCCGTGCTGGAATGTGACTCAGGCTTAAGCTCCTTCCCATGACCTGAGCCGAAGTGGGGTGAACGGACTCATGCAGTGGCTTGATCTGGGAGCTACTGCGGAAAATTGATAATAGCAAGCAAGATTTTTGTTTTGTTTTTTTTAAAGCGGAAGCATTTCTCTCTCCCCCCTTCGTTATCTGGGAATTAAACATACATACCGTCCTCGAAGTGCGACTGCAATTGAGCCCCAAATTTATGTTGCGAAGTGAAACGTTTGTTAAACGAGCTTGCCCCATTTTACAACTTTTCCTGTCGTTGGGCTGTTAAGCGAATCATTGCAGCATTTATTAAGTTAGGAACATGGTTGTTAAGCGAATCTGATTCCCCATTGACTTTGCTCGTCAGGAGGTCGCAAAGGGAGATGGCATGACTCCGGGATGTTGCAACCATCCTAAATATGAATCACATCTGAATTTTGATCACGTGACCACCGGGATGCTGCAATGGTGGTAAGTGTGAAAAATGGTCATAACTCACTTTTTCAGTGCCGTCTGAACTTTGAACAGTCACCAAATGATCTGTTGTAAGTCAAGAACCACCATCTGTATTGGAATAATGTTCTGGGCCTGTTTTCTGAAGAGCTGTCCGCAGGTCCAGGCTCCATTAGTCTTTTTTTTAAGCTAAATGATGCAATGTCATCATCTAGTGGCAAGGAGTATCACTGGATACAGACAGACATGGATGTGCAGATAAGGTCTTTAATAAGCACAGACCTAAAGTGGGATTAATGCCCAAGCAAGCAAGGAAGAAAAAAAGTCAGCTTAATAATTTCTCCCCATAGTACGAAGAACTCATTTAGATATTTGGGCTCTGTTGGGGCCTGACTGATTGCGGAGAATCAGAAAATTTAATCAGCTTAGCTAGCGGTGGAATGTGATGCATTTGGTCGATGCTGCCCCTGGCTAGGTTCACACGCTCTGCTAAATCAGATTTTTAACTATCTGTTGGACAGGCCCAATTGCTGGGCTTAAATAGGGACCTTGGTTAAGGACCATGGACGACAAGTGACAGAGGCTGGATTGATGCAACGTGTTTAGCTAATATTGGCCAAACTGCCCTAGAGCTGAACACAGTAAGCGAACCGAGCTGGGTGACTTCTGTTGTTTCAAATCTCCTTCAGTTTCAGTTGTTATTTTTTATTTATTTTTATTTTATTTCGAATTTTTATACCGCCCTTCTCCCTGAGGACTCAGGGCGGTGTACAGCCAAGTAAAAAACACACAATACGAACATTAAGAACAGTTAAAAAATATCTTAATTGGCCCCAAAATTAAAAAAACAACCCAATTTAAAATCGTTTAACAGGATTTGCTTAGGCTAGCCCGGCTTGTTGGAAAAGGAAAGTTTTAAGGGCACGGTGGAAGACACGGAGGTCTTGGATTCTCCTTATCTCTGGGGGCAGCTGATTCCAGAGGGTAGGAGCCCCCACAGAGAAGGCCCTCCCCCTGGGGGTCACCAGCCTATATTGCTTGGCTGATGGCACCCCGAGGAGGCCCTCTCTGTGGGAGCGCACGGGTCGATGGGAGGTCGTCGGTGGCAGAAGGCGGTCTCGAAGATAACTAGGTCCTATGCCATGGAGTGCTTTAAAGGTGGTAACCAACTTTATTGGTTATGGCAGTTTCGCGTTACGCTCAATGTGAAAAGGGTAAAAGGTTTAGATTGAACCACTGTTCTGTGTTCCCCACTTCCTCCCAGGATGAAAAATCTAACACACTTAGCAAAGCATTAAAACAGGCAGCTGAACCACAAGTCTTGCATGATGTTCCCTTAGAGCAGGGGTGTCAAACTCGATTTCATTGAGGGCTGTATCAGGGTTGTATTTGACCTCGGAGGGGGGGGGCGTAGCCGGGGGTGGGGCATGGCCAGCTCGATGCCACTCGTGTTGGGGGTGCCTGTGGTGGCCCAAGCACTCTGCCAGCAAAAACGGGCTCCCAAGGTCCGTTTTCAGCTGGGACGGCCTCCTGCAACCCTCTGCCAGTGAAAACGGAGCTCTGCTGGCAGAGACACCACCGACTGATCCTTTGCTGTTTCCAGGGCGGCTCTATGGCCCAAATCTAAGCATCTCGTAGGCCACATCCGGCACCCAGGCCTTAACTTTGACACCCTTGCCTTATAGCCACGGGTGAAATCCAGCAGGTTCTGACAGGTTCTGGAGAACCGGTAGCGGAAATTTTGAGCAGTTCGGAGAACCGGTAGCAGAAATTTTGAGTAGTCTGGAGAACTAGCAAATACCACCTCTGGCTGGCCCCACAGTGGGGTGGGAATGGAGATTTTGCAATATCGTTCTCCCAAGAGTGGGGAGGGAATGGGGATTTTGCAGTATCCTTCCCCTGGAGTGGGATGGGAATGGAGATTTTGCAGTATCCTTCCCCTGCCACACCCACAAAGCCATGCCCACCAAGCCACACCACACCCACCAAGCCACACCCACAGAACCAGTAGTAAAAAAAGTTTGGATTTCACCACTGCTTATAGGCATTGATGAAGCTCTACCAAGGCTTAACAGAGGAGATTACTGGAATCATAGTTCAACCTATTTGGGGGGCACCAGGCTGGGGAGGGCTGAGTGGGAGATGCTGTAGACGGGGGAAAAGAGATACGTATTTAACCTCAGTAGGAAAGGAAGCATGTTCTTCCACTTTTTCAGAGAAAGACCAACATTTGATCATACTTTTGTAGTACTTCTAATAGTACTGCTATCTTTTTTTCATTTCAAGGTCACGTTTGGATAGGCTTCAGAGGTGGCTTTATGCCTATTGGGAACTGGAGTTGAAACCTGCATGAATGTGGGTAGTCCTGGACTTACAACCGTTCGTTTAGTGATCGTTTGAAGTAACAACGGTGCTGAAAAAAGTGACTTATGAACGTTTTCACACGTATGACCACTGCAGCATCCCCATGGTCAGAAGTGGGCATCACACACTCTAACAACCGGTTCGCCCAGCACCAGAAATGTGAGTGTGCATATGCAAGCAAAGTCAATGGGGAAGCCAGATTCTCTTAACAACCATGCCACTAACTTAACACCTGCAGTGATTCCCTTAAGAACTGTCGCAAGAAAAGTCATAAAATGATGCAAAGCTCGCTTAACAACTGTCTCGCTAAGCAAAAAAGAAATTTTGGGCTCCATTGTGGTCATCAGTTAAGGACTACCTGTAAAGCAAGAGCCAAAAATTAGTGAGGCCATCTATTTTTTCCTCTGTCTCTTTTTCCCACACAACACACTTTCCAGAAAAAGGACAGCAGTGTCTTACCAGAAGTCTGAACAGGTTCATTTGCAGAGTCCTTTCGAAATTAGACTAAAGACCGTATGTGGCTTTAAAGATGAAAGCTGTCCCCCCACTACCCACCTGTCAAATAATATGGCTTGTATCACACCTAATTCCTGCTTGACAGTCTCGGTTCTAAATCCAGCATTATCCAATGTTCCTGCTTCTAAAAGTCCATCATCAGGTAATCTAGGTGGGATGAATTAATAAATCAAGGCCAATGCCTCCTTTTTTTTTCCTTCTGAAAAGCCAGCAAACTGCAAAAAGCAAGATTTGCCTCCCTCCCTCCCTCCTTCCCTCCCTCCTTTCTTTTTTTTTTTTTTTTTAAAACTTTGGCTGCTGTTTTATTTTCCCTGCTCTCCTGCTCACAAGCTGTTTCTGCCCGATGCAGATAGAAGGAAGAACGTTTGTGTGCTTGGAGAAAAAGACTTTCTCCCACCCTGTGACGGCTGCATTTAACAAAAAAGAAATAAGACTCAGTTTTGCTGTTTATCTCTACTTGTAATTTGACATGGCACATATAAACTGGCTAAGAATGGAAGGAAGGAAAAAGGGGTATGAATCATCGGTGATGATAATTGCTCTCAGATAGCGCTTTCATATTTTTATTTTTTTTTTGACTTCTAGGGTTCGGTTGGCACGCTAGCGAGACCCCTTTATATCACTTTTGGTAGGGTTGGATGTATCAGTTGCCAGCCCATGCCAGTTTCATTTGCATTCAATTATGCCTATTCCATCCAATTTCCACTGCAGTTAGTGAATTAAGGGTGCATGCACATATACATACAGCACGCCTTTTATCTACAATTTTCTTTAATCTGGGCCATGTAGGTTGCAATGCTGAACGCATTTGGGTAGGCGGGTTTTGGTTTTTTTTGAGACGAGAGCAGAATAATAAAAAAAAATCAGTACGCTCCTATTCACATAGGGCAGTGGAAGGGCAGTGGAAGGGCAGTGGGGGGCAGTGGAGGGCAGTGGAGGAAGGGCAGTGGAGGTGGGTTCACTTAAAAATGCAGATCAAATGAAACTCTTCGTCAACCATTGCCTTGTCAATTAACTGCTGCTATGAATGACTTGTGCGTGATGTGGCCGTGTTTGACCCAAAGACACATTCACAAATGTCTCTCTTCTATTACCTGCTTGGTATTGTAGGAAGTTAGCACCCAGCCCTTTCCTAGAAGAATGAAATATTTTGGGAAATATTAAAAAGGCAGAATATTATGTTTCCCTGGATGAAAAATGGAGAAGCGTGTTTTTAAAGACAAAGCAGCTCCCACTTTCCTGTCTCCACTCTTTTGTTAATGGGCCAGAGGCAGAAACTCAATCTTTGTCAATGGACCTCATCTGCAAGACAATGGGATCCATCTAGAATAGAAACTCACCACATGGCACTTGGGAAGATTACATCAGCCAGCAAGGCTAGCTAGGACCCCCACCCCCTGGGAATCTGACAACCAATGAGGATACTCTTTCTGGGCCCCAGGAGGTTCAAAGCCAGAGAGGGCATAAAACCCGAAAACTCGTTGTATCTGCCCCTTTTCTCTTCAGGAACTCAAACCATGTGATCCTGTCCACCATTAAACCATCTTTCCAAGCAGTCTCCATGTTTCCAGTGTCTTTTTCCCCACTTGGAGCTGAACCCAGAAGGATATTTCTTCCTACAGTATTAACTCATATTCAATCCTGATTTAATCCTGTTGGGTCAAGGCTCAGCAGTTATTACTATGCTGCTGCCTCACCTTACCTAGTGGGAGAATTGCTCTTAGATCTTCCGCTGCATCAATGCTCCTTGTAACTTTAGAGCAGGAATGGGGATTTCATGGGTGCGAGGGCTGTTCTGTGCTTTGCATGCTATACTCTGCAAGAAGGTGGAGCAGAACCCAAGTCGATATTTGGGGCAGGGGAGTAATGAATTTTTTAAGAGGGAAAAGCCTCTGCAGGTCATAAAGTTTTCATCCTGCATCTGAAACCCATCCTGCATCCCATCTCCCCAAATGGAAAAAAGAGATTAATTTCTAACCTATTCGCTCTCTAGAGCTCAAGAGTGAGTAGGGAGGGTGAGACATAAAAGGGATGGTAACAAGGTACAACACAGGGGTGAAATCCAGCAGGTTCTGACAGGTTCTGGAGAACCGGTAGCAGAAATTTTGAGTAGTTCGGAGAACCGGCAAATACCATCTCTGGCTGGCCCCAGGAGTGGGGTGGGGATGGGGATTTTGCAGTATCCTTTCCCTAGAGTGGGTGAGAATGGAGATTTTGCAGTATCCTTCCCCTGTCACGCCCACCAAGCCACACCCACCAAGCCACACCACGTCCACCAAGTCACGCCCACAGAACCGGTAGTACAAAAATTTGGATTTCACCACTACTACAACAGTTGTATACCTGCTTTATAGTATTTTCACAAACTATGGCCTTTACAACAAAGAGCTGACTTAACGTGTGTCCTAAATAAGAATGCCCAAAGCAACATCTATGTTGATCTGTTGGAACAAAGACAACCCAGAGTTGTGGACTGTTAACAATTAATACATCGCATATGATGGGAACGTGCTACCCATGGGCCACTTGGTTTTGTGCTCACAGAGTCTTGAAGTCTGGATTTTTCCTTTTTTTCAAAAATAGGAAATAGCAAATAAAATACAGCAGGTGCATTAACTTGCTGAAAAGTTTATTGTCCTTAAAATAAAATTAAAAATCCCCAACCTCTGCAAAAATGAGCAAAAGTACAGAAAATCCCTCACTGCTCCGCCCTGGTATCGCTAGAAATTCCAGGGCCTTGGAAGGCTGAACAGTTGTTTTTTTTTAAAAAAAAGGTGTGGTTCCTCCCATTACAAAAAGTTTTTCCAACCCTGGATTGTGATGTAAACGTTCATAGGCTGTGTATCCTCTTTTGTCAGCGTTCTATCTCGAGGCAGGACAGATCCTTGGCTGTTCAAAGGGAAAGAAATGCAGGAGATATTGACAAAGATACTCATCTACTGATAATCATCTCTTCATGCAAACCCACAACTGTGCCAGTAGTGGCTTGGTGACGGCACAACAGTGATGACCTCATCGCTGTTGTGTTTGCTTCTGTGCTTTTCAAAGAGGACATGCAGAAGCTGCTCGGTGGAAAGAGGATGCAACAGGAGAAGAGGCCCCTATTCCTCATCAGAATCAGAAAAACGAGGCAGCTGTTAGAACGAAAAAACTCTGAACTAATGCAGACGTCTTAATATCTTTGTATAGAGGAGGTCTATTATGAATCATTCTTTGCTACCCTATTACTCAGCTTTTGATAGGGGCTTACTTGTCTCAAGTGCTTTTCATTACAGCCCTAATGCTGTCTATTAACATACTGGATGGAAGCTCTTTTCTCATCGGAGGCATGCATCACTGTGCTTTTAAAGATTATGGGGCTTGCAAATACATAACACTTTACCGCTTTGCAGATGTAATTCACGCAGAACAAAAAACGGCACATATCCTGATAGGTAAATATCGTAGCTAACCTACACCCCCCACCCCCTCTAGAACCCAGGTAAGGAGAAATATGAGTGTTTAAGATGATTTGAGTCTCATTTATGAAAATGGAAATCAATCAGTTAAAGAAATCATAGTCTTGAGAATTAACTGCGTTACAGAGGAAAAGGGAGTGGCCAAAGAATTCCTATTGCGATAGGAATAGGATTGGGGAAACGGTGCTTTTAATATTGCTCCTTTAAAATAATTTCCTGTTCCTTTAAAATACTTTCCTGTAGGAAATGTCTTTTTCGTCTCCCTGAACAATTTTTAATTTTCAATTTTTCTACAACAGGATCCCAGGTCCAGACATGGGAGATGCAAGCTGGATATCCCATTTTAAGTTGACCTGTGTCATTAGGTATTGCTGTTCTTAATCCTTCCCTCCTCCCAATCCTGGCAATTCATGTCAAGTGGCTGGATTTTGTTTGAAGTCTCCCAACAATAAATGGAGAGCCCAAGTTCTCTTTTTTTGCCAGTGCTATGGATAAAAATTGTTCTTCAGAATCCAAACCTCACTCTTTTTTTTTTTTTGAATTTATATTTATATGCCGCCCTTCTCCGGAGACTCAGGGCAGCTTACAATGCGTTAAGCAATAGCCTTCATACTTTTGTATATTTATGCAAAGTCAGCTTATTGCCCCCACAATCTGGGTCCTCATAGTATTCAGAAATACTCTGAACATTAACAGGGGTTAGGGTTAGGGTTTGTGCTTCTTGTCTGGACTACTAAGAGCTGATAGATGGTTTCATTGCTAACATAACTGGTGATTCATGAACATTAAAGTAGAACACTGCTATTTATTTATGATTGTTAGTTCTGGGCTGTTCAATACTTCAACAACTCTGGGCAGTTTATGAATAAGCTATGGGACGCGAGCATGTCTTCTTGAGATCACTACTAGTTCAGTCTCTGGGTGGGGATTTGGCTGCATTTTGTAGGTGTTGCACATGGATCTGAATGCGTGTATCTTTAATGCCACATTGGTACAGTAACTGGGTATTTAATTTACTGCAGCTGCTGAGGTGTATTTTGAAATAGCGATAACCTACTTTAAGATAAATATATTTTTCTCATGTGACTCTCTTGGCTTTTAAGTAGAGAAGAGTGTGCTATAGGATAAATGGATGTACCAGATGGAAGAAAGTTTTCCGCTACACGCAGTAGCTAAATGCAAATTGGCAACAATCGGCACTGACGGAAAAGATAATAGGTTGGAATTCACATTATAATATTTTAATTCCTTCCCCACTCTCGTTTTCTCACTGGATTCATTTTGACAATTCCAGGTAGCTGATAAGGTAAAGAATACCAGAAGTCATAAAATGGGATAAAATATGAACTTCTCACCCCTCCTGCAGCCCCCAGAAGGGGCAGTGTGCCTACCCACATAATCCTTGAGTGGGTCCAGCTTCCTGCTCTACAAGTTTTATTATCTTGTTCGGAACATTTTAATTAAATAAAAATGGATGCTGCAAACCAGAAGGCTGAAACAAACATAATCTGCATTGTGTTTATCGTTTTAACCTTGTTGCTAAATTGAGAATGTAAGTTGTTCAGATTTTGATATGACTGAAGCCACATATAAATAAGCAAACAGAGTCTAACATAGACCCCCCCCAGCATTCTTAAAAGTTGTATTTATTATTATTTATTTAAAGATCCTAGGCAGCTCACAACAACCAATCCATACAGCATAAAAACACTTCATACCATTCCCATCAAACTGTTGTTATTATTATTATTTATTTATTATATAAATTTATTTGGCTACCTATCTTGCAACTGTGATTCTGGGCAGAGAACATAAAGTGAAAATCAACCCAACCCAAGCATTCCTCAGCAACAATTATTTATTTTATTTATTTTTCACACTTCTAAAGCACCCATCTCCCTCAGAGAAGGAATCCAGATGGTATACAGCAAAGTATTAAATTATTATTAATAAAATAATGGCACCTAAGGCAAAGCCAATTCAAACCCTACAAAAATGGAGAAGTATATTGACAATTTTCCCCAGACTATAGATGCCATGCTCTGGGGAACATCCAAATCTTCAAGGATTTATAAAATGCTTTGAGGGTTGAGGGCTATGTGAATCTCAAGGAGAGTATGGTGTTCCAGAGTGGTTAATGGCTACTGGAAGGACTAAAAAGTTGGCACTTTGAGAAATAGTGCTGTGAAAACCAGTTGTGTTAACTTGGAGCAATTGTCTCACAGGAGCAACAGGCTTATAACTTAAAAGTTGGTGCAAACATAGAAGAAAGGAAGATAGATAGGTAGCTAGGTTGGTAGGTAGGTAGGAAGGAAGGAAGGAAGGAAAGAAGAAAAGGAAGGAAGGAAGGAAGAAAAGAAGGAAGGAAGGAAGGAAGGAAGGAAGGAAGGAAGGAAGGAAGGAAGGAAGGGATTACCTTCTTAATATTTATTTATTCTCCTGTTTTGTTTCTACATGCCAGACTCTGACACTAGGTGAAGAATTTGGAGTCCAACAGTAAGTTACAGACTATTTCAGCAAATTCATATGAGCAGTTCATAAAGTTGGATACTAAACAGAATTGGGCAAGGGGAAAAGGAGAATTACTCCAAGGAAAACAGATAGTGGGGAAAGTAAGGTATGGAGACCAGGAAGAATATGGTTTTTCAAATAGCTTTGCACCATGTGAGTTTCAGATATCAGTGCAGAAACTCTGTCAGGCTCTGCAGCTATCTCTCTATCGAAGGCTGGATATGCTACAAATCTTCTAATGGGATTAAAGCTTAATGCTGTGAGTGGAATATTGAGGGAGAGGGAGGGAGAGAAACAGACTACTTTCTGCCTGAGATATTCCCAGCTGCACACAAGCAGGAAAGGAAACTTCAATTTGCTGCCAACTGGATCTTTTGCTTACAACTGGCAACATGACTTGGCCACAACACCAAACTTTTTAACTATGCTATTTTGACCTGGCCTGAATTGCACTTTCATTAAACTACTCTTTTTCTCTAGCCTTTGCATCCTCAAATACATTGCCCCTAAAAATCCATTGAAGGAAAAATGCAGGTCTTCTCTCCCCTCCTTGGCTGTTTTCACACAATACGGTTAACCAGGTCAGTTACAACCCCAGTGGCCACATTCACCCAAAATGTTAAACCTGATTAATTTCAACCAAGAGTTGGAGGTGACAGTACTGTAGTGAGATGTGTTTTGGAGGGGCTAATTTAATGTACTGACCAAATCCAGCCAATTCATTCTGGCAAATTTTGTTTCACAGTCAGAGGATAAAATGTCTTTACCAAATATAGTGTTGGTGCAACACTATATTAAGCAGGAATGGACAGGAGGAAAACAGCATCCTGCTGTTTAATTTCTGCTGGAACATGGTTAAGATTCTAACAAAACATCCTGGGTGAGGTGGACTTGGTCCAACAAATTCATCTGTTACTTAAAGTGATGATTTACCTGTTTATTTCTTCTTTTCAAAAGGTATTGCTATATCACGTCTCTTTTCAGAAAATCTAAAAGCATTTACAGTAACAATAACATAATCCCAGAATAAAATAGAGTAAAACCAGTAAAAAAAAAAACATTCCATGAAAATAGACCTGTTGGGGGACTTTAGAGGGGATAGGCCAACATAAAGAGATAGATTTTAAAGAGACGTTTACAAAAGTGAATTATTTTCATATCAGCCACCATCTACTTAGTCACTCCAGGGACTCAGAAAAATTTGTTGTTCAGGCCTTTGTGGAGGTTGGAGAATAGTGGCCAATCTGCCAACTCCTGCTGAGCCAGCAAGATCAATAGAAGAGAAGAAAGTAAAAGAGAGAGAGAAAAAATTCTCGCCACCACACATGGATATGCTCTGGACAGGGCTTTTGAATAAAAAGAAAGGCAATGAGAAACGCAAAGGTCACGAGGGCCCCTAAAAGCAAAAGAGCTGGTTTATTAAGCTTGGAAGCCAATGAAGAAAATTCCATTATCATCCAAGGAGGGAGGGGTAATATAATTCAAATTAGGATAAAAAGTTATCAAATGATAGCATGGCACGTAAGTAAAGCATAGCCACTGCTGTGCTCACCATGAGTCTCACTGTTGTGGTCCACCAGCAGCCTGTGGAGCTGGCAGTGGAGTCAGACAGTGAGGAGGCTGGGGAGGACAATGGGCCAGTCTTGGAGTCTGGGGAAGGGCCAGACGAGGGCTCTGCATCGGAGGCAGAGATGGGGCCAGGGCCATCTGGGAGTGATGCATGGACTCCGGAGCCTCCAGAGGCGGATAGCAGAGAGGCAGAGGAACAGGAGGAGCCTGTTCCTAGTGCACGCATGCGCAGAGCTGCCAAAAGGCAAGATCAGCTAAAGCAAAAGGGACGACTCGGGAGTAAGACCAGGAGATGATTGGCCCCTCCCATAAGGCTTAAAAGAGCAGCAAAGGCTCTTGGGCTCTTTGTAGGAAGGCAACATTGCTAAATCTGTTTCCAATCGGCATCTCTTGCTTCTGAACTTCGTGGGTCTTTGCCAAGAAAGGCTTTTGGCAGGGTGCCAAAGAAGATAAAGGTTTGTGATAAGGCTGAAGGACTTATTCTGAAAGACTTGGTTTGCAATTAATTTGGACTAAGCTGGGAATGAAGTAGTTCTCAGCTGTTATAATAAAATAGGTTTGTTTGGGACTAATTGTGTCTTGTAATGACTAAGTGAGCCTAGGTCACAACACTCACCACTGAGAAAGCCTAGGAGAATTTTCCTCTTCTCCCTTCCATAGTTACTTTGAAGAACTTCAAAAGCTATTTGCACATACAGCTCTATTCTGAAGTTTAAACAACATAGTAAAATAGACTGGCATTCGGAGGCTGGCAAAGGAACGAGACAAAGCTGCACATTCTGTCCTGATTCATTCAACCTACATTCTGAATGTATGCTGAAGGAGGCTGTATTGAAAAAAGATGAACTCCAGTTTTAAAACTGAGGAAGGAACATCAATAACCTGCACTATGCTGATGACACAACTCTGATAGCTGAAAATGCAAATGCAGGTTCTAGTAATGAAAGTCAAGGAGCACGTGAAAAATATTGAGATGAAGATTAAATGTAGAGAAGAACAAACTAATGACAATATGTACAGCAACCAGTCTTAATGCTGACGTTGAAGTGTTTTCTGCCTTTTAGGTTCAACTATCAGCAATGAAGGGACTAGCAGGTAAGAAATACACTAGATTAGTATTTGATAATCATAATCATAAGTTTATTTGTCAAGCATATATAAGATAACAGGTAAAAGTATAAACGTAATTTGAATACAGGAAAAAAGTAAAAAGCAATATTAGGACAGGGATGGTAGGCACACTGGTGCATTTATCCACGCCCCTTACAGACCTCTTAGGAATGGGGTGAGGTCAGTTTAAGGTTAAAGTTTTGAGGGTTTGGGGAAGAAACCACAGAGTCAAGTAAGGCATTCCAGGCGTTGACCACTCTGTTACTGAAGTCATATTTTCTGCAATCGAGTTTGGAATGGTTTACCTTGAGTTTATATCTATTATTTGCTCGTGTATTGTTGTGGTTGAAGCTGAAGTAGTCATTGACAGGAAGTACATTGTGGCAGATAATTTTATGTACTATGGTTAGGTCAGACTGAAGTTGGCATAGTTTTAAGTTGTCTAAGCCCAAAATTTGAAGTCTGGTGGCATAAGGCTTTAGCAGAAGTCTTTAGAAAAGGCTGTGATTTGTCTATTCCGAAAACAAATTAGAATCATGCAAGTAATGGTTTTCTCTGTGACAATCTATGGAAGTGAAAGTTGGGTTTTGAAGAAGCAGGACAGAGAACATGTTGACACTTTTTAACATTGGAGAAGACTTGCACATACCATAGATAAGCAAGGAAATAAACAAAGTCTATCCAGAGTTTTTTCTCAAGGCACACATGGCTTAAATTATCGTATTTTGGACACATCATGCTAAGATCTAGATATCTTGAGAAGTGTATATAATACTGGGAAAGGTAGAAGAAAAGAGAAGACAATTAGGAGCAAGATGGATTGCAATTGTTGCATTGAAACAGTTATTTTGGACAATGAATGTAGGTGGGTGATAAAATAGGCCAAAGTGCCTTTCTGATCTTTCCGAGACCAGTTGCTTTGCTGCACTTAAGGCACCTCTCATTCTGAAGTGTCCCTACAGCAATACATTTTCAATGGCCACTGAGATACCTTACAAACAGCCACGACAGACTTATATTTATTATCCACCATGTTGAAGATGCCCTCAGAATGATGCCTATGCCTGGCAGATCGGAGAAGTAGTGGTGTTGTCATAAAAAAGATCTGGATAAGGAAGAATGATTCTTCTTTCCACCTTGCCTGGCAGATCCATTTCTCAATTTAAAGGAAGCCTCTTGGACCAACCCTAGATATCCAAATTATTTGTTACGGCCAACTGGGGAGATATGCAGACAATTATTAAACATTTCAGCTGTATAGATCCAGTGTTTGCACAATGGTAAAATATATTGACTAGGTCACAAAAATAAAAATACTTTATTTGAAAGTAGACTGAGAGATTTAAAATAGGAGAGAGTAAGCATTGAGTGGCCAGATGGCACACTATAAACATTGTTATTATAGTAGGTAGGACCATGTCATAAATAGGACCAAGGCCAAATCTGGTTCTTTCCTTGGATTTAAGAAACTTTATTTTAAAAATCTATGTTGCTCATGCGTTGAAGCATAAATTACAATTTGGATGTCTTTCCCATCTCAAATTAGCACAAAATATTCCACCATGTTCTGGTAACTATAGTATTTATTTTTTAGATTTTTATCAATCCTGGCTTTCATTTAGGGAGATTAAGGTGATATACACTGTGTATCCCCACAATGACCCTTTGAGGTAGACAGGGATGAAAGAATGACTGGCCCAAAGTCACCTAGTGAGTTTCCATGATAGAGAGTGGACTAGACCTAATTCTCTTCGGTGATAGCCCAACATCTTTACCACTACACCACACTGATTGTTTTTTGGAGACCACAAAAATATTTGGGGGGGTGTTGTGTGTCCTTGAAAGGTCTTGACTTGCTAAGTCTTCGTTTAAATTCCTTTACTAATTCCTGTTCCTTGCATGATTTTGGAGTGGGGTAATCATGAGAAATCCGAAAACTATATTGCAGTCCTACATCTTCTTAATCAGAAGTGAATCCAATGACATTTTCTCTCAAGAAAATGTGTTCAGATAGCTTCAGTGAAGTAAAGCTAGCAAGGGAGTGGGAGCGAAGGGACAAGTTGAAGCAGGAGCCATTTTGCAAAACTCCTTTTCTTGAATTGCCATACAAATTTCATACATTTTTGATCGAATCACGCCTTTTCACCATTGCTGGTCTTATTAGGCTTCTGTTCTCTAAAAAACCATGTTTTTTAGGAGACCAATGTTAAGCCAAGTTCTCCATTAAAAAACAACAACAACCCAGAAATCGGGTTTCTCTTTCATTTTCCCTCGAATTCTCTCTCTTCTCTTTTCCTTCTTTTCCCCAATGGAAAGATCAAATAAACCGGGGTTCTAAAATTATTTGCAGATGCCTTGGAGCGAAATTGGATCCCTTCCATTGCAAGACACTGGGGGGTGCTCTAAAACTTCCAGCTCAAATATACAGGCCAAGGTCTTTGTCAGAAGGATAAGAGGAGATCAAAGCCTACGAAACAAATGTAGCAGCCTACAACTCTATACTTAGCCTCAGGCTTTAGAGGATGCTTCCTAGCTTGGATTAAAAAAAAAATGCCTCTTAGGGGAAGCTTAACAGTGAAGTAGAATCCAGTCTGTTTTTCTTTACTCTTGGGCTGTGGCATAGCAGAAGAAAATTATCCATCCAACCTGGTGTATAAAGTAAAAGTCAATCCACTGGGTATCTTAGCTGGATTCCAGGAAGAACAGGAGACCAAACAGAAACAACCTTCACATCTGGCTGCCTTCGGCAGCTTCTAGGGCTAAACACCACAGTCGAGTTTATTGCTGATGTTTGTTCTAGGCAACTCATTATTAATATATATTCATATATTCTCCAGGGCTTGGAGCATGCTGAGTGACTAAGCCTAAGATGCCCCATTCATTTCCCACAATGCATTTAATATGCCAGCTTTGCAAGGCATTCTGGAAAGCCCATAACCGGCAGTTCAATTCTGTCACGCATCCTTGCTGCCTGCTGGCATTTTCCCCACCCAGTTGAGGGAGCCTCAACTAGAGCTTATCCTACAAAGAATTGATCTCTAAACAGCCTCCACTATGGGACCAAGGAAGCTGTAAGGATCTTAATGTATGCCTTGGGGAAGTGGATCCTATGTATAAATTGAAAAGATGTGTCCTTGCAGCTGACTGACCATGGGCCAGTCACTCACTCTCTCTCTTTCTCACCCCACCCACCTCACTCCACAGGGTTGTTGCTGTGGGGAAAATAGAAAGAGGAAGGAATATTATGCCTGTTTGTCGTCTTGACTTATTTATAAAAAAAACAAAGGCTGGTAACGAACAAACAAATGTCTCCCCATAGCTAATGATAAAAAGTTGAGTAGTCTTTCAATTTATACTTGTATCTTTCAATTTATACTGTTTTTACTTGTTTCCTAGTACGATTTGATAGCTTATTAGTAACCTTGACTACCACTAAGTGTTGTATCTTTTTATTCTTGAAGAATGTATTTTATTCTCCTTATGTACACTGAGGGCATATACACCAAAGACAAATTCCTTGTGTGTCCAATCACACTTGGCCAACAAAGAATTCTATTCTATTCTATTCTATTCTTTCTTTCTCCTATATTTCCCGCCAAAATCTCCCTCTCTCTCTCTCTCTCTCTCTCTCTCTCTCTCTGTGTGTGTGTGCGTGTGTGTGTGTGTGTGTGTGTGTGTCTCCTGGGATCTGGAATGGGCTTTCTGATTGGTGGAGGGCTGCCTGTCAATCAAAGCTGAGAATGCCTCATAGCTGTCCTCACTGGGCCTTAGTGTCTCTTAGGCCCCTCCCAACCGGTCTCTATCTGCAGCACTTGATTTCAGGGGCTGCTTCCCATTTTTGAAGCCCGTTGCAGAAGAAAGTCAGAAGAGAAGCTAATGGCTTCAGTGTCCTTTTAGATCTTTCTGACTCTGAGGGCTAACTCTTAACTCAGCCTCTCCGTTCCAGATGGGCAGGCTACGAGAACCATCCCTTGCATAAATGGTGCTAGCAAAACCTGTTTGCCTGAATGGAGTTCTTAGCATTTAAACCCTTTCTTTGTTTGCCAGATTTTTATCCCAGAGAAGAGTCCTTCCTCCAATTTTCCCCATCACAACCATGGCCCCATGAAGTCATTTAAAGCATTAAAAGTGCAAATTTTCAATTTCAATGATAAATCCTGGTGGAAAAAAAATTGTTTAAGCCTAACATACACTTTTCTTGTCATAAATTAACTGGCCAAATGGTTTGAGTATTTCTTCCTATTGTTTTACCATGTAGAATGGGAAGGAAGGAAGGAAGGAAGGAAGGAAGGAAGGAAGGAAGGAAGGAAAAAGAAAGTCTTGCAAATGGATTTCAGAGAAAGTAAAAATGACTACTTTATCAATCTTTAATTTGAGCTTTCATTGCAGACACTCAGAGAAGGAGACTCAAAAAACTGAAGGTTATTTGCCTGTATTAAAAAAAAAAAATCAGGTGAAGGTTTAAAAAGGTGATTAAAAGCATCTGGAAAGCAAAACATGCTGATGCCTCACAGTAACCTTGTAGTGAGTTGATTTATGACAGTCCAGTTCCACTCGTAACAAGATTATAGCTTCTTCACATCAGCCATTGTGATAAATACCAATTACCTACTTGAATATTGCCATTAAAATTTGCCTAAGTAAGGAGCTGGATCATACATCTCGGTTGATTACATATCAATGATGCTGACGCAGGCCGGGCAACTTCCTCAGCCTGCTTAAAGATATGCCGCCCTAATTTAGACCGTGATTTGCATACAATTTTCCCATACAGCCAAACTTTGGAAAGTATAATTACTTTCTGAATATTCTTCATTCTGATTTGAATGTTAGAAAGGCCACCTAATGAATTGCTTGGGCTAATGAAAACAAACGCACGCCTCGGAAAGAAACAAGTGCCACTCTTCAGTCAGCATGCCGTGCAGGGTGTGGGAGATTGTGTAACTCTTTGGAAAATGAGGAGTGAATGAATGTCACAGAATGCCCTGTTGTATACGTATACAGCAAGGTTCTTCAGTGAATCATAATGGGTTGGTGCATAAGTTAAGGACATCATCATGGACACTTGCCTGCAGCTGCATACAGAAATGACCAACCATGCACACCTTCAGGGAAGTGTTCTTAGTAGGGTCCTAGCTATGACCCTACTGTCCAGTGGTGGGATTCAAATTTTTATACTATCGGTTCTGTGGGCGTGGCTTGGTGGGCTTGGCTTGGTGGGCGTGGCAGAGGAAGGATACTGTAAAATCTCCATTCCCTCTCTATCCCACTATGGCGCTTCCACATAACACTGCTCCTGCGTGAGCTGCACTGGCTCCCAGTGGTCTTCTGGGTGCGCTTCAAGATGTTGGTCACCACCTTTAAAGCGCTCCATGGCATAGGACCGTGATGGCGAACCTATGGCACGTGTGCCACAGGTGGCACGCGGAGCCATATTGGTGGGCATGTGAGCATTGCCCTAGCTGAGCTCCAGCACGTATGCGTATGGTGGCCAGCTGATTTTTGGGCCTTCTGGGCCCATCAGAAGTCGGCAAATGAGCTGTTTCCGGCCTCCAGAGGGTCTCCGGGGGTGGGGGTGGGGAAGACTGTTTTCACCCTCCCCAGGCTCCTAGAAAGCCTCTGGAGCCTGGGGAGGGCAAAAAATAGGCCTACCGGGCCACCGGGCCATCACATGCCAAAAGCAAGGGGAGCATGGGGGGGGGGTCGCGCGTACATGCATGGGGGGGCAGAGCGCATAGAGTTATGGGTGTGGGCATGCACGCATGCAACCACCCCACACTCCCCCAGCTTTTGGCACATGATGGCAAAAAGGTTAGCCATCACTGGCATAGGACCTAGTTATCTTCGAGACCGCCTTCTGCCACCAACGACCTCCCATCGACCCGTGAGCTCCCACAGAGAGGGCCTCCTCGGGGTGCCATCAGCCAAGCAATGCAGGCTGGTGACCCCCAGGGGGAGGGCCTTCTCTGTGGGGGCTCCTACCCTCTGGAATCAGCTGCCCCCAGAGATAAGGAGAATCCAAGACCTCTGTGCCTTCCGCCGTGCCCTTAAAACTTTCCTTTTCCAACAAGCCGGGCTGGCCTAAGCGAATCCTTTTAAACGATTTTAAATTGGGTTGTTCTTTTTTAAATTTTGGGCCAATTGAGATATTCCTTTTAATTGTTCTTAATGTTTGTATTGTGTTTTTTTTACTTGGCTGTGCACCGCCCTGAGTCCCCAGGGAGAAGGGCGGTATAAAAATTCTAAATAAAATAAATAAAAAATAAATAAAAACCTGCTTTCCAGCTCCATGTGCAGGGCAACAAAAGAAGACCCAGCCGATCATCTGGGACTCAATCAGCTGGGACTCGGGAGGCAGCGAATAGATGGGGGCGGGGCTAATCAGAGGTGGTATTTGCTGGTTCTCTGAATTACTCAAAATTTCCGCTACTGGTTCTCCAGAACTGGTCAGAACCAAGTGACAGAACAAGAAGCTACTGTCGTTTCTTGATGGCAAAGTTAAGTTCAGTTGCCTTTGGATCATGCTATGACACTGGGGCACTCCTTGTCAAGTTTACAAGGTAGACCAGACAGGAAACATGGACAGATGAGTTAATTCTATTTTAATTGTAGAGCTACCTTAATAGAATCAGATCTTTCCCATATACCATTACATCACAAAATGCTAATAATGGACTCCAAGAGGATAATGTGTTTATTTACATTTACTAGCTTAGGCAGGTGAATTTGGGAGACAGAGGAATATTATGGTAGATGCAACTGTTTGGAAAACAAGCAAACACATTTCCAGTAGCAAAGTAGAAATTAGATGAATGCAGGGTCATTTGGATTGCAAATTTAATTAGAAGTCCTGTTGGCATATTAACTAGGAAGTTTGAGAATTTATGTATAGTACTTGTCTGTAAACCTGGTAAGTTCTGTTCTTGGATATTGTGCTCTATAAATAGTTTGTTGTTTTTGTTGTTACTTTTGTTTTCTATCTCCTCAAATGCAATGAATTTATAGCTGCATCAGTAGTGGGTTTCAAATCCTGTCGTGACCGGTTCACTCATGGCCGCACGCGCATCTGGGCAGATGGGCAGAGCTTCCCACTGCCGCTACCAGTTCGCCTGATCTGGGGCAAACTGGTAGCAACTCATCACTGATCTGCATATTTCTAAAACACTCATTATCAAGACCTGTAACTGGGTGAAATAGTTCAACAGAGGGCAACGATTTGTGAGCCGAAGCATCTCAAATGGGATAAACTTACAAAATGTGTCCAAAATCAGGAACCCATGACTTCTGAAGGAATGGAATTTGGGAAAGTTGTCACTGCTTTAGTGCTACTGACTGCTGCTGCAGACATGTGATCTTCATTGTCAACATTCTGTGACAGTTTCCCAGCCAGTCTTGCAATCCCTTGCTCCCTGTTCCCTCCCTCTTCCCACCCAACTACTTGCCAGCCTACTGGGAAGGGAAGGGAAAGGAAGAGGAAGGAAGGGAAGGTGAGATTTCTGATGCTGTCTGTTAAATTCTCACAAGGAAAGTCAATGGGGAACCTGGCAGGAAGTTAAAATTTACTTCTATTCCTACTGCTTTTTCATTTTCATTCTTGTTCATTCTGTTTCTCTGTTTAGGTAAGGAATAATCTCTGAAATGATGACCCAATAAAGTCTGGGTTGTCTAGTTACTTCAAAAAAACCCAAAACACCACTTTTCAAATTCTTAACTCACTGGATTTATCCTGTTTATTCAGAAACTCTCTGCTAACATTATTCTGGTGCATAATGGCATATGTGAATTGTTGTGCTATTTCTTTTGGCGAAATTGTGTATTGACTAGGAGCAAATACCCCTGTAAGATGCCTATCTCTAGAAGGCTAATGTCAAGAACTGGCTGAAAAAAATCCCCCCAGTCCCTTCTGGAAATGTGAAAGATATAACTGTGGAAGACTTTGTTAAGAACATTCCTCTGTTTTGCATTTACAAGCATCACACAACTTAAGAGAAAAAAAAGGGATGGTGGTAGCTTGCCAATATACCAAGAGAAACATTCACTATTAGCCAAATTTTAGACCTTTCCTATCTCTTTATTAGTTTTTAAGGGGAAGAAAAGTGGGTGGGAGCAGGGGAGGATAAACCAAACAGCAGACGCTGCAACATTTCAAGCTGAAAATAGGCACATGCTTGCAATATCCCTATTTTCATCTTGGAAACAATTTCTCATGCCATCCATGAAAACCCTATAGACTGCCCAATATGTCTTTCTAGAAGTTGCTTCCAAAGTGCAGTTTTTAATATGACAGTAAAAGGAAGGAACTACAGTAAGTATTCTGGGAGGACTCCAGGGGTGAAATGCTCCCAGATCAAACCGGATTGTCCGATCCAGTAGTGATTTTTTTCCTGTGGTTCGGCGATCTGGTAGCGATCGCCACCCGGGTGTCATTACTTCCTGGTTTTAACCAGGAAGTAATGTTTTTTTGCACATGCACAGAAAGTGTATGCGCACATGAGATGTGCGCGGAGCGTGTGCTTCTAAACCAGTAAGGAAGGTAAGTAGATTTCACCCCTGGAGGACTCATTTTAATTGTATGTTTAGAAAGAAGAGAGAGTACGCTATCACATTGAAATAAATGTTTTCCACAAAAGCCCTGTATTCCAACTAGATATGTTAGATTGCAACTCCTGGATGTCCAGCCAGCAAATATGAACCAGTTGCCAAGCATCCGAATTTTGATCATATGTTCATGGTGATGCTGCGAAGGTCATAACTGTGAAAAACAGTGATAAGTCACATTTTTCAATGCCGTTGTAACTTTGAACAATCACTAAATGAACTGTTGTAGGTGTTCTGACCTTGGCTTCCCAAGAACATGAAGCAGACTCCTTGTCCCGACAAAAAACCCTTTTTATTAAGTTACTGTGAATTCCTCTCATTCACATCCAGCAAAGTCTTTCAAGGGAGAATTTACAGTCACAGACCTTATCTGGCTTGGAGAGCTGCCAAGCCGATATCATCAAAACTTGGCAAGGAGTCTCGGAGAGTCACGAACCAATTAAGTGAAACAAATTGTCTCCTGCAAACTCCACTCCCCATTCGCTCCTCTTTTATTCCCTCTGGGAGGGGCGATTCATCGTCCACCTGTGGCTTTACTCCAGTGGTGAGATTCAAATAATTTAACAACCGGTTCTCTGTCCTAATGATCAGTTGGGTAGGTGTGGCTTGGTGGTCATGTGATTGTGTGGGCGTGGCCAACTCAACGTCACTCAGGTCGATGGGCACTTCGCCTTAGCTGTTACAATGTAATAAGGGTTAACCAGAAAGGCAGTTTCTGTAAGCAGGGCAATAAAGATTAGGCTAGAATCAACACCAGAATGTTTCCTTCCTGCCTTCCTTACAGGATTAGCCCTGTAAAGTGGGAAAAAAAAATCAAAATAAGATTTCTTCCAACAACTGGTTCTCCGAACTGCTTAGAAAGTTAACAACCGGTTCTCCCAAATAGGTGCAAACTGGTTGAATCCCACCACTGCCTCACTCCCAAGTCGACCCTTGTTCTTTAGCTGTTCCCTTCATCTGGCAACTCTGCGCATGCGCACCCTGGGAACAGGCTCCAGCTCTTCCTCTGCCTCACTGATGTCTGACTCCGAAGGCAACTGATAACTGGCACCCGGCCCTGGCCCCCTCTCTGCCTCCAATGCAGAGCCCTCGTCAGAGCCTTCCCCAGACTCCAGGACTGGCCCATGTTCCTCCCCAACCTCCTCACTGTCCGAATCTGCTGCCAGCTCCACTGGTGGGCCACAACAGTAAGTTGAGGACCACCTGTACCACCAGTAATAAACATATCTCTGATACATGTCCTTAGTTAGTAATAGTAATATTTGGAGATTAAAAAAAGTGTGAGCCAGCACAGGAAGTCGAACAAAGCATTTAATGCTGTTTTTCCATTCCAGAATTCGTTCTCGGAGAAAACACACGTACCGTATTCTCGCCCTTACAAAACGAAGAAAAGATTGCCACCTTGCTAACTGCCCCCAAGTCTGCCTCCACTCTCTTTTTCAAAAACTCCCCACTGGCTGCTCTTTCTCATTAGCCATATAAATGGCATCAATACAACAGCTCTTTCTTGTGTGCAAATGAAACAAATTATGCATGCAGGTCTACAAAGTGGAACCTGAATTGCATATGGGCGGAAGGCCTAAACTTACAGGGGGTTAAACTTAAGGACAGCAGGCTGAGGATCTGGAAGTCAGCCAAGTGGCTGCCAAGTCTATAGATTTTGGAGCAGCAACTCCTGGGTTTTAGGAGTGAAAAAGGAACAGCTAATGAGACTCATGAGATCTGTTAATGCTTAACCTAATGCAACACCTACTGGTCTTGCCAATAAATCAAAGGGACTGTAGCTATTGCTCTGCTTCCATTACAGCAATGTTCTACCAGTTGGAGGCCGGCTGCCAGGTTGATGCACTCGGATTTTCTTGACCTGTTTTATTTTGGGTTTTGTTGTTTTTCTTGTCTAAAATTTTCTCCCTGAGGCCAGCTAGAAGTAGCCCTGCCAGAAGCACTGACATTACCATGCAGTTTACCTGGTGGCATTTCTAAAAATGAAAAAAAAAAAAAGCTAAATCAAAAGGCCAACAGCAGGGTAACACTAGGAGCGGAAAACCCAAAACTGTGCAAAATGCACTTGGCTGGTACTGTAGCTAGTAGGGCACAATCACAGTAACAATATAGGTAGACTTGATCTTTTGAGTGCTTCATGTCCAGAAGTTTTATTATAAAGGTAGGAACACATCAGGGGTGGGTTCTAAATGTTTTTTACTACCGGTTCTGTGGGCGTGGCTTATTTTGTGGGCGTGGCTTGATGCTCATGTGACAATTCTTTAAGATTTAGCAGAGATACTGGTCTACCAGGCTTTTAACTGCTTGCAGAGCTGTATCGGTCTGCCCATTTGTTTTTGCAAGCACTGGTCTACCCATTTATTTTTTCAGGCACCGGTCTACTCATATATTTTTGCAGGCACTGGTCTACCCATTTATTTTGGCAGGCATTGGTCTACTCATTTGTTTTTGGAGGCACCGGTCTACCACCAAACTGCCTTTTACCACTGATCAACTGTAGGGCGGCCCTTTGAAGACCAGCGGCAAGAATTTAAACAGTTTTTTCCTTATAGCTGGGACTCAGGAGTCAGCAATAGATTGGGGGTGGGGCCAAATAAAAGGTAAGAATAACGCGGGGGTGAGTGGGTGGGCAGAACCGGTTCGGTGATGTCATATCGTCACTGCTACCGGCTTGGCGGAACTGGGCTGAACCGGGAGGAACCCACCACTGGAACACATGGGCAGGGTTAGTTAGCATGCTAGATTAGGCTAAAATAGGACTGGATAATTTGGGGTTTGGCATATTGTGAGAAATCCAGCCATGCTCATTGCTTGTTTAAATAAGACATGTGAATATAGGTAGTCTTTGTTTAATGACTACCACCTTTAGTGACCTTTCAAAACGGATGAAAATGAAACGTTGCAATCAGTCTTCACATTTTCAACTTTCAACAGGTTTGCAAAGCAAAGGAGGATGGTAAGTTGTGGTTTTACTTACTACCTCTTCATTTAAGAACCAAGTTGCTAGTTCCAATTGTGATGGCTAAACAAGGATTATATAGCAAGTATGAGATTCACAAATGAAGGCAAATATATGTGTCGCAGGATAATGTTGCAGGATCCAATCTGGGTTGTTCACAGGGAACAGCTGTGTGGCTTTTTAGTTGTTGATTGGGGTGAATTTACCATCAGCTTATCAGGTAATCAGGAGCTGAGGACTTGGCAGCACAAGGAAACAACAGCCGACAACTAAATATCTGGCCATCAACACTCCAATCAACAACTAAAAAGCCACATACAACTAGACACCACTTAAATAGTATACATGTTGTTAGTTACGAAGTTATGTCTGACCCATCGTGACCCCAAGGACAATGTTCCTCCAGGCCTTCCTGTCCTCTACTATCCCCCGGAGACCATTTAAGCTCACGCCAACTGCTTCAGTGACTCCATCCAGACGGCTCATTCTCTGCCGTCCCCTTCTTCTTTTGCCCTCCATCTTTCCCAGCATTAGGCTCTTCTCCAGTGAGTCCTTCCTTCTCATTAGGTGGCCAAAGTATTTGAGTTTCATCTTCAGGATGTGGCTCTTCTAAAGTCAGGGTTGATCTCCTCTAGGACTGACCGGTTGGATCGCCTTGCAGTCCAAGGGACTCGTAGGAATCTTCTCCAGCACCATAGTTCAAAGGCTTCAATTCTTTGGCGCTCAGCCTTCCTTATGGTCTAACTTTCACAGCCATACATTGCAACTGGGAAAACCATAGCCTGGACTATATGCACTTTTGTTGGCAGGGTGATGTCTCTGCTTTTTAGTATGCTGTCTAGATTTGCCATAGCTTTCCTCCCCAGGAGCAAGCGTCTTTTAATTTCTTGGCTGCAGTCCCCATCTGCGGTGATCTTGGAGCCCATTTCTTCCCCATCTATTTGCCAGGAATTGAAAGGGTCGGATGGCATGCTCTTAGTTTTCTTAATGTTGAGTTTCAAGCTAACTTTTCCACTCTCCTTCTTCACCTGCATCAAGAGGCTCTTTAGTTCCTCTTTACTTTCTGCCATTAGAGTGGTATCATCTGCATAAATAGTATACATAGAATAGCCCAAAGCACATATTATGGTGAGAGAGAGGTTCCCTGAGGATGAGTTCCAGGCATAAATCGGAAACCTTGGAAGACTAAATCTCTGGTCTCAGTGACCCACTCTGATTGGATCAAGCAAGTATGAGATTCCTCATGTTGATAAAAAGAATAGCAGTTATTAGAACAATGAACAGGTACAAATTGATTCAACGTCAGCAGGGAAGCAAACTTTGACTTTCAAAGGAGAAGGGAATGGATACAAGTTCTACTGCCATAGATTACCTATATCTTTTGAAAGTAGGGTACTTGTATTCTTCTGCAGTAAATAAATAAATAGAAATTACTAATTGGAGGTTTTAAGAATCTTTTTACTTGGATTAACTGCTTCCCGCCTAGGCTATAAGGAGGGGATTGCGAATAGCAATTGTGTTTTGTTAGCCCAAGTTTAGAATTTAGCATGTTGCGTGACCTCAGCTGTGAAGAGTTATGATAGATCATAATAAAACCCAATTAAGCACTGTACTGTTTGGACTAGAAGACCTCTTAGGTCCCTTCCAACTCTGTTATTCTATTACCCAGATGTCATTGGGATGCCCCACAAGTCAGGCATAAGAGCAAATATCCTTCCTGTTACTATTTCCTAATAATAGATATTTTGAGACAAAATGCCTCTAATCTTGGTGGTAATGCATAGCCATCACAATCAATAGTTATTGACCACTTCTTCCGATGGTTGAATTGATGGAACAGAGCAGACTATTCCACATACAAAGGTTTATTATAGCAGGAGAGCAATCTGCAGCTGCAATAGGAGCCTTCGTGGTGCAGGGGACTAAAGTGCTGTTAAAGTAGCACTTAGCTGCCAGCTGCCTGCAATTACTGTGAGTTCAAATCTCACCAGGCTCAAGGTTGACTCAGCCTTCCATCCTTTCGAGGTAGGTAAAATGAGGACCTGGATTGTGGGGGCAATAAGCTGACTTCGTTTAAAAAAGAACACTACTTAGGGGGCCTCCGAAAGCCCTACTAAGCAGGTATATACAAAAGTATGAAGGCTATTGCTTAACGCATTGTAAGCCGCCCTGAGTCTCCGGAGAAGGGCGGCATATAAATCGAACCAACCAACCAACCAACCAACCAACCAACCAATCAATCAATCAATAAATGCTACGTTGCTAACCCCCTTTCAACCTCGTAGTTTAAAATCTGTTATCATAAGTCATAAGTCATAAATTTATTTTGTCAAGCATATATAAGATAACAGGTAAAAGTATAAACATAATTTGAATATATGAAAAGAGTAAGTAAAAAGGAATAAGAAACTTCCTGAATCTATGGAGAAAGAATTATATGAACTCTTAGTTCATTTTTATTTTAATTAAATTTAAACAAACATTCACTGATGCTAAGTTTAGTTTTTGTCCCCATCTTACCAAAATTAGCCTTGGTGTTGTTGACTTATTGGAGCACAATCATCATTGGAAAAATCAAAAATTGACTTTAGCTCAGAAAAGATTGCACATCCCTGTGATGGGATGCCAAGATGTTCTAACTGGAGCATCTGGCAACAGGTAATAAGGTAGATGAGATTAAGTTAATGGTGTAATGTAAGATAGCTACACTGCAATGCATCCAGTTAATAATTATAGGAAGGTATTACAGTTCAGCAGAAAATACACAGTTAGGAATGCAAAACTCAGAGTATCTTTCTAATTCCTCATCTTCTGGACATTTGGGATAGTTATTCAAGTAATGAATTGCATACATTTGTTAGATTCTTATCTTGCCTTTTCTTCAGGAACTCAAAACGGCATCTATACAGTACTCCTTCCTACACTCTCATTCTCTGAATAACCCTGTGGATTATATACGGTAAGACTGGCACAAAGTCACCTAATGGTGGTTGAGGTAAATCTTAAACCTGGGTTTCCTTACTTCAGTGTAACATCTTAATCACTATACCATCCACCATTTATATCAATTTCTTCCTTTTTCCATTAGACAAATATAATTCTGATTTCACTCTTTCTAATTAATCATCCGGTGCTCCAAAAAGATAGATACAAAATGGACTTTCAGTTTTGTGATTTTTTTTCCCCTCAGAAAACACATAGACTCCTGTCGAAATTTTCTCAAAGTTGGTAAAATAAAACCAAATTATGCTTGGAGATACAGCTAGTCCTTGATTTTCGACAGTTCATTTACTGACTGTTATAATGGCCCAGACAAAAGTGACTTCATGATCATTTTGCACACTTATGACCACTGCAGCATCCTCATGGTCACATGATTAAAATTTATATGGTTGGCAACTGGCATGATCACCTTTTGAGATCACCTTTCTGAAGCAAAGTCAAGGGGGAAGAGAGATTTGTTTAACAACCATGTTGCTAACAAATGCAGTGGTTCACTTTGGCAAGAAAGGTTATAAAATGGGGCAAAATTCACCATCTCACTTAGCAACAGAAATTTTGGTTCAATTGTGGTCATAAGTCAAGGACTTCCTGTAGACTAGTGGCGAAAATTGTGGAAACCTTTTGGGAAAAGTGTATTTTTGAGGTTTGATGTCTAATAACACTACTTTTTTTTTTTTTGGAGTTTCAAGATAATCCTATTCCACTGCTGGAATGGCTTGGGAATAGCCCAGACCTTCACCCAATTGAAAATCTATGGAGCCGACTAAAGAAACTTGTTAGTCAGAAGCAACCGAGCAATAAAACCCAGTTAATAGAAGCCATCATTCAATCTTGGTTTCACACTAGAACAGCTGCAGAACTAAAAGACCTGGTTCACTCCATGGGAAGAAGTTGTAAGGCCTTAATTAATTCATGCTAAAGGTTACCCAACGAAGTATTAACTGATATGGTGATAATTTTTGTAATATCTCATTTTTTCTATGGTGATAATTTTTGTATATCTCATTTTTTCAACGTGTTTCACTTTTCTCCTTTATACTGTAACTGCTATTCTAATAGCAAATCCTTCATAAAAGTTATTTGCATTACATTCTTGATTAAATTATCTTTCCATTGATATATAATTTTATGGTACTACGCCAAAAGAAATTGGTGTTATTAGCTAGTTTTAGAAAACACACTTTTCCTAAAAGGTGTCCACAATTTTGGCCACTACTGTATAATAAAAAAAACTTCCAATGAGCGACTGAGTTTCATATATACATTTTTCTACCGTATGTTAGAATTGGTAGTGCATTTCCTGATCAATGACACAGGCGTTAAAGGAAGCATAATTTACAGAGGTGCCATTATTAAGGAAACACTGCGTGAAGTCAAACATAAATCACTATTTAATGGATGCAGGAGAACAGCGATTGAGGCCCACCAGTTCCCTTTATACCACAAGTAATAGGAGATCCTGCGCCTTTTCTCCAGGTTAATTGATCTGGAATAACTGTCTTCACCTGATCCTCATCGATGGATGTACAAAGCAGAGTATAATTATGTAATGCATGCTTTGTTGGCTGGCATCTTTCTCCATATTCTTTAGGGGGAGTCCCACCAAAACACACTGTTTAATAAACACTGCACTGATCTTTGTATTTGCTTTGGGTCCTATGTTGAAATTCACACAGTTAGATGCCATAAAATTACCGAAATTTTACTTTGTTGTTACAGGATATTATCCTGAAATCTTGACAGTTTCCCTTTCCTTCCCTCTTATACTAAAGCCAGTCAAGGTGGTAACAATCTGGAATTTTCCCCTCAACCCCTCCTGTTTTTCCAAGCTAAGATGTCTTTATAATAGCTGTCACATACCTCTTCAAGGCCATCTTCATTTATCTATCTATCTATCTATCTATCTGTCTGTCTGTCTGTCTGTCTGTCTGTCTGTCTGTCTGTCTATCTATGTATCTATCTATCTATCCAACCATCCATCCATCCTACCCACCCTCCATCCCTCCATCCCTCCATCCCTCCATCCCTCCATCCCTCCATCCCTCCATCCCTCCATCCCTCCATCCCTCCATCCATCCATCCATCCATCCATCCATCCATCCATCTATCTATCTATCTATCTATCTATCTATCTATCTATCTATCTATCTATCTATCTATCTATCATTTATATTGCTGCCTATTCACCCATGGCAACTCAAGGCTGCTTACAGAATATAAAAACCACATTTAAAAACAAAAAAATAAATAAAATAAAATAAAATAAATTAATATAATAAAATCACACACCCCCACCCCACACCTCCTGCCCTAGCGACAGTCGATCACACCAGCCATTTAATGGGCTCCATCCCACTCTGGGTTCCCCAGGCCTGCTGGTAGAACCAGGTCTTCAGCGCCTTCCAGAAGAAAATTAGAATGGGGGCTGTTCTAATCTCTGGAGGGATGATGTTCTAGAGAGAGGGAGCCACCACGGAGAAGGCCCTTCTTCTGGGTCCCACCAGGTATATCTTCCTCAGGGATGGGACCCACATCATTTCCCTGCCTTCCCGCTCTGATGGGTCTAATATTCCTTTACTGTAGAGGACTCTTGCTATATTATGATAGTTATATGGGAAGTTGCTATATGAATGTGCAAAGACATAGACCCGCACTCACACAGGCATATGTTTTGTATAGGTATACGTACTTTCTCCCTCCTCTGTTCCTTTCTTAATTAATTAGGCACCGCGTATAGAGAGACAGACTTGAGATGGAGCGCCTTGAAGAGAATTGACATTGGAAAAGAAATCCGAGCTGTCTTTGAGGATTTCTCCATTGAGAGCAAGACAACAAAATAGAGTCATTGCCTTTTTGGTTTCCTTGCATATCTATGGCGAGGCCCTTGTGCCTTTAACAACTGCATAGCAGGCAGATGCAACAGCTCACAGTCTTTCCTCTGTGGAGATGGGAAAGTTTCACCTGCCAGATTTCTTATCCAACTGCTTAAGGCACAGGAACCTTGCCAGGAGAAAAAGAAAAGACAAGAAAAATAAATTGGCATTCATTCAACGATGTGCAAATTTATACACTGCCTATTGTCTAATGCTGCAGCTCAGCTTTTAAAGAACAAAGGCGGCTTTAAAACTGGCCTCCAGCTTGCTTCCACTGGGATATTTTTTTGTTTTTATCTAGACTGCTAGCAGTAGTATGCTGGGGTGGGGAGACGATATCATATCGTATGTGAGGTCATCTGATCCCAGTGGAAAGATAGGCAATTCCGCCCACCACCTTTTAAAAATGTATTACTTAGAAAAATTAAATACGCTGCCAATTACAAAGCTTACGCTCTAGCCGCTAGCTGCCTATTTATTTGCAATTTGTGATTTCGGCCCCCACAGAGGATAGCTTGGGATGGCAAGAGAAGTCTCCCCTTTTAATAAATGGGATTTTTGTGAATGCCTCGCAAACTCTGCTGCCATTTTGTGAATTAGCTAGCCATCACAGCCCAACACATATTCTCTACAATCAGAATTTGCTTCCAATCCAAAGAGGTTATTCAAGTCTGCTATATGATCTGCAGTGTATCTTTTTGAATGCATTAGGCTGTAGAAGCTGCCCAAACTGCAAATTGGGCCAGCGGTTGGCTTTCCAAGTGCTTTGGGGAACCTCTGAAAATGTTCAGCTTTGGGTGTACATTTGCAAAATGCATTTGGTGCATCCAGTTTTGGTCACCACATTCCAAAATAGATGTTGAGGCTTTGGAAAAAGTGCAAAGGAGAACAATTATGATGCTTAAAGGCCTGGAGACTAAAACACATGAAGAACGGTTGCAGGATTTGGGTATGGCTAGTCTAGAGAAAAGAAGGACTGCGGGTGACATGATAGCAGTGTTCCAGTATTTGAGGGGTTGCCAAAAAAAAGAGGGTTCAACTCATTTTCCAAAGCATCAGAAGGCAAGACAAGAAGCAATGGATGGAAACTAATCAAGGAGAGAACCAGCCTACAACTAAGGATAAATTTCTGTCAGTGAGAACAATTAATCAGTGGAATGACTTGTGAATGCTCCATCACTGGAGGTTCAATAGAATAGAATAGAATAGAATAGAATAGAATAGAGTAGAGTAGAGTAGAGTAGAGTAGAGTAGAGAAGAATAGAATAGAACAGAACATTATAGAAGATAAGATAAGAAAAGAGAAGAGGAGAGGAGAGGAGAGAAGAGAAGAGAAGAGAAGAGAAGAGAAGAGAGGAGAGGAGAGGAGAGGAGTGGAGTGGGATGGGATGGGATGGGATAGGGTAGGGTAGGGTAGGGTAGGGTAGGGTAGGGTAGAGTAGAGTAGAGTAGAATAGAATAGAATAGAACAGAACAGAACATTACAGAAGATAAGAGAAGAAAAGAGAAGAGGAGAGAAGAGAAGAGAAGAGTGGGATGGGATGGGATGGGATGGGATGGGATGGGATGGGATGGGATGGGATGGGATAGGATAGGATAGAATAGAATAGAATAGAATAGAATAGAATAGAATAGAATAGAATTCTTTATTGGCCAAGTGTGTTTGGACACACAAGGAATTTGTCTTAGGTGTATATGCCCTCAGTGTACATAAGGAGGATAAAATATATTCATCAAGAATAAAAAGATACAACACTTAGTGATAGTCAAGGTTACTAATAAACTATCAAATCATACTAGGAAATAAATTAAAAACATTATAATTGAAAGATACAAGCAACATTGCTTACAGTGGTCTACATTGCGTACAGTGCAACAAGTGCATACAAGCAACATTGCGTACAGTGGTCTAAAGCCCTGTTATTAACATCAGTTGCCTGCAATTATTGCAGGTTCGAATCTCACCAAGGCTCAAGGTTGACTCAGCCTTCCATCCTTTCTAAGGTAGGTAAATTGAGGACCCAGTTTGTGGGGGCAATAAGCTGACTTTATATAAATATACAAAAGTATGAAGGCTATTGCTTAGCGCATTGTAAGCCGCCCTGAGTCTCCGGAGAAGGGCGGCATATAAATCAAATTAAAAACGAACAAACATGGTTATAGTAATAAGTGGGAAGAGCTAGATACTAGTAAGGAAGAGAATAATAATAATAGTAATACAGTCTTAGTAAATTATTTGACAGTATTGTGTTGTGGGAATTAGTTGTTAAGCAGAGTGATGGCATTTGGGAAAAAACTGTGTCTAGTTGTTCTAGTTGTGTCTATAGCATCTTTTTGAGGGAGAAGTTGAAACAATTTACATCCAGGATGTGATTGGACAACTATTTGTCAGAAATGGTATAGGGTTTTCTGCCTGAGCAGGGGGTTGGACTAGAAGACCTCCAAGGTCCCTTCCAAGTCAACTCTATTATTCTATCAGATGACGGTAAAGAAACTCTCATTAAAACAAGCAACACATAGGGTTATCTAAAACGTCCTCCCAGGGTCACACACATTCAAACATGAGATCATGAAGTCAAAAAGAATCTTCCCGAATTTGGTAGCCTTGCCCAATGTACTGAAGCTGGACTCAGAAATCATTCTGGTTGGAATTGTTGAAAGGGATTCCTGATAGACCTGTAAGGTACCAGTTTGTCGAATAAAATACTCTAGCAGCACCACTGGGAAAGCAGTCTGCTGCCGTGAAGCCTTCCATAATACACTTCCTGGTGGAATTCAGCCTGTGCCTCTTTTGCCTCTAGCAAGTGAGTTTCAGGGAAGGATTTTCCTAGTTAGCTGCCTTTTCCTCTGTTTCTCTCTCTCTCTCTCTTTAAAATCTCACTCCATTATTCGTCTCTTGCTCTCTTTCTCCCTCCCCATCTTCTTTTTTTGCTGCCCTAATTTTTCCCGTTCACCTATAATTTTCTCCATTGACTTTAATTAAGTTCTCCCCAGGTTTGCTCAGTAGGCAGGCTTCCCTGGGTCTAATTAGACTCTCATCATAAGTAATCTACATGGAAAGGAGACACGTGTGCATCCTGCACAGTGCGCATACAAGCAGGAGAACCTGATTTATTGAGAGACTACAGCAAGCAGATGGGTGCATAAAACATGACAAATAATTCTGGTGCAATTTAAAAAGAAAAGGAAAAAAAAGGGGGGGGGAGTGGGAACGCAGCCAGATGCGCGTGTGTGCACACATGCACACACACACACACACACACTGAGCAAAAACTTGGAGGTGTCTCTGTGCACTTGGGCAAGTCGGATTTTTCTCTCCATGTCTCTCTTCAGGTATCACTACCTTCACTCAATAAAACCAATAGAGCAGATCAGAGTAAATCACCATTGGCTGGGAAAGGAGGACTCATTGATAACGATGATTCCCAGCTGAGCCATAAGGAGACATCTCCTGCTGATCTGTTTCTTACTATGTACTTAAGAACCAAGGTGTGTGCTGAAATAATTATTGGAGGGAGGTTACCCATGGTGTGGCATTTTGGACCGTTTGCTCAGAGACGGAGTACTGGTGTATTGAGAGACTGTGGAGTTTGTTTGCCTGCTCGTGTGATCGGGAAGCTCAGAATACAGCTTGGGCAACTAAATCTGTCTAAACGTTTCTTTGCGGAGGGATGGGGGTGGGGGGCATGCCTTGAAGGAACAGGAAAGAAAGCTTGAGGAGTGGTGGGTAGCCTAGGGACAGGCATCCTGAAAGCTGTAGGGCTTTGTGGCCCCTTAAATCAGGGGTGAAATCTAGCAGGTTCTGACAGGTTCTGGAGAACCGGTAGCGGAAATTTTGAGAAGTTCGGAGAACCGGCAAATACCACCTCTGGCTGGCCCCTGGAATGGGGAGGGAATGGGGATTTTGCAGTATCCTTCCTCTGCCACGCCCACCAAGCTACGCCCACCAAGCCACGCCCACAGGAAAGAAAATTGGATTTCACCACTGCCTTAAATGCCTTTCTGCAACCCACAGATCTCAAAAAGGTGGGAAAACATGAACAGCTGTGGTTGAGCGTTCAACCACAGCTGTTCATGTTTCCCCAACCTTTTTGAGATCAAAAAGGCACACAGTAGCATTCACCCTAAAACAGGTGTTTGCATAATTAAAGACAAGGAGGCGTGGTGGCCTAGCGGTTAAGACACTGAGCTTGTCTACTGAAAGGTTGGCAGTTCGAGACCCAGGTGCCATGTGATGGGATGAACTCCCATCCTTGCCTCAGTTCCTGCCAACCCAGTAGTTAGAAAGCATTTGCAAATGCAAGTAGATAAATAGGTACCACTTCAGTGGGAAGGTAACAGCATTCCATGAACCTTGGCGCATAGTCATGCCAGTCATATGATCCACAGAAGTTTCTTTGGACAACACTGGCTCCCTCGGCTAAGAAACAGAGATGGACACGAATGGACAGAGAGGGAATCTTTACCTTTTAATTAAAATTTGTGGTTCCTGGTTCTCTGCTCTAATGACCGGCTGGGTAGGCGTGGCTAGGGGTGTGTCATGTGACTGGTGGAACTGAGTGATGTTGAGTTGGCCACGCCCACTCAGGTTTTGTGGCTCCCGGTCTTTTCTGTGGTTCAAATGGCTCTTTGAGTGTTTAAGGTTGCAGATCCCTGGTTTAATACTTCAACATTAACCACATACTGGGAAAAACAGAACCAAATCTCTTCAAAATGCCTTGAGAAGATTACCACCGGAGAGCATTTTCTTTCAGTGGAATAATGCACATGTCAGTACAAGGTATGGTGAATTTCCCCATGTTCAAAGATGCTAACTTGTAAGGGGTGGGGATCAGAAAAGATAAGAGGCTTTAAAAAAAAAACTGGCTTGGCAAACTTTTGTGCTTTTCTTAATTTCAACAGGAGTCACTTTTAAAGCACAAGAAAAAACATACTCTCCTGTTTGTGCACGCATTTCATTTTCAGCTTGCATCAGATAGGACAGACTTCCTCAACCTGGCACTCCTTGGACGTTCTGAACTGCAGTTCCCAAAATTCACAGCCACCAGTGGTGGGATTCAAATAATTTAATAACTGGTTCTCTGCCCTAATGATGGGCTGGGTGGGCGTAGCCATGATGGGTGTGGCCAGAGGTGTGACAGGCAGCACTTGGCCTACTGCACCCCCCTGGGAGCAAAAATGGGCTGTGCTGCCCCCCCTCCCGTGTCCTGTTTTGAGCCTGGGAGGCCTCCCTGCACTTACCTGGGTGTCAAAATGGGGTGCGTGGGGACTCCTGGAAGGGGGGGGGCAGGAAGGGGTGGGGCCAGCCAGCAATTTAACTACCAGTTTGCCCGAACCGGCTGAATCCCACCACTGGGTACAACACTTAATGATAGTCAATATAAATCGTAAGGATACCAGCAACAAGGTTACAGTCATATAGTCATAACTGGGAGGAGATGGGTGATAGGAACAACAAGAAGATTAATAGGAATGCGGACTTAGTGAATAGTTTGACAGTGTTGTGGGAATTAGTTGTTAAGCAGAGTGATAGCATTCGGTAAAAAGCTGTTCTTGTGTCTAGTTCTGGTGTGTAGTGCTCTGTAGTGTCTTCTTGAGGGTAGGTGTTGAAACAGTTTATGTCCAGGATGCGAGGGGTCTGTAGATATTTTCACAGCCCTCTTTTTGACTCATGCAGTCTACAGGTCCTCAGTGGAAGGCAGGTTGGTAGCCGTTGTTTTTTCTGCAGTTCTAACTATCCTCTGAAGTCTGTGCCTGTCTTGTTGGGTTGCAGAACCCAACCAGACAGTTATAGAGGTGCAGACGAAAGACTCAATAATTCCTCTGAAGAACTGGATCAGCAGCTCTTTGGGCAGTTTGAGCTTTCTGGAGGAACGTAGTCCATGGAGTCGTGATGGGTTAGTCACGACTTCGCAACTAACAACAACAACAACAAAGATCATTAAAGTTATTCTATTTGTGGTGAGACACAAAAAGATTCCATTCTCTGGCTGTGGATGAGGCTTTTCTTCACTTACATGATCCCTCCTTCATTATCCCTCTCAAAAATTGGATATACTTCCTTTCTGTCAATAAAAAGGTACCTAAAGAATAAAACCTAGAATATATTAGGGGAAAGTAACACACACACAAAAAGGCACCAATTTTCAGAAGACAAATGAATTAGAAGCAATGTGCACAATAATACTAAAGGAGGCAGAGCAAACTTAAAAGTTGACGAAACAGGAAACTACCGAAAACCAAAACTGACAGATGTATCAATGTCATTCTATATTTTCTATTCTATATTTACACATACAGTAAAAACCAAGACTGCCTTATGAACAGAACTGCAAGCTCTTCAATGGATATAACCACACTTTTCATGATTATGAATTAGGCAGTTATTCTGTATTTATTCGAAGCACATTTTTCCAGCTAAGAGAAGATTCTAGACCTGCCATTTTTTTTATCCTAGTTTACAATATTCCTCAAATGATACATTAAAGGCATTGTGAGTACTGTAATATACTGTAATTAATTAATCAATTAATTAATTAAATGGGAGCAGTGAGGCTAAGCTAAAGAAACGAGCTGCAAACGGTAACAATTTTAGGCAACAGAAAGACTGGAAAAAATATGAATATGAGAAATGAAAGGATGGATATAAGAGCACACAAGGAAGAGATATGTGCACATAGCAACATTAACATGGGTTTGTGCAATAGCAATGATCAGGACCATGGAACAGGAGACTATTCACACACACAGCAGGACATTTTGTGCTGCAAGATGTCTGCAGAGCTAATTTCTCTGCCAGTTTATTGCTGAACTTGCCCTGGAAAACAGAGAAGAAATAAAATGTCCAAATTTGCCTCCATTCAGCAATGCAGAGTTGCATTGCCCCGTACCGAGGAACCGTTTGGAAACAAAGGAGATTAAAAACAAATAAATACAAGTCATAAAGTGCATTTGACAGTGTCCTTTTAAATTATCCTCCCCCCCCCCTGCATACAATACAATAAATTGCACGCACCAGCCGTAAAAAGCACCTGAAAAGCTCTTGGAAAGATTTATGGGCATCTAATTCCTACTCTCAATAAAATGAACACGCAGCTTGCAAGATAATTTCTCATCAGCAATATTTCATATCCTTGAACTCCCTTCAGTCATACTGTCCCAAGCAATACAGCACTGCCAGCCCATTTGAATCACGCCTACTTGGAAAAGACAAACCCAGCTCATTTGTGACACTACCCAGTATCCCAGCCCCATTCCATCAGCTTTACGGATCCAATGAGGTCCATGTGATCAAATCCCTATGGAATATCCTCGACAACTTCCAAGGAGGAAGAGAAAAAGAATCTCAGGTTGTCCCAAAGGTGCTTTTTCAGGAGGCAACTGGATGTCCTTGGTTTTTTCTTTTGAAGACGTTTCGCTTCTCATCCAAGAAGCGAAACGTCTTCAAAAGAAAAAACAAGAAAGTCCAGTTGCCTCCTGAGAAAGCACCTTTGGGACAACCAGAGGGGTGGAATTCAAAAATTTTAGAAACCGGTTCTCTGCCTGGTTGCTGTGTGTGTGTGTGTGTGTGTGTGGCCTACTCAGTCTCCTGCACCATGGCGGTGGGCTGTTTTTGCCCTCCCCAGACTCCAGAGGCTTTCCTCGAGCCTTTGGGAGGGCAAAAACGGTCTCCCCCGGGCTCCAGAGGCCCTCCAGAGGGTGGAAACAGACCCATTTCCAGACTTCCAGTAGGCCGATTTTTCACCCTCCCCAGGCTCTAGGCGCTTTCCTTGAGCCTCTGGGAGAGTGAAAATGGCCTCCCCCGGGCTCCAGAGGCCCTCCAGAGGCGGGAACCAGGCCTGTTTCCAGACTTCCAGAACTTCCAAGAGGCCTGTTTTTCTCCCTCCCAGAGCCTCCGCACGGGCCCTGTACTTACCTGGCATACAAAACAGCTTGCGTGGAGACTCCTGGGAGGGGAGGGGCAGGGTGGATGGGGCCAGTCAGTCCTTGCAACTACAGATTCATTGAACAAGATGTAAAATTAGCATCTGGTTCTCTCAAACCGGTCTGAACCGGCTGAATCCCACCCCTAGATTCTAGGCTGAGTCCTCTCTTGACTCTGCCCTCAGGCTCTGCCTCTTCTTCCCCTACAGATTTAGCATTAAGTTAGTTCTGTGTAGCCAGCAAATATGAAACTTTCCAAAAATCAAATACCTTAAGTCTGATACATTTTATTTATGGTGGAATCCCGAAACCGCCTGTTCTATAGCTCTGGATCTGGTTTTATTTACTTTATCTTCAAAAACATGGTAGAGAACTTCTTCTTTCTCCACAAAGCCAAGGATAAGATGAGAGAATATGATTATAACAATCCAAAGTTACATCGTCATTTCCATAGCTGAGTGGGAAAGCTACCTTTGTGTTGGAAAATGCCAGTTTGCACCTGTTATGCATCCAGTTCACATCAGATCACCTATGCAGCCAGTAAATATATATATAGTAACGGGTGCTCACCTCATCACTCACCCCTATCCAGCTGACAAGCTCAGCGTCTTTAACCATCATGCACCTCTTTGCAAGTAGGCCAGTGAAGCGATTCAAATTTTTTTACTACCGGTTCTGTGGGCATGTCTTGGTGGGCGTGTCATGTATTGGTAGGCGTGCCTTGGTGGGTGTGACAGGGGAAGGATACTATAAAATCTCCATTCCTTCCCCCACTCCAGAGGAAGGATACTGTAAAATCCCCATTTCCTCTCAATCAGCTCGGACTCGGGAGGCAGAGAATAGATGGGGGTAGGGCCAGTCATAGGTGGTATTTACCGGTTCTCCGAACTACTCAAAATTTCCACTACCGATTCTCCAGAACTGGTCAGAACCTGCTGAATACCACCTCTGATATATATATACAAAATGGCAAAATGAGATTAAAAGCAGGCAAAAGCAAGAGAGAGAAATGAACAGGCAAACACTGATTTTGTTTGTAGCTGTGTGTGCCTTCGAGACAGTCTTTATGTCTGGTGACCGCATGGGCAAGTCCGTGTAGTTTACATTATCTATATCTAGATACCAAAAAGACAAAATATACAGAACTTTCCCCCCAAAAAATATGGAGGATAATTAGCCCGGAGAGTCTCAAAGGGAGGACCCTTTCGTTTTTCCAGATTTAACCCTTTTAAAGCATTATGGAGATTGAAAGTGGGAGGTCATGTGGTCCCTTCTCTATTCTGCATTTAAAAAAATAGTAGACAGGTACGATGTATCCAACACTTTGATCTTAGCCAAAAATATTGTAAAGTAAGGGTTGAGTTGGAAGTTGAGCCCAGGATTCTCCCATGTGACCTAACACACCAAAGCTCAGTCCTTTAGTATTTGTTTATGTTTATTCAAATTTATATACCGCCCTTCTCCCGAAGGACTCAGGGCGGTGTACAGCCAAAGATAAAAGTATAAAGTATAAAATTTAAAACAGCTTAAAAGTATATTAAACAGATTTGGCCCATATCAATTAAAACCCCCCCTTTAAAAAAAAAACAAATTAAAAACAATTAAAAGAGCTACGCCAGCCCGGCTTGCTGGAATAGAAAAGTTTTGAGGGGATGGTGCGTTCCAAAGGTGCGTAAATCCGGGATCCTTCGTATTTCCGGGGGCAACTCGTTCCAAAGGGCAGGTGCCCCCACAGAGAAGGCTCTCCCCCTGGGGGCTGCCAGTTGACACTGTTTGACCGAAGGCACTCTGAGGAGGCCCACTCTGTGGGAGCATACTGGTCGGTGGGAGGCTACCGGTGGCAGAAGGCGGTCTCGTAGATACCCAGGTCCTAAGCCATGGAGCGCTCTAAAGATGGTAACCAATACCTTCCCCTATTTAGGGGAAATGTTGAAGACAGATCTGATGGGGGGGGGGGGAAATTCTTTTTTAATTGTCACAGGGATCAGCTACACAGGTTAGACCGAGGGAAGTGGCCGTATGATTCTCACATAGTCCATCACAGCACTGGAATGGCATAGAATCCAAAAGAACCATTTGACTTTGAACTCAATACGTGGATGTTTTAATGACGGTCTCCAGAATGAGAAATGCAGGACTCCAGCAGGGGATGGAGGAACATACATAGAAGATGATGGCTTAATGTGACATGACTCAGTCACAGAATGTGGTCCAGAAAAGGGTGTCTGTCCTAGGCAATCTGCTCTTTTTGCAGAAGAGAAAAGGAGGAGAGAAGAGACTGACAGAGAGGGGGTGGGGGGGGTGGGGGAATATCTCAGTCACTGCAATAATTCCAAATACTCTTCTTTTTTTCCCCCAATGGGCAGTTGATTAAAATTAGAGCTGCAGTCCACACTTTTAATCTACATTTAACGAACACGTTGATTAATCCTACTATTTCAGTGATAGGTGCATTCAGCCTTAATTAACATGAAAGGAGGAATGGTGTCTGGATACATTTTCCAGAGATTACATTAATTCAAGCATGCAAATTTCATGGTGCTTGATCTCCCTGGGCAGCAAAATTTTTCCCCAGGCGCTTTTTAAGACTTGCACCTAAATCTACGTGCCACTTTTTAGAGAGAGGGAGTGGGGAGAGGGAGGGGGGAGGGGGGGGCAGAGAGGGGGATTTAGCCAGTAAAACTCACATTTATTTCATGTCCAAAATCATACATATTTTTTTGCAACTTCTTGAAACAATGCAGCTCTTACTCTCCATTACTGTTACTTCATGAACTATGGAAAATGATCCTGACTTTTGGAGCTATTTATTCTGCCTTTGCCTGCAGCAGCAAAGAATTGCAGCCGCTATTCACACATTTCCTTTTCTAAACAGTCACTGGGATGTCTGTCTGGCCTTGCAGCCATGGCTGTGCTTTCACCACGCCAGCACATTTATCTGCTTTCATGCTATAGCTATCCGTTTCTGATCGATAACCAATTTTAATATGACCCTTTAGTATGATTTTCCCCATCCAATTCAGACATTCTAGCTGTGGTACCAAACACAAAGCAGAGACTGCCAACTTTCAGTCTGGCCAGAGACAGTGTTGTGGCCTGTCAGTGGCTTGTGCAGCTAGTAGCTGATTCCGACAACGAGGAGGCTGGTGTGGTCCTGCGTCAGCAGCCTGTTCAGCTGGCACTCGAGTCGGACAATGAGGAGGCTGGAGAAGAAGTGGTGCCAGAGGCAGGGATTCAGCCAGGGCCTACAGAACCTCCAGAAGCTCCCTTAAGTGAAGAGGACGAAGAGGAGGAGCCTCTTCTCGATGCACGGGCGTGCAGAGCTGCCAAAAGGCAGGAGTGGCTCCTCAGGAGGAGGTCTCCTCGAGAGTAAGGCTTGGGGCTAATTGGCCACTCCCTTAGCCTATTTAAGGAGGAATGCCGACTGAAGCAATTTGCAGGGAACAACTTAGTTCACATACCTTCCTGTCTTGTCTTGCTTATCTTATCAGCTTCCTGCAAATTGCTTCTGGGCATTCTGCCAACCATAGTAAGCTTTCAGTTATTATTCTTTGAATTCTTGGTGGCTGTTAATGCAGTTAATTAACAGCTGTTGTTGTAAAAGACTGGTTTATTTAGTAAACTAAGGTTTGAACGGACTTTGTGTGTGCTGTGTTCTTTGGGGTCCTTAGCTGGGGCAGAACAGACTACTGTATACAGGTAGTTCTTGACTTACGACCATAATTGAGCTCACAAATTTCCATTGCTAAGTTGTTAAGTAACATCAGCTGCCTGCAATTATTGCTGGTTCGAATCTCACCAAGGCTCAAGGTTGACTCAGCCTTCCATCCTTTCTAAGGTAGGTAAATTGAGGACCCAGTTTGTGGGGGCAATAAGCTGACTTTGTATAAATATACAAAAGTATGAAGGCTATTGCTTAGCGCATTGTAAGCCGCCCTGAGTCTCCGGAGAAGGGCGGCATATAAATCAAATTAAAAAAAAAAAAAGTGAGTTTTGCCCCATTTTGCATCCTTTCTTGCCACACTTGTTAAGTGAATCACTGCAGTTGTTAACTTAGTAACACGGCTGTGAAGCGAATCAGGCTTCCCCATGGACTTTGCTTGTCAGAAGGTCGCAACAAATGATCACATGCAATGACATGCATGTGACAGATGACACTGCAACCGTCATAAATATGGTAGTTGCCGAGCATCTGAATTTTGATCACATGACAGGGGCAATGCTGCAAAAGTTGTTAAGTGTGACAAACAGTCATAAGTCCCTTTTTTCCAGCACCGCTGCAACTTCAAACAGTCACCAAATGAATTGTCGTAAGTTGAGGACTATTTTGTATACGTACAGTATTATTATGAGAAAGGTGGCAGGAGAAACAGTACTGAATAAGGAAATTGTGCCAAAGGATTGTGGATGGAAGCAGGAATCACATATTTGCCTGGCATTAAGGAAGAACTGAGAATGCTCATTTCATTGTTTTTTTAAAAAATATATTGTACTGCATGAAGCTGACTCCACAGATTGTACTACTATATCAATATGTTTACTCAACCAGTTTAATCCATTATAAATGAACTATTGGCCACATTTCTACAATAAACTAGGCTTAGTGTTAACCTTTAATATGGCTTGTCGTAGGGTGTGAAAGTGGACCAGCTGGATGGTTTACGGTTCAATATTTTGCGCAAACCCAGAACATTAATTAATTTGTAAATGGGTTAGGCGTTTTGTAGGAATGCAGCCAAAGTTTCAGGACTCAAAGTATTAGGAAACTGTATTGTTGTTTTTTTTAAGCAAGTACAATTGGATGGAAGTCCAGGGAAATCCCGCCTAATGCATAAGAAAACAATGCATGCTGCTCTGAGATTTCGGATTCCCCATGTTTGATATAGAGACTTGGTATGATAAGCATGGATTAAGTGGTGTCGGATTAAAGAGCATACAGTATCCTGAAATAAAGTTACATGAGGAGACAAAAAAAATAATCTATTGACGAGTGGACGGTAGGGCTGAAATGCACGCATGCAGAAACTAATCAGGGAGGGAAGCAATCTAGAACTAAGGAGAAATTTCCTGATAGTCAGAACAATTAATCAGTGGAACGACTTTTGCCTCCGGAAGTTGTGAATGCTCCAATGCTGGAAGTTTTTAAGAAGAGTTAACCATTTGTCTGAAATGGTACCACATTTTCTGAGGACAGCAGGTTTCTTGAGCAGGGAGTTCAGATCAGATCAGATCAGATTAACAGAGTTGGAAGGGATCCTTGTAAATCATCTAATCCAATCCCCTGCCCAAGCAGACCCTACACCATTTCTGACAGATGGCAGTCCAGCCTCTTCTTGAAAGCTTCCAGTGATGAAGCTCCCACAACTTCTGAAGGCAAAGCTGTTCCATGGGTTGATTGCTCTCACTGTCAGAAAATTCCTCCTTATTTCCAGGTTGAATCTCTCCTTGTTCATTTTCCATCTGGCCTCCAGGTGTTTTGGAAAATAGCTTGACCCCCCCCCCCCATCCTCTCTGTGGCAGCCCCTCAAATATTGGAACACTGCTATCATGTCTCCCCTGGTCCTTCTCTTCAGTAGACTAGCCAGGCCCAGTTCTTGTAACCGTTCATTGTATATTTAAGCCAGGGGTGAAATGCTCCCGGTTTGGATCGGATCGCCTGATCCAGTAGCGATGGCGGCGGGTGGTTCGGAGAACCGGTAGCAAAAAAGCCTCCCACCCCTCCGATGCCCAGCTGAGCCGCGCGATCATCAGAGGCTTTTTTTTTGTTTACTTTTAAAAGCATTTTTTCGACAACCTCTTTGGCTGTAGAAAAAATGCTTTTAAAAGGCTCTGACGATCCCAGCTGAGTTGCCTGATCGTCAGAGGCTTTTTTTTCTTTTAAAAGCAAAAAAAAAAAGTAGAAAAACTGCTTTTAAAAGTAAAAAAAAAAAAGTTGGCCACGCCCACCCAGTCACATTACCCCCCCCATCAAGCCACGCCCACAGAACGGTAGTAACACATTTTATATTTCACCCCTGGTTTAAGCCTCCAGCACCCCAATCATCTTGGTTGCTCTTCTCTGCATTTTTTCTAGAGTCTCAACATCCTTTTAGAGTGGACCTCCAAGGTCCCTTCCAACTCTTTTATTTTGTTATTCTGAAGTCTAATGTTGACCCTAAATTTAGTGGAGCAAAAAAAAAAAAGGTGGAAGATTTGCTTTTCTTCCTTCTCTGAAGCAAAGACGAAAAGGGGCCTCTAGAAACCGGCTGTGGCCTTCCTTCTACTTCGGAGTGCTAATTTAAATGCAATACACATTGACATAGATCTACGAGGGGCGGTGCTGAATCCAGCTCAATTTTGCCTGTGATTATACAGTTCCGTGCAATTTATTTCTTTTTTGTAAAAAAAAAAAATCCCTTCCTTTCTTTTCTAAACTCTAGGCATTGTGTCTTATGTTTGTAGTTATTATCTTGTTAATGTAGATTATGCTATAGTGTTTGGAATGTGTTGAAATCAATACTTGTGCCTTTGTTTCTTTGTTTTCACTTTTCAGTTTAATAAAGAGATTTTTTTTAAAAAAAAATTTAAAATGAATAAAATGCAGGGTTTAGCTAGGAGTGTTTGTTTTCTTTCATTCTGTTACAGTTCTTATTATATTTTACATTTCATTGGCTATCAAGTCGAATTAAAATTCGGCTGTAAGGGACCCAGGAAAGGGCTAGCTGCTTCGGTGCCCTGATATCTGATGATTCAAGAAGCCATTTCCATACCTCCAAGTAATGCAGGTAGTCCTTGATTTACCACTGGTTCAGAGGTGGGTTTCAGCAGGTTCTGACCAGTTCTGGAGAATCGGTAGCGGAAATATTGAGTAGTTCGGAGAACCGATAAATACCACCTCTGACTGGCCCCGCCCCCATCTATTCTCTGCCTCCCAAGTCCCAGCTGATCGGGAGGAAATTGGGATTTTGCAGTATCCTTTCCCTGGAGTGGGGAGGGAATGGAGATTTTACAGTATCCTTCCCCTGACAGGCCCACTGAGCCACACCCACAGAACCGGTAGTAAAAAAATTTGAAACCCACTACTGGTTGTACCTTATGATTCTTGACAAATGTATCTTTTCTTTTATGTACACCGAGAGAGTATGCACCAAGACAAATTCCTTGTGTGTCCAATCACACTTGGCCAATAAAGAATTCTATTCTATTCTATTCAGGTCTTCCTGTCCTCTACCATCCCCTGGAGACCATTTAAGCTCACACTGACTGCTTCAGTGACTCCATCCAGCCACCTCGTTCTCTGCCGTCCACTTCTTCTTTTGCCCTCAATCGTTCCCAGCATTAGGCTCTTCTCCAGTGAGTCCTTCTTTCTCATTAGGTGGCCAAAGCATTTGAGTTTCATCTTCAGGATCTGGCCTTCTAAAGAGCAGTCAGGGTTGATCTCCTCTAAGACTGACAGGTTTGATCGCCTTGCAGTCCAAGGGACTCACAGGAGTCTTCTCCAGCACCAGAGTTCAAAGGCCTCAGTTCTTTGGCGCTCAGCCTTCCGTATGGTCCAACTTTCACAGCCATACACTGCAACTGGGAAAACCATAGCCTTGACAATACACACTTTTGTTGGCAGAGTGATGTCTCTGCTGTTTAGTAAGCTATCTAGATTTGCCATAGTTTTCCTCCCCAGGAGCAAGTGTCTTTTAATTTCTTGGCGGCAGTCTCCATTTGCGGTGATCTTGGAGCCCAGGAAAATAAAATGTGTCACTACCTCCATTTCTTCCCCCTCTATTTGCCAGGAATTGGGAGGGCCGGATGCCACGATCTTAGTTTTCTTAATGTTGAGTTCCAAATCTTAGACATATAGATTAGATTTATGAGGAGACCCACACTGGCTTAGGAAAACGTAGAATAAAGTGTGAACTTGGAAGTACAACTTTCATATATACAGGAAGCAAGGTTTTTTTTAAAAACAACAACAACAACGATCTAAATCAAGTTTTAGCATAAAATCTAGGGTGGACTTTTTGAATCTGTACTATTCAGTGTGGCAGATAATTGGATTATCATGTATTAAAGATCAATTAAGCCCTTTCCATTTTGTAGAGTTTACACAACTTCTCTGCAAGTCTGTGAACTGTGCTAATTTCCCCCAATATCGCTCTAGCAAGGTCTGATTTCTCTGGTTGCCTTTTGCATTACTGCTGTTGAAAAACCAGAGCTCACAGTGGGCTCAGCAATTACTGGTAGCAAAAGAAATATAAGGCAAAAACAAGTATTGCTAATAAGCTGACACATTAAACAATGAGTCACGCTTCCATAAGGAGCCTGACTTGAGTTATAACCCTAAATAAACAAGCTGTGAGAAACAGTTTACAAACTATGAATGTGTTACTTATTTAGCTGCCATGGAGAAGCTGTGATCTGAACCCTGAGTTGTATTTAAGTATCTAAAGCAAATGCACAGCTTGATATTTTCAAAGTAGTGGGCCCCATCAGCTTGTGCTTAAGCTTTTCCAATTAAGAACAAATATGGTTTCCAATGCAAAGAGCACAAGGATGTGTTTTCATTAACAACCCTCTCTTAGGGATATTAACTTCAAAGGAAAATCCCAGTATGATCTACAGGGAGCAATCCCAGGCAGAATGTTCATGGGATTGGAAACTTTGTCGTGATATAAGGATTCCTGTCTTGGGCGAGAAGCCTTCCAAGGTTCCTTTCAGCCATATCATCCTATCAGGGGTGGTACCTTTACTACCAGTTTGCAATGGGATCGCAGATCGCCGATGATGACATCTGGGTCGGTGGGCGGGTCTCCTGCTGGTTTTACTACCGGTTCTTGCGAACTGGTCTGAACCAACCCACCACTGGATCCTATGTTGAAATACAGGTGCATTACCCCAGGTCCAGTGGTGGGATCCTCCCAGTTTAACAATCGGTTCAGTGACCGCGCGTGCGCAGTTTGAAGAAATCTTCACTTCCGGGTTTCTTTGGAGGAATAACACAGCTGATTCACGCGGCAATCCGCTCTGCCACGCGAATCAGCTGAGAAGATAAAGGTAGGAAAATAGTGCGGCCAAGGGGTGGGCCCATCTAATCGTTGGGACAAACCAGTTCGCTCCCAGCTGATTGTCGGAGCTACCGGTTTTCCCGAACCGGTCTGGTCCGGTAGAATCCCACCCCTGCCCAGGTTTCTATTTACACTAGTGGAACCCTTTCAATGATATCACCTGAGTGCCATTTATAATGTTGCGGAAGAGGGAAATCATGAACTACACGCATATGAAAGATACAATTAATGACTTTAAATTTTAACTAAACTTACCTTAAATCAAGAGCAGTGTTTGTCCTGCCTTCAACGATTTCCTTATTCTATCTCCATTTTATTTTTGGCTTGACGTCCCATGTCAGCAGATGTGTATTTGACAAGTCAGCGAGTTTGTGGATAAGAAAAAAAATAAAATAATCCTTATTAAGAATCAATAACAACAGTCCTTCTAGTAAAAAAAAAATGCATCCAAGTATAAGCATTTTCAAATATTTTACAGATCCCTGACTTGCCATATGTTTCACTATCGTGGAACATAAATGGAGGACTAAACTCAATAGTGTAGAATATGAATCACACCAGCTTCTAGAACATCTCTTTATTGCAAAATTCATCCATCCATCCATCCATCCATCCATCCATCCACCCACCCACCCACCCACCCACCCTCCCATCCATCCATCCATCCATCCATCCATCCATCCATCTTATCAAATGAATCCACCTATCTCAAACCATTTGAATGTAATTTATCATTCCTGTCTCAGTTGTGGGGCCTATGGATGTACAGAAATACAACTTCTTAGCCATTTTGAAGCATCTTCGGGGCTGCCACAGTTACGCTGGTTGGAGCTATGAAAACGGGAGTGGGGAATAGAGTTAGCTGGGGGCTTGTAGCCAAAATAAAATTCTTTCTCCTGGGAACCACGGATGTTCTCACCAGGTGTTGGGGAGGTGTGGACTGAAACCAATTGGGGTTGGGGTTGTGACCAGATTGGACCATGTGATGGACATGTGGCCTGGGGGAAAGAAGTTTGATTTTTAATTTGGGTGGGGAAAACCACAGGACCTTCAGAGTCGGGTTTTCACCAGAGGTGCCAATAAGACATGCCTGATAAATTCATACTTTGAGGAGCACCTACATCACCGGTGAAATGCTACTGGTTAGGACCGGTTCGGTCAAACCAGTATTTCCAATGATCAGCTGGGTGACAATCAGCTGTGATGCGCAATTTATATTAGCTAGAATCATCAGATTTCCTGCTACGCAGATTTCTTGTTACGCACACAGTAACAAACTCACAGAACTGGTAGATGACTTCAGAGGATTTCATCGTTGACCTACGCCTCAGAGGTTTAATTCCATTGGGTCTGTTACTTGGAACTTGACACATGGCCTGTAGGGAGATAAAATCCAAAGCATCCAGAAGGTGGCAAGTGAAGGAAGGCGAAAGCCATTTGCTGTTGAAATTCATGTCATGATATGGATGGATGGATGGATGGATGGATTTTGCAAGTTGGCCTGGCAGGTGGATCTAATCAGTAAATTACATCCAAATGGTCTGAGATAGATTTAGATAGAGTTACAAATAGATCTCAAAAATAACTTCAAGCAGAACAAAAGTTGAATAGCTTGCAACTTGCTGGGTTGCAAACTCTGACCCTGCTCTTACACCAGGGGTGTCAAACTCATGTCATCACGGTGTCGTCATGTGACATATCAAGAATTTTCTCCCCTTTGCTAAACCCGGGTGTGGGCATGGCCCAGAGGTGGGTTTCAGCAGGTTCTGACCAGTTCTGGAGAACTGGTAGCGGAAATTTTGAGTAGTTCAGAGAACCGGTAGTAAAAATTCTGACTGGCCCCACCCCCATCTATTCTCTGCCTCCCACGTCCCAGCTGATCGGGAAGAAATGGGGATTTTGCAGTAACCTTCCCCTGGAGTGCGGTGGGAATGGAGATTTTATAGAATCCTTCCCCTGGAGTGAGGTGGGAATGGAGATTTTATTTATTTATTTATTTATTGGTTCGATTTATATGCCGCCCTTCTCTGGAGACTCAGGGTGGCTTACAATGCGTTAAACAATAGCCTTCATACTTTTGTATATACCTGCTTAGTAGGGCTTTCGGCCCCCCCTAAGCAGTGTTCTTTTTTATACAAAGTCAGCTTATTGCCCCCACAATCCGGGTCCTCATTTTACCTACCTCGGAAGGATGGAAGGCTGAGCCAACCTTGAGCCTGATGAGATTCGAACTTGCAGTGATTGCAGGCAGCTGGAGCTACTTAACAGCACTTTAGTCTGCTGCGCCACCAAGGCTCTTGTTCTTTTACAGTATTATTCCCCTGCCACACCCACCAAGCCATGCCATGCCCACCAAGCCACACCCACAGAACCGGTAGTAAAAAAAATTGAAACCCACCATTGGCGTGGCCAGTGTGTGACACATCCAGCCCACGGACTGAGAGTTTGACAGCCTTGTCTTACACTTATTACTGTAAAATAGAATGATGTAAAGAACAGCTGCTTGCTTATATAATTGTGCCTAAATATCCTTCTGTCCTATCCTTGCAGGTTAACACCCATCTAACTTTTATCCTCTGCCACAATTTCACTTCTGCCCGTCATACGCCCATTTCACAGAAGCTTCATATCTGTCTGTTACAGGAGCATCAGATCGTCCAGATAAGAATACGAGTCCATCTATTCTGCCTAACCGTTTTGCATACAAAGCAAAGGGTCTGCGGTCGAGCAAGTTCTTCCTTCTCCTTGCATTTCACTTTTATTTTCACTATAGAATTTTTAGAGCAGGAATATTTTTTAAAACACATACAGTACAAACTCAGTAAAACGGTGAATAAAATGCAGATCTGGAAGGTACAACAAATAAAACCAGTAGAATCTTAATGCATAATCAGGTGAAAGGATTTTTTTTTTTACTTATTTACAATAAAAATCCAAAGGTTATATTGCAAGAGAGACTTCTGGTCAACGCCGAAGCATATGCTCCTTTAAAAATTCTATTTGTTTTTAATATTCAGATTACCATTAGTTTCCCCATTCATTTATATTTTAATTGCTTATATTTTTTTTTCAGCCCCTGTTTGCATTGCTTTGTTGGATTCTGGGATAGATACAGACGTGTGGCCACTTTTAAAAGCCTTTGACGATCCCAGCTGAGCCGCGCGATCATCAGAGGCTTTTTTTTTTTACTTTTAAAAGCATTTTTTGGATGAAGAGGTTGTAGAAAAAATGCTTTTAAAAGTAAAAAAAAGAGCCTCTGATGATTGCGCAACTCAGCTGGGCAATTGGGGGGGGGGGCAGGGATTTTTGCTACCGGTTCTCCGAACCACCTGCCTCCATCGCTACCGGATCGGGTGATCCGGTCCAAACCAGGAGCATTTCACCCCTGGATCATCCTCAGATTCATTCTCATTCATTCAAGACAACAGTCTATGTTTATCCTGAATTTCATGGAAGCTCTTAATCGGGGAGAGCAATACCAAACTATTTCGAAATTTAAAAGCCTAAACAGAAAGTTCATTTAGAAAGTATCAGTCAATTCCTGTTGGACCTAGTCAAAACTTATAGATATTTTTTTTAAGCCAATGGAAAATTTTGACCCAAATAAATCAAAAGCCCAGGACTTTTAAAAGATAAAAACAATTAAAGCAACATGCAGAAAAACCTGTTCTTCTATAGGTGTTTGCTTTCTTAATGATAGAGATCCACAGAAAATAGAATTGCCTTGTGGCGAGATGGCTGGCAAACAAATTTAATAAATAATATTAACCCTAAAGCAGCATGGTTTGAACTCCTATATTCTACCTATATTGGTATATAGCTCCCTTTACAGCTAGTCCTTGACTTACAACCACAACTGAGCCCAGTTTTTCCATCGCTAAGCAAGGCAGTTGTTAAGTGAGTTTTGCCCCATTTTTCTGACCTTTCTTGCCACCATTGTTAAGTGAATCACTGCAGTTCTTAAGTTAGTAACACGGCTGTTAAGTGAACCTGGCTCCCCCATTGACTTTGCTTGTAAAAAGGTCGCCAGAGGGATCACATGACCCCAGGATTCCACAACCGTCATAAATACATGCCAGTTGCTAAGCCTCTGAATTTTGATCACCCCTGACCATGGGGACGCTGCAACAGTTGTAAGTTGTGAAAAATGGTCATCAGTCTCTTTTCTCCAGTGCTGTTGTAACTTCAAACAGTCGCTAAATAAATTGTTGTAAATCAAGGACTACCTGTATTTCTAATCAGCAGGCTAAAGATGATGGGAGCTGCAATTCAACGAAACTGGAATATATTAGATTGGGAAAGACTGATTAAAAGGGTTTTTTTCTCTAAGTTCAAGCCCGCATCTGAGATCGTTATGCAGATACGTCCTTTTCTCTATCTTCCACCCACAAATGGGCCTATAATTCACAGGTATTTGTCACAGCACCAATGTCAGTACCAGCACCCTTATTTTATTATTTTATTGAAGTCACTTCTATGCTGAATAGTCCCATGACGTTCTAGGCAGCTCACAACAACAGTAAAAAAACATTATTCTAAAGCCCCCAACATTTAAAGTACAAAGCAGCAGATATAGTACAGAAGCTTAATACGATAGCTGTGAGAATGTTTATGTCTGTATGCTGGCAGTTTTAATTTTGCCTGTTTTTTGTTTAAATGGAAAATACTGAAAAAGCATGAGATGCTTTTATGCTCGGTTTGGTTTTGGGAGAGGGTGGGACATGGCACCTTTCATATTTTGATCCTATCTCTATCTTATTCTGTATTTGGTTGCATTATTTCAGCCAATTCTTTCTTCTGTTCAGGAATGATTCTTCGGGCTGAAAAATGCTGCCTGCCCATCCCTTGTTTGGAACATTTCCAGTTATTAATAGAAAGATGGCACCAAGTGCAAAGGAAGTAACACAGAAAAATGAGAGAGGGGGGAGGGAGGGAGGGAGAGAGAGGGGGAGGGAGGAAGGGAGAGGGGAAGAGAGGGAGAAAGGGAGAGGGAGGGAGAGGAAGAGAGGAAGAGAGGGAGAGACAGAGGGAGGGAGAGAGAGGGAGAGAGAGGGGGAGGGAGAGAGAGGGAAGGAGAGGGGGGGAAGGGAGGAAGGGAGAGGGGGAGAAAGGGAGAGGGGGAGGGAGGGAGA